>OZ023175.1:1739067-2176524 GCA_963678695.2 Diplodus puntazzo
GAGATGAGAGAAGGATGGATGAGAGGAAAGAGGGATGGATGAGAGGAGAGAAAGATGGATGAGAGGAGAGGATGGATGAAAGGAGAGGATGGATGAGAGGAGAGAAGGATGGATGAACGGAGAGAAGGATGGATGAGAGGAGAGAAGGATGGATGAGAGGAGAGAAGGATGGATGAGAGGAGAGAAGGATGGATGAAAGGAGAGAAGGATGGATGAGAGGAGAGAAGGATGGATGAACGGAGAGAAGGATGGATGAGAGGAGAGAAGGATGGATGAGAGGAGAGAAGGATGGATGAAAGGAGAGAAGGATGGATGAGAGGAGAGGATGGATGAAAGGAGAGGATGGATGAGAGGAGAGGATGGATGAGAGGAGAGAAGGATGGATGAAAGGAGAGAAGGATGGATGAGAGGAGAGGATGGATGAGAGGAGAGAAGGATGGATGAGAGGAGAGAAGGATGGATGAGAGGAGAGAAGGATGGATTAAAGGAGAGAAGGATGGATGAGAGGAGAGAAGGATGGATGAAAGGAGAGAAGGATGGATGAGAGGAGAGAAGGATGGATTAAAGGAGAGAACGATGGATGAGAGGAGAGAGGGATGGATGAGAGGAGAGAAGGATGGATGAGAGGAGAGAAGGATGGATGAGAGGAGAAGGATGGTCACCTTGTCAGCGACATATGTTAACAGCAATAACAGCAGATCTTATGAGCACCAAGAGATGCGCACACACACACACACACACACACACACACACACACACACACACACACACACACACACACAAACTCTATTACTCATCGGAGGCTCGTTAAGGCTCCGGCCTAAATTAATGACCTCACACTGCACCTGTTGTTGCTACAGCAACCACACCGGCGATTAATTAATAGAGAGGAAGAGATGAATGAAGTTCAGGAACGATTGGATCGAATCACAAATGAGCAGAAAGAGGTCAAACTCAATTTAAAGTCGACAAACCGACGACGACGTGGAGTCCAGTGGAGTTACTGTCTCTGGGATAAAGATGTGAATTATAGAAGACGACAGCGAGAGACGACGGAGGAACCAAAGAAAAGATAATTCAGATCTACATGAATCTTTTCAAGGGTCTGATCGAGAGATCGACGGCAAATCTACAAACAAGACTGGCGACAAAACCAACAAAAAGAACGTCGAAACGTACGTACAACACGGAGAAGTCGCTTCGCAGTTCAAACAAAATGTCCACAGTTGTTTTTGGTATTTGAGTGACAAGAAGCGGCAGAAGTTAATTAAGTTTTTCCGATAATTACGACAGCACATTAACGCACCGTTGCACCAGAAGTAAACAAATCTTAAACAGCCAAAGACTGAATGTCCGTTATTCGCAGGAGGTGCGTTTAACAGTGAGGAGCGACTAAAACCAGCCGAGAATAAACAAAACTACAGCGGACATGTTTGATGTTTCATGAAGAGCTGACACAGATATCATCATTTAATAGTATTCTGTCTAAATATGGATCAATATAATAAAACACAACATATCTTTGAATCTGCTTCAGTCCGTCCTCGAAGGCATTTACCAGATTAAAGCTGAGAATTAAAAATGCAATTCTTTCTCTTAACTGTTCCGTCAGTCGTGATTTCTTTACATAAGCGTTAATCCAGAGTCGTGTTGATATGTATTAGCGGGCACATCGTGATTGATCGCTGATCATATTGCCTTTGTATAAATATGTCTGAACACGTTACGTATTGAGTTTTAACAGCAGCTCCGAGACGCAGTCACACTCGCTACGTCACTAACTATCTCAGCAGCGGGTGTGAAATATGTCATTTGCCTCTCCGCTCTTAATTGCACTAAAAATGAAGATTAAGAGGATGAATTATTGATACAAGTTGGTATTTAATCTTTTGTAATGAATAGTGGATCCGCCGGTTATAAATATTGTACGAGGCTTCATAATTTGATAAATTTATTCCAGTTTGCCCTTTATTTTGCCCTTTAGTCAAGGTTACGTTCATTTAAAAACGCACACACACACGCACACACACACACACGCACACACACGCACACACACACACGTCGATGCTAATAGTGCTCACAAGCCTACACACACTCACACACACACTCACACACACACACACACACACACTCACACACACACTCACACACTCACACACACACGGACTGCGGTGTGTTTACCTACCCTCTGCCCTTGGTCATTCTTGTATCATCTTTTTTTTTTTAACCGTGGTCCATCAACACACACTCTTTTACACACACACACACTAACACACAGTCACACACACACACACACACACACACACACACACACGGTGCCCTTGGCTGACCTTGTAGCCCCGCCCCCTCCCTCCTCGGTGTCGGTGGCAGTAATTAGGTCCGTGCATCTGATTGTCATTAAAGAGCAGTAGCAGATAATGAACACAGCGAAGCCGTTCACAGATTCTCAGGAGCTCCATCGAGATGTGTGACGGACTCACAGGTTCAGAACCAGAACCAGCGAGCAGGACCGATACATCCATACATGCTCACTTCAGACCGCAGCTGCAGATTTATAGCAAACGAGGATCTGCAGGTTGATTCTTGACTGTATGTTTCTGATACATATTTGTCCCAAACTCAGCATGAAGAAATCAAAACAATTATATTTTTCTGTCGGCTCTTTCTGTCTAAATAAAACTGTATAACCTGATTTGATGTTCAGGAGAAAAACTCTAAAGACTGTCGGGTATCACTGAAAACACAAGCCGCCATTTTGGCTCTAAACTCGAGTCTAGACTTCAACAAGTCTTCAGTAACTTGAGACCTGAATGGAATTTATGTTTGCATCGTAAAACTTCACACTTCATTTAGACTGGGCTCAGATAGTCCTGACTTAGACTTGAGTTTTGATATGGACTTGATCCGGGTGACTCTAGTCCTGACTTGCCCCTGTTCCAGATGACTGTAGTCCTGACCTGGACTTGAGTCCTGACTAGGATCTGTTTTAGATGACTTTAGTCTTGACTTAGACTTGAATCTTGCCTCGGACCTGTTCCTGAAGACTAGAATCCTGACTTGGATGTGGTTCAGATGATTCTAGTCCTGACCTGGACTTGAGTCCTGACCCAGACTTGTTCCGGATGATTCCCGACCTGACCTGACCTGAAGTCCTGACTGAGCTGCGACAGCTCTGGTTGCACTCGGTCACACTGGGAGCCATTTTGTTCCGTTTGCACCCACAGACTGAGGTTCTGTTCTGCAGGTTCTGTACGTCTCTGTTAGTCCGGGTTCATTGTTCAGTGGCAGAGACACAAACATGGACTGAATGACTGAAAAACAGCTCAGAACTCAGAACCGACAGTGCAGCCAACAGAAATAATTCAGCAGGTTCACACCTCGGTTTGTTGTCGGGAGGTTTTACGGATCAGAGCTTTAAGTGCGGCGGGAGATTCACACAGATAATGAACGGACTGTTAATGTGCTGCGGCCAGGCAGCTAATGGACACACACACACACACACACACACACACACACACACACACACACACACACACACACACCACACGACAACAAACACACACTGAACACATTATAAGGTAAACACACACACACACACACACACACAGAGGTGGTAGCTGGCTAATGGCTGTCACTGTTGACCGATCACAGTGATCAGGCTGCTGCAGCTCTAATTGCAACTAAACAATCTGAAAACAACCAGAGCCCGGTCCGCTAGAGGAGGAGGAGGAGGAGGAGGAGGAGGAGGAGGAGGAGGAGGAAGAGGAGGAGGAGGAGAGGAAGGGGAAACAAAACCAAATGGATGAAAAGTGACAAGAAAGAAAAACAGGGAAGAAGAACGGACGGGACGGAGGGAAAGAGAACGATCACAGATTAATGCAGAAGCTCGGTGTTTCAGGTAGACTTTCAACGAGTCCAGATCGGATCAGTACCCAGCTGTTTTTTAAATGATCTTCCTGGATGGTATTTAAGCTGCTTTTTATTTAGACAGTAGAGTCAAAATATTACGATATCGATATAAATCGGCCAAACTTTGTTGTCTTCAATGACAGAAAGGAGACAAACGATGTTTTAAAATCTGTTTTTCTTTTCAGATGACTCATGGACAACACACACACACACACACACACACACGCACACACAGCAACAAGAGGTGAATGATAGGATGGTTGCAATGAGAGAGAGACAGAAAGGGAGATTACATCTAATTAACCAAGTCCAGCCAATTAACCGGCAGCCAATTAGAACTGAGAAACCAATCAGGATGTTAATAGGCAGCCGATACAAATGTTACAGAGAAATTTACAAAAGGACGAGAGTGTGTGTGTGTGTGTGTGTGTGTTTGATTTGATTGTAAGTCTGTGTGTGTGTGTGTGTGTGTGTGTGTGTGTGTTTGTGATGTGTGTGTGTGTGTGTGTGTGTGTGTGTGTGTGTGTGTGTGTGTGTGTTAGAAAGAGAGCGGGATAACAGGGATCAACCGGGGAGGAAATGGAAGGATATAAACCAAAGAGTGGAACACAAACAGAAAGCAGATGAAGAGAATAAAACCAAAATAAAAACCACCATCAGTTTTTTTTTTTACCTTGAGGCTGTCAGATGGGCACGCAGCCTGCCGATTGGCCGACGACTCTCCCTGGGCCGTGAAGTACTCGTGCGATTGGCTGGTGTAGAGGAGGCGGGCCTGGATGCAGCGCAGGGTGCGGAGCATCCAGCCATGTTGGCGCCGGATCTGCCGCTGGAGCTGATCCCATTGGCTGGAAACCATATGGAGGATATCCTTCAGACCTGCAGGGCGAGAGACATCGGGATGAACCGGAGAGGAAGAAAGAGAGAGAGGACGAGAGAATCAATCCAGCTGTCGCTAAGTTTAGAAAAACATTCAGATGGTGGCAGCAGGACGAACGTCACCAACTGGTTTTAACGTTTGTCACCTTCTTTATTGGCGTGCGTCACAAAGAACTTCCAACACGGATTAACTGCACGAACAAAACCAGATTTTGTATATTCTAAGTTTAAACTGCAGTCGATAAACCCTCGTTTGAACACGTGTCAACATGTTTAAGGCCCCGTCCAGACGACAACGCCGTTGTGCGAAAACGCACATGTATTGCATCGTTTAGGCCGACCGTCCATACGGATCCTGAAAACGCACTTTTTTGAAAACGGGTCTCAGGGAGGAGAAATCCTAAAACGCAGCCCTCCCGTTTTCATGTGGATGGCATCCGCATACTTTCCAAAACGATGACGCCATCGCCCCACCCCGCGACGTCTCATAACAACAACAACAACAATGGCGGCCTACACGCTCGTGTTCGTGCCGCAGAAGATATTGAGCCTTTCTTGCAACTTACTCTCCTTGCAGTTGAGTGTGAGTCTCAGCAGCAGTTCGACCTCATTATACGGTCCTACACAAACGATTCCGGTTTTCCTTGCACTCGCCATTTTCATCTTCTTCTTGTTGTGTTCGGTTTCTCCGTCTACTGTCTGTTTACAGCGCGCAAGCTTAATGCGCATGCTCCGTGTCTTCTTCTCTGTTTTTGGTAATTGTCAAGCGCCACCTAGAGGCTGGAATATGAACTACAGCGTTTTCGCTCATTTTCAGTGGGTCCATGTGGACGCAAATATTCTTAAAACGACGACGAGGAAGACGGAGATAAAAAAGATTGTTTTCGCCCGTGTGGACGGGGCCTAAGTTTCAAAGATCTCGTCACAGCAGCAACGAGGCTGCGTCCCGTCTCGTCTCGTACCGAAAGAAATCCGAACAAGAAGTTCAACAAGAAGCTTGAAATAACGGACACGAAAAGACGAACATTCAAACTGAGTTTCAGTGAAACAGAGGAATTAATATTAGTGTCAGTGGAGACGAGGATATAAATGTCATCCTCAGCTCAGATAAGGAGGATTTAAAAACGTAGGTAATGAGGTGTCTGAACTTTTTAAGCAAATATCACTTTTAAATTTTAATAAGAATTCTTTTAAATATCCGACTGACTGCAGAACAGTCGACAGCACGAGCCTGCTGCCTGTTTATCCATCAACACGTCTCTTGGCTGCGCGTACGTTCGCTAATCATGATGTTTCTGTCATCTCAAACCTACTGCTGAGTGTTTTGACGCCAGCTAAACACCAACTTTCACATCCGTCGTCTTCATCTAAGACTTCAGATGCATCAGTCCGTCGCTCAAACACCCAAAGACAACGTACGTAAACGGACGCAGCTCTTCTTCTCCTGTTTCAGTCAGCGTCAGTTTGTTCTGACTGTTTTTTTCTTCTTCTGTTTACAATCCAAACCTGAATATTTCCATTAAATTACAATAAGGAAAATATATCTTCACCCACACTGTGATCCCTCCCGCTCTCTCTCTCTCTCTCTTTCTCTTCGGCTGCATATATTTTGAGAGAATCTAAAATATGATTGTGAAACTTCTCCTCCTGTCAGTCACGTCCAGCCGCCGGCTCTTCTTCTTCTTCTATCTCTGCCTCTCTCCGTCTCGTTTCTTTGTCTTTATCTCTCTCCGTCTCTCTTTCGGGGCTACATTCATATGAGCTCTCCCCTCTGAAGGTCGCGCTGTTAATCCAAATATTAATAATGAATGGAAGAGAGTTGTGGCTACGTTATGGCCACCTGTGTGTGTGTTGGAGTGTGTGTCTGCTGGTTGTGTGTGTGTTGGAGAGAGAAGGTACCTGATTGGTGGGAGGTGATGACGAGCAGCAGCGCTTTGCCTTCCTCCATCACACTCTCCTTCAGGACGCTGTGGCCGTCCACGTTCAGCTTGAAGCTCTGAAACACACAGAGATCATCGTCAGTGTCCGCGGACGTAAGACGTACGTAGATGAGACGAGACGAAGGTCAAGAAGAAGAAACAACAACGGTGCTAATGGAGACAGGAAACGGGAAAAGATGGATGGATGGAGGCGAACAGCAGCCTGAGGCCATGTTGGAAAACACTCCAGTCAGATCTATGAACACTGCAGCCTCTTCTGATCCGAGTGTGTGTGTGTGTGTGTGTGTGTGTGTGTGTGTGTGTGTGTGTGTGTGTGTGCAGCATTTCCCATTGCAGCACAGCAGGATGTCAGAAGTGGTTAAGTCTTGAGGACTGAGCACCTTGAGGCTTTTACACACACACACACTGCTCTCAAGACTCAGCTGTGTGTGTGTGTGTGTGTGTGTGTGTGTGTGTGTGTGTGTGTCAGTGTGTATTCTGATCAGCCTGATCTCAGAGATCAATGCATTAAAGGTGCTTCTGTGATTTCTTTTTTTTGCGATGATCACACGATACGACTCAACTAACACACGAAATCTACAAAAATGGATAATAAAACTGATATTTTACACGTTTACTTTTATAATTTTCTCTCTTTCTTTGTCAGATTCTTGACTTGTTTCTCTTTCTTATCTCTTACGATGTTTTTAAAGACTGTTACGCGCCACAGTAACGAGAAGACACGGAGGTGAACGTGTTGTTATCTGACAGAAACAGAAAGAGGACGAAACATCGAGGCCTTCTGATGAATTTCATTGTCGTAGGATTTTTGTACAAAAACACTCTGAAGCCGTATTAAACTATACGGAGCGTTTCCTCCGAGTCCTCGGGTCATTTTCATATTTCCATTATCGCGGTGCAGCCCGGCGTCAGCTGTGTGGACTCGGCCCGAGACGCTCCTCCGTCTGCGGTGAGGGATAGACGGGCGACGGCATCAGTCAACACGCGACAAGGTCAGACCTCCACACCACCAATATTTATGGAGCAGGATACACAGAGTGGAGACGGATGGGCCGACACACACACACACACACACACACACACACACACACACACACACTGAGCGAGGAAACTGTGAATATATTGATTATTTCCTGTTAAATGTTTAGATGAATCTGTTTAAAAGGTGTGTTGTGATGCTTTGTGTGATGCACAGGTGAGATCAAGGTCATTTAATCAGATTTAAATGTTATAATCTTAAAAAAGAAAAAAGATGACGAGGTGAAAACACCGGACGGTTTCTGTTTGACTTTTCACGAGAAGAAGAGAAACCCGTATTTTAAAGAGAAAGAAATAAAAGGTTGCCTAAATTGATCTCTGTGAGAATTCGAACCTTCACCCCTGGCAGCGTCACTGCCTTGCTCCTCCTCTCCTCCACCAGGTTTAACTGCTGCCAGCAGACAGCGGCGACACCGTCCCCCTTTTACATATTACATTTCACAGATAAACAATAAAATATCGCTCTGAGAGTCAAACACACGGGCTATATCTCTTCACCACGCGGCCAAAAACACATTCATACATCAATATTATCCAAATAAAACATGACTGTCTGCGTTCTGCGATCATTACCGCCCCCGCAAACGTCGTAAATTACTTCAAATCTCACGGCTGATTGAGTAATTTTACAGACTCGGCGGCCACTCTGCCCCACATAATTTCCCAGATAAGCTGGTGAAAAACCTCACAGCTAATAAACATAAAGTACATTTATCAGCGCTACAGAAAACACAGCGTGACTGTCTGCGTCTCAGGGATACGGCCGGCCGATGTTAGGAATGAATTAGGTTGTGCAGATTAGCCGGGCTATCGGAGGAGCGATCGTATTTCAGCGCCTTATTCCACCGAGCGATTCGCCGCCATTTCCTGCGTTTAATATATGGAGAGCATAGAATCGATAAGAGTAGAACAGCCAGCCATCAATCACGCCATGATAAGACATGCAGAGCTGCTTTTATGTACGTCAGACAGCAGCCGGTAATAAGAGGCTGTGTGTATGTATTTATGTGTCTGCGAGGGAGAATGAGAGACGGAGGGAAGGAAATCCAGACAGCCGGGGTGTGTGTGTGTGTGTGTGTGTGTGTGTGTGTGTGTGTTAATGCATTCACTAACGAGCAGAAGAATCTACTCTGAGAAGTGATGGAGTACAAAAAATACCAAAAGCAAAGAGCCGTCAGCTGAGAGTGAGTTCATGAGCCGTCGTTCAAGTCGCAAAGAAATTAACTTCCTCATCAGGAAAACAGTTTATATTTATCTAAAATGTGAAAGCAGCTTATTGTGTTTGTTCTCAGCAGCGACCTCTAGTGGTTTGAGTAATTATTACAGCAGCAAAGGAGGAAGTCAGGTGAGGAAGTATAAAGGGAAAGCAAGTCAACAGAGAGTTACTTTATCTTACATCGTTAAGCTACGTCACGTAGATAAACTTACCTACAAACGTAGTTGTTTTAACTATATAAAGTACTTTTCTTGCCTAAACTTGACCAAACTGCAATCGCACGATGAAAGTCCAATGTATTGCTGATTCGTTGCAACAGTTTCGGAAGTGGTGATATATTTTATTTTGGGAGTCACGGGCAGACAACTTTCTCAGACTTCGCTGGTTGAATCGGAGCAGACGCTGTCCGCACGGTACCAAAAGCTTCCAACGCAGCAAAACACACCGAACAGATTTGCTACCGAACTCATCGGAGTCTCCCAAATGCTTCGGCGAACGGTTGGGCCGGTGTGTTTCAGGCTTCACGGTCTCAGAGGTTCTGTATCGATCAGGAAGTAAAACTGTGGCGCCTTGTTACTGACCCGTCGCTGAGCTGTCCTGATAATCAACATCCAAATCCAAGAAGACGTTCGTTGCATGAGGAGCCAACAGTCGTTCCTGCAGACATGTTTTTGACCTCTGCATCGATTTAAAAAAGTTGCTTGGGATCGAAATGTCGACCGTCGCGCGTAGGAGAAAAGCAGAAATGTGTCCACGTTGAGCGCGAGGCTACGACGCTTGTCAGTTGATTTTTCAGACAGTGGCTGAAGTCTCTCCTCCTGTCTCGTGTCTCATTAAGCAAATATTACACTTAAATAACGACCAAGTTTGGCGAAAGTCTGACACGCGAAGCTTCAAATCCTCCAGTCACACGTCACTGACCGGTGAGTTCGTCTCGTCAACAGGTGACGAACCATCGCTGGTCCTCAGAGAGGCAGGTGGAGGTGGTGATTTCTCAGCAGCTGTGGCCTCAAACGCTATAACTCCCCGCTCTGATTAACACACACACACACACACACACACACACACACCACAGTGGGGCTGAGAGACGAGCTGCTTCAAAGCCTGAGTGATCAGATTACCTGTTAGCATTAGCATATTAGCCCGGAGCGCGGGGTAGGACGGGCCTCAGAAGCCTACCTAATATCATTTAGCTTTTTAGCATTAGCATATTAGCGAGCAGCGCTAAGAGGTGCGCGCCGCTGATACCGACGTGACATTGAGGTTTGACATTGAGATTGTGTGTTAGGGGGGCTGCACACACACACACACACACACACACACACAGACACACACACACACACACACACACACACGCACACGCACACACACGGTCAGGTTGATGAGACATGATCTGATCAAAGAGTCTTTGTAATAATGATGATCAAATTGTCTCCATTCAGACCGAGCCGAGTGAAACTATAGGCTGTATTCCCCCGAGGTGTGTGTGTGTGTGTGTGTGTGTGTGTGAGTGTGTATGTGGTGTGTGTGTGTGTGTGTGTTCTCTCTCTCTCTCTATTTTCCTACAGCCTTTATATTAAGCAATAAAATGTGACTCTCTCTCTTTTCCCTCCGTCCTTTTTTTCCTCCATCGCCTCTTTTTCTATTTCATCCCTCACTCCCCCTTTTCCATCTCTCACCTGGCTCTCCTCTCCTCCCCTGTCATCCCTCAATTGGCTTCCACATAATCTCCTCTCTCTCTCTCTCTCCCTCTTTCTGATCCGTCCTTCTTGTTTTCCAGCCTCTCTTCCCTCATCCTGCACTTCTCCCATATTTTCTTTTTTCTCAACACCAGGCTGAATTTACAGAAGCATCTTCTTCTTCATGTTTTTTGTGGTTTTCATGCGTCGCTTTGGGGTTTCAGTGAGAACATCTGAGACCTGCAGTCAGTTCAGTTTAGAAGACAATCACAGCACAGAGGAGCTGTACGTCTGTTTATTCTGTCAGATCATGAAACACTGATTTATTGACCTCGTATCATCGATGAGAGGAAGAAACATCTCTGTTTTACACTCGAGAAAAATATGAAACTCGTTCGGCAGGTAGGAAAGTCTAAATTTATGATTAGCATTAGCTAACGTTAGCACACACCTTTAATCACCAGAGAGGCAGCTGCACCTCATCGATACCTGATCAACTCTCCGTCAAACGGCCTACAAGACTTTAACCGTACTGTGTAACACAACTGAGACTCAACACAGCGTCAGACCACATGCTTCCTCTCTGACAACTCTGATTAATCAATTAGCTGTTTGGTCCATAACAAGTCGAGGAAACGACGTCCTCAGATGTTTTGTAAGATCTTCAGTTTACCGTCACAGAGGAAGAAAAGAAACCAGAAAGTATTCACATATCGGATGCTGACGTCAGAAAATTGTGAGTTGTTGTTAAACGTTGTTTATCAAAATAGTTGGCAACTTGGTAATTTGATAGTTGACAACCGATCGATAAATTGAGGAATCGCTGCAGCTCCAGCTGAGTTCTGACGCCTCTGAACCGGACCGACCTGAAGCTCTGCTGCGTCTGTTTTCACACATAATCTGCATTTTTCTTCTCCCAGATTCAGTCAGTTAGTGTTGAGGTAGTTCTGAGACCTCTCTCCCCCTCTCACAGCTCTTTATCTCCCCCTCTCTCTCTCTCTCTCTCCCGTCTCTCCCCCCTCATGTTGCCACCAATAGTGTGTTGCTGCTGGTAATGGGATTCAAAGGCCTGGATCGCCCATCAGACCCAATCAATAGGCCTTTCATTGGCCGCCATCTCTCAGCGCCTTACAAAGAGCAGCCTGTGTGTGTGTGTGTGTGTGTGTGTGTGTGTGTGTGTGTGTGTGTGTATTAGCATGTGTGTGTGTGTGTGTGTGTGTGTGTGTGTGTGTGTGTGTGTGTGTGTGTTAGCGTCCTCTCGCCTCACTGATCTCCCCGGGGTTCCGGAAAGACCTGTGCTTATTCGCTCCACGCGCCCTAAAACACACATATAGACACACACACACATACAGAGGAATACACACACACACACACACACAAACACACACACACAGGAATATATACACACACACGCCAGCTGGACCAAATATTCAATTGGGACAGCAGCTTCACTCCACCCACTGCTGCCCTGGAGCTGTGTGTGTTTGTGTGTTACAGAAAGTAATATATAGAGAGAGTGTGTGTGTGTGTGTGTGTGTGTGTGTGTGTGTTGTGTGTGTGTGTGTGTATGAGAGGCAACGAAAGAGAAACAGAAAAATAAAAAGCAAAGACAGACGAGAAGAGGAAGAATAAAAACAGCAGAACTCCTGAAACGACTCTGCGTCATCAGAAGCTTGATTACAGAACACGTCTGTTCTGTTTGTGTCTCGGCCCGGTTCATCTTCTGCCTCTGGGACATAAAGATCCATTGTTGTCCATTAAAAACACATCAGTGATCCGCACTGTAGCGCCGGCTGACATGATCCCTGAAACCCTCTATCAGAACCACGCTGGATATTTGTGATGATGCAACGATTAGTCAACAAAAAAAAAAAAAAAAGTCCAAATTAAAAAGCTTTTTTTCTGCCGCTGGTCAGGAGATAACGAGCAAACTGAAAACTCAAATCGAGCTAATATATTATAGATTAAACAGATTCTGTGGAAATTAAGATAATCTGTAGTTGCAGGACGTCATCTGATGTCGGCGCCGATGGTCCGATGGAGGGGAGGGGTCGCTGATCTGGATCATCTGACTTGAAAGCCGTATGAAGAAGGATTATCCTGATCTTCTATCAAAGTGATATTTTAACATTATCTTAACTTTCACTTAAAGAGCAGCTCGACCCGGACTACTCGTGACGGCGTTCTGCCCCTCGTGGTAACAGCCAACATATTGACGTGCTGCCACATCACGTTCACGTTCCGTGTCTATGACCCGACTCGCACATCGACAGGCGGAGGTGACGGTGGTGGAGTTCCAGGAGAGGAAGTTGCCAAGTCAGCGACCGAACTCTGAGATCCTGGTTTCAACATTTGTAAGAGTGAAACTGGGGAATATTTTCAAAGAACATCTCGGGACAATATCAAACAAAGCTGGATGTTCTTGAGGAGGAAGTCGCCGCATCTCCACCGTGTTTAGAGGGCAACAGACACTTTTTTAATGTGGTGGTTGAAAGGAGCCGGAGGCCACATGAAGGAGTCTGCCGGCTCTTTTTTGAATTACCAAAGTCGAGGCACTTCAGCCAAACCTCCGGGGTTTAGTTACTCTTTCAGTATAACTTGTGGGTACTTTTAAAAACCGGAGGAAAGAGTGTGGTCTTGGATAAATACTGGAAAAGTCAACAGTGACTAGAAGCACAGACTTTTTCACAACTAAGTTTAAATGTTCCTGAACTCAGAGCTTCAACTCTTTGACTTCGGTGTCTTTGAGGAAACAAGCGAGTGAGATTTCAACCCAGTTTGTCAGAAACAGAGAGAAGAAACAGCTGAAAGATAGAAACCGTTGGATGATTCAGAGACGGACAAAGAGACGAGCGGGAGAACCTGTGTGTCTGCACTAATCAACAAAACACACACACACAATTACACACCCAAACACACACTAATAACTACAAAGTGCAAGTGTGACTATCGACAGCAGCACACACACACACACACACACACAGTCGGTTAGCTAACACGCTATCAACAGTGTAGCAGTTCAAAGTCCTATTAGCGATGCTTTTTCATCCTCCTTTGCTTTATTTAACGAGACGCGCCAATTAAGAGCCGGGAATTCTAATTGAAGCTAACCGCCGCTAACGTTAGCACTGCTGGCAACCACAACAAAGTCGACACGTGTAAACAAACCCAAAACAAACACACACACACACACACACAGCAGAAATAAATATCCTGATAAGACAACTCTGTGTGTGTGTGTGTGTGTGTGTGTTGTGTGTGTGTGTGTGTGTGTGTGTGTGTGTGTCAGCACGTGTGTGTGTGTGTGAGATGCTGTTCTGCAGGGACGGATATGGAGATGCTGATTTGGAAATCTGTCTAGGAACATGCAAATGTATGCAAATAGCACCTCTGGGTGTGTGTGTGTGTGTGTGTGTGTGCGTGTGCGTGTGCATGTGTGTGTGTGTGTGTGTGTGCGGCTAAAACACATGCCTACTGTTGTGCATATATGTTTGCATTTGTATGCTTATATGCAAATACAATCCGTCTGTTTGTCTATTTGTGTGTGTGTGTGTGTATACGTGTGTGTGTGCGTGGTGTGTGCGTGCGTGTGTGTGTGTGCGTGGTGTGTGCGTGTGTGTGTGTGTGTGCGTACACACACAACGTCGTGCATGACTTGGTTGTTACACCGACATGTGATGTGTGTGTTCATGTCTCATTTCCTTGTACTCTTGAATGCTTTTTTGATGAGTGTTGCTCCGTGTATGTGTGTGTGTGTGTGTGTGTGTGTGTGTGTGTGTGTGTGTGAAGCCCATATGTTTGCCATAAAGCATGTGAGTAATTGCTAAAGTGCTTCTCGTGTGTGTGTGTGTGTGTGTGTGTGTTACGTACAGTGATGCGGCGCTCTGATCTATAGGCGCCGGCTTGTTTCAGAGGATGTTCGTGTGAATTAAAGAAACGCGTCGTTTGATTCTTTTCTTCCTGTTTAGCCGAACAAACACGTGAAGTTAGAGAGATGAAAAGAAGAGAAGGGCAGACGGTGAGGAATAAAAGAGAAAGAGAAACAGGAGATGAAGCTCCGTGTTGTTCTCCCGTCATCCTCTCTAACACCGTCGCTCGCTGGGTTCAGGATGGACGACCTCCTCCTTCTGTTTGCTGCTTCAGCTGTGAGTTTAAAGTCACATTTAAAAAGCTAACTGCTCTCACATCTGAACACAGAGTTCACTGAGTGACAGGAAGCGACTCAGCTGACGGACACAAAACTGTCACTCAACCGTCTCACATTTCCTCGACGAGCAGCTTTTTCTTCAGCCGATACGATAACCGATAATCAGCGGACTCTCATGGCCGATACAGATAAAATAACCGATAAGAGTCAGAGCGGTTCAGACGTAAAGACTAAAGATGGTTTATTTGTGTTGTTCACAGTGTTTACATGTGAGGCTCTTGTTCACCGTTTTGAGCGCAACATCAGCGTGTTTGTTGTTCTTCTTCTCTGTTTTTATTGGCTGCTCACAAAACAGCTTTAAAGGCACATACCACCAAACACTGTGATGGTATGTGTGGTTTGTCATTTCTATCGTGCATCCCGACACTTTAGGGAATATTACGAAAAACCGGACGTCAGGATTTTTTACTCCGCCCCCCAAAAAAATCTTGTGTTGTTCCGGCTCGATAAAGATTCTGATTCTGATCCAGAGAACTCCATCAGCAACAAGTGATCTCAGTTGTGAGAATCTTTACAAATGGTGGATCTGTGTTTAGTTAATTGTGGCGTTTGTGTCGTCCACTAGAGGGCGTTGGAGGATTTTGTGATAATGTGCTAATATTTAAAAATGTCCTACTTGTGCAAAGACAACAACCAGAGATGAGAATCAGTTAGAAGCTAAAAGTTCCTCGGTAACATTTAGGCCAACAAAAACATTCATATCAATAAAAGGATCGTTCAGGAAGCGGTCTCGATGTCGAGATATCAAATCTTTTTAAGCAATATCCAGCCGCAGATGTTCGTCTGAATCATCGGCTTCTCATACAGACGCACATTGAACTGTTTTTGAGGTTTCCTGGGAGTTTGAGTAACGTTTTCATCTCGACAGCCGCTCTGCTCCTGCACACTCGCTGCTGCACGCTTTAGCTGCTGCGGGGATGGCAGGTTAACGCGGAGGACGCATTTTAGTTGTTTGGCTAAAATCGTGTGTGTGCATCGTGAAATGTCTGGCAGACATCTTTGTGAAGACCTCCAGCAGGGTCCTCACTTCTTCACGGGGCTGCAGCAGGACTTGGTCTTCAGGGTTAGACCCTGGTATCCTCACAGGAATCTAAGTGTGTGTGTGTGCCAGCATGTGTGTGTGTTCTCACCAGGTGTGTGTCCAGGTACACCCTCAGGCTGTCCAGCTCCTGTCTGGGCTGCGTCCAGTTTTCGGTGCTGTCCAGCGCCTCCTGCAGCCACGAGATGAACCCGTCCAACTGCTGCACGAAGCACTGCGGACGAGAGACATAAAGAGACACAGAGAGAGAGAGAGAGATTTTATAGAAACAGTAATATTAACATGAATCAACACGGCGGTCCAGACTGGACTCACATCAAAACACCACAGAGGACGGAGAGAGCGAGAGGAAAATAACAAAAGAGGAGTCACAAATGTTCAAACATCAAACCGAGGTGAGGAAGAAATCCAACAGGTAACGGCATGAAACAGGGAGAGAGGGAGAGGGAGGGAGGGAGGGAGGGAGAGAGGGAGGGCAACAGATTGGAAAGAGGAGGAGAGGAGGATGAAAAGTGGAGGAGAGAAAAGAGGAGAGGAGAGAGCGGCTGGACGGTGTTTCAGAGCCGAGTCCAGATGAATTAATTCAAGGACAGAAAGAGAACAAAAACGAGACCCGCAGGACCAAAACAGGTAAACACACATTAGGATAAATACAGAGCGAGAGGAGGAACAGAGAAAAGGTAGAGAGAGGCAGAGAAACAGCCGGAACATAAAGACACGACGACGACGATACAGAGGGATGAAAACAGAAGAGAGAGGAGAGACTCAACACGAAGAAAACTTTCTGAAAAGAAAGAAACACAGCTACCTAAAGATACAAATACAATGTAAAGGAGGAGAGATAAAAACACACGAGAGAGAACAGAAAGTAAAAGAGACAAAATGAACAACAGGAAAATAAGATTAAGAGATAAAAAAGAGAGATTCAGAAAGAGATGTCTGTAAAAATGACAGCAGAGAGCTGAACATGTGAGAGCAAACAGACGGACGGACGGACAGAGAAGAAGAAGAAGAAGAAGAAGAAGAAGAAGAAGAGAGGATGAACAACAGAGGGACAGAAGAAGAAGCTCGTCGGCTGGTGGAAAGCTACTGCCATCTACTGGCTGAGAGGAGCGTTAATGTGACGGAGAAGCACCTCCACCTGAAACTGACTCGGAGATAAATCTAAACTCAGAGCGACACATGAGCTGATTTATCACGGCTTCTTGTTGGAAGATCAGACGGATCCACGTGTTACAGAATCTGATCCGGTATTGATTTCTCCCTTCAGGTCAGGAGAGAGAAGAGAGGAGAGGAGGCGTTTAAAGCTTCAGTCATGAAGGAGAGACAGAGGTGACCAAGAAGAAGAAGAAGAAGAAGAAGAAGAAGAAAGAAGAGTTTAAACCGTCGTTCTTGTAAAGGGGAGGCGGACGAGTTGAAGCAAAGAGCAGAAACAGAGACAACAAACATTAAAGAACAGAGACGTTTTAACAGTGACGATCCGACTGTGCCTCCATCCAGCATCGAGTTCTGTCTTCACGGTCCGGTTTCAAGGTCCGATACGAGATACAGCGTGAGTACAAGAAGGTTTAGACTGACGAAGGTGGATCTTTAAGGGTTGATATCGATCTGTGTGAGTTTATCCCCTCTGCATTCTTCGTTCTTATTGCCTCCGCGAAGTTAATTCCTGATACGTGATCAGGTATATTTGTGAGGTTGTCATCTACAGGATCTGTTTGCTGCCCAAACGTGTCTGAAAAAGGACAAATTTCTGTGCAAGAAAAATCTACCGGCTTGATTTTTCAGGAAGATTTCGGTCGAGCTGCAAGGAAACAAATTCCCACAAATGGATTTGTGGGAAACAGGAAGTGGAAATCAGTCTCTCCGTCCTATAAAGTTTTGTAGCTCCGTAACAATGGAACACCACTTCTGTCTTTATTAAAAGGAGCCGGGTCGGGATTGTTGGACGGGTCGGCCGCCATCGTTACACACAGCAGCTTTAAATCAAAGAATTTAAAGAAACGACTCGCACTGTCGTGTTTCTAGTCTTCATACAAGTGTAGATACTCGACAAGAAGACGAACAAGAATCTCAAGAACGTGTCATCAAATTTAAAATGTTGAAGAGAAGAAGAAGAAGAAGAAGAGGACGAGCAACGTGTTGAATAAGAGAAGAAGAACCTTTTTTATGAACAAGGTATATTCCTGTACATTCTCCAGCAGACTCTGGTGTCTGTCTGCAGCTCTGCTCGCTTCCTCTGAGAGAAGCTTCCAGCATCAGAACCTCACAAAGGTCAGCGCGGAGCCGAGACCCGAACGAGACGATCCGGCTCCGCAGAGCAGCACAAAGAGACGCAGCGAGCGAGAAACACGAGCGTCATTTACATAAAAACACTGAAGACGAACGAGGCGGCGTGAGCTCCAGAATTCATTCTCTGCAGTCAGACCTCAAACATCCCGTCTGAATAACAAGTGTAACTGTGACTGCAGATCATCAGCGAGACGCTTCTAATATTTTATACATCCGCCGCCGTTGTTTTCGTATCTATCACTGAGAGCTATCTCCAAAACTAATGGCAGAGTGAAGGAGGCCGCGGCGAGGAGCTAAATCTGATGGAAATTACTTTACCACATGTGTGCATCCATGCTTACACCTCGCCTACAAATCGCTGGATCCAATCTGTGTGTGTGTGTGTGTGTGTGTGTCTGTAATGATCAGGTGTGTGTGTGTGTGTGTGTTTGTGCACCGTATAGACGTCGATAGCGTCGACATGTGTGTGAGATACAAACCTTGAACGATTGAGCGGCGGTATGTTAATCACAACCGTGAACCTTAAAAAAATAAATATAAAAAAAAAACATCGATACGATGCCGTCCATCTCTCCAACGCTTGTTATGAAGGAGAGATGGAAATCAAAAGTATTGATGAGAGGAAGAGAGGAAGAGAGGAAGAGGAAGACGGGGAGAGTAGGAGGAAGAGGAAAGGAAAGGAAAGAGGACGAGGAAGAGGAAGAGTGGTGGAGCGTAGGAAGAAGAGGAAAAGAAAAGGAAAGGAAAAGGGGAGAAGAAGAAGAAGAGTGGTGGAGCATAGGAGGAAGAGGAAGAGGAAGAGAGGGTGAGCGTAGGAGGAAGAGGAAAAGAAAAGGAAAGGAAAGGGGGAGAAGAAGAAGAAGAGTGGTGGAGCATAGGAGGAAGAGGAAGAGGAAGAGAGGGTGAGCGTAGGAAGAAGAGGAAGAGAAAAGGAAAGGAAAGGGGGAGAAGAAGAGGAAGAGTGGTGGAGCGTAGGAAGAAGATGAAGAGAAAAGGAAAGAAAAGAAAAGAAAAGGATAGACTGAAAAGAAGGGGAAGAGTTGGAAAAGATGGAGCGTAGGAGGAAGCGGAAAGGAAAGGACATGAGAAAAGGGAAACACGGTGAATAAAAGGAGAAGAAGAACAAGAAGAAGACAAGAAGAGGATGAGGAACAGTGGGGGAACATAGGAAGAAGAGGAAGAGAAAAGGAAAGTAAAGGGGGAGAAGAAGAGGAAGAGTGGTGGAGCGTAGGAGGAAGAGGAAGAGAAAAGGAAAGAAAAGAAAAGAAAAGAAAAGGAAAGGAAAGGAAAGATGGAAAAGAAGGGAAAGAGTTGGAAAAGATGGAGCGTAAGAGGAAAGGAAAGGACATGAGAAGAGAGAAACACGGTGAATTAAAGGAGAAGAAGAACAAAAACAAGAAGAAGAACAAGAAGAGGAGGAGGAACAGTGGGGGAGTGTAGGAGGAAGAGGAGAGGAAAGGAAAGGAAAGAAGGAAAGAAGGAAAAGAAGAGGAGGAGTGGGAAAAGATGGAGTGTAGGAGGAAGAGGAAAGGAAAGGACATGAGAAAAGGGAAACATGGTGAATAAAAGGAGAAGAAGAAGAAGAAGAAGAAGAAAGGTGGTGAATAAGAGAAGAAGAAGGAGCGGCGGAGGAAGAGGAGGAGGAAGAGGACGCGGGCGTGGACAGCAGCGGAGGGAGTGGCGTTGGTTTGGATATCGACCAGCATGCACTGGGCTGCTTACGGCTGCTTTGATGTCTCTAAACCAGTGCGGCTCCTGAGGGGCAGAACGGCCTGCTGGGAGCTGAGACGCCTGATCTGATCCTCTGCCGCCTGGATAACTGCTCTGATATCTGCTTCATCTCTTCCTCCTGTGGCTCCGCTCTCCACCGCCGGATAATTACCGTTCAGCTGACGGCGCTTTCTGAAGGACGACGCTGATGGATTCAGACTCGAACTCCCGACAGGCCGCGTTCGGCTCCGATGATTAATACGTTACAGGCGATAGGTCGGATTCTTTAACGCGCCCGAGACAAACAAACCGTACGACTGCTGCTGGACCGAAGAGAGTCCGCTCAGATTTACAGAGTCTTGATCTTCATATCGAAGGCTTTTAACTGAAAAGGGAAAAGAAACGACGGCACAAACTCTACACAAACCGTCCTGCTCGTGATTATCAGTCGATTATGAACGTATCTTATTCTGCTTGTATGTCCTAAAACCTCCAGGACGACAACGATGAGGTTTAAAACAGCTGAATGTGAATGTGAAGCAGCAGAGCTGTTATTATAAATATTACATTAAAAAAGACCTCACATATTTATTCCTTCACACGGGAGAGAAACAGGCGCGCTAACATAGTTATTATGCTAACGTTGAGCTGCGAGCGCGCTGCAGGCTGACAGGTTCTGTTGGTTCTGGATGATTGAGGCTCCGGTTCAACAACAGTTCAGCACCTGGTGAAGGTAACGACCAGGGAGGAAATTTAAAACCTTCCATTTTCAGTTGCAGGGCGGCACAAACATTTTTTGGGGGGGATTGAGGTGAGACGGCTAATTTTCCACAGCAGGTTAAGTTATTAGTGTGACGACGTGAACGTGTCACGCTGAGAATTTAACAATGTTGGGCCGAAATTAAAGAACTGGAGGGGACGAGAGCTTGATTAGAAATTCATTAAAATCATTTTTTTAATAGAAAACATGGAAACGAAACCTGAGCAGCTGAGTTTTGGGTTAAAATCTGGACGCGACACGACTGCAGCCGCCTCCGCCGCTCGCCAGCGTCACAGACACGTTTATACTTCCTGCTTTCATTTTTCTTTTATTTATTTATTATTTCCAAACTTCAACTTTCTGTCGGTGAACATTTGAAGCGCCGAGAGGAAAGAACAAGAAGAACAAGAAGAAGAAGAAGGAGAAGAAGAAGAAGTAGAAGAAGAGGGAGATAAGACCGTCCGTCACACCTGAACACACCTGACTGAGCCCCTGAGATCGTCCCTGAGAGACCCCTCCACTACCAGCTGTCTGTTGCCGTGGGGATAAACTCATCTTCATCAGTACGATGTTAATGTAATCAAACACACACACACACACACACACACACACACACACACACACACACACACACACACACAGCGTCTGATTTCACTCTCTTGATTGTATTTTCAGTGCATCATGTGACAGAAAGTCAGAATCTACATTTTAAAGGTTTATTCCGCTCTGAACAGGTTTCAGCGTCCTGAGTCTTTAAACGTCAACAGAAATCCTCCAAAAATGCAACAGTGCAAGAAAATATCAACCTGCAGCTGACATCTACGTATAAAAGATGACATCTACCTATCAAAAAATGATCTTTGTTGAATATTTTGTATTAAAACAAATGTTCAAACCCAGAGGAATTCTCATGTTACTGGAGGTGCGTTTCATTCGTTCAGCTGTCGCTAAATCTTCTGGGAAACATCAAATGATGAGTCAGAGAACATTTCTGTCTGAAACACGACGAATAACGTGTTGAACGTTGACGACAGCTCTCGTCTTCACAACTTGATTAAAGTTTTTGTTGTTGTTGTGATCGAGAGACGGCAGCAGCAGGAATTACAAACCTGCTGTGAGTTTAACTACATCGTGAAAATGTGGAGCTGGAATTTAACTTGAGGAGCTCAGAGAGAGTTTGAGACTTTTTCTCATAGTTTTGGATGAAATATTTCACTTTATGATCAGCTGGAAGCAGTTTGAATACATAAATATTGTATTTTTATTGCCTTATAAAACTCTGATTAATAAACATGTTGAAGTTTTATTTAATAAAGCGATTTTAGGATAAATCGTTGATGCTACGAGTCAGTTTAATTATTATTTTACATTTTAAATACATATTTAAATATATTCTGTCACACAGTATCTCACGATTAAATGTCACGATAATCTGCTGCACGATGTTGGTCAGCTGTTGGCTGCAAGATTTACTTTTGTGTTTGCTGGACGATGATGAAAATGCTCTTGTGTTGATGTCAAGATATTTTTGTTTTTGTTGAATTCTGTTTTATTCAGTCAGTTGTTCTCGTGTTTTGCAGGATAATGTGAGATATTGATAACAGACGGTGCAAAGTTCTAACGTGTCAGCAGCATTTAAAATGTTTTTCACTTGAAGACTTTAATATTAAAGGTTTTTAAAACATCTGCAACGTGTTTCAGACGAAGCTGAACCTTTAATTTGAGCTGTTTTCTGACTGTTTTGTTACTTTTAACATAAATCAGACTCTTATTTTATACGTGCGTTGTTTTTACAATCCTCTCAGCTGTCGGTAGAAACAAGAGTTCACCGACTTTGTCCATAAAGATCACTTAAAATCTGCAGCGTTACTTTTCTCCTCAACCTGTTTATCTATAGAACCAGAGAAGAAGAGAACACCCCCCTCCTCCTCCTCCTCCTCCTCCTCCTCCTCCTCCTCTCTCTTATTTTCCTATCCCCTTTCCTGTCGGTGGGCGTCCCTGCCTCCCCGCCGGGCCAATCAGACAAGTGTTGATCTGAGTCTGTTGTCTGTCTGTCTCCCACTGCTCTCAGATAGGCCGGCGTGCCGCAGCGCCGCCGAACACACAGACACCTCACACTGAGGACGCCGCCGCCGGCCCAGACAGCACATACAATGTGATCACATGACGCGTAGGACACTTATCTGACTGATGGACTGTTTCTCTGTCTGCCTCTCTTTAGTTTTTTTGTTTTGTTTTGTTTTGTTTTGCAGGAAACCTCGCTGCGCTTCAGGAGCCGCGTCCCACACAGCGCAATTAAGGAGGCTGGTGCGTATGTATATTTCCTGCGTCGACTCCGATAAACTTTTCAGGTTAACGAACGACGTGGATGCAGATGATGTGAGCGACGTTACAGAAATGATGAAGACGAGGTCGAGGTCGAGGCAACAGCGTCCAGACGGTCAAAAGGGGGAGAAGAAGAAGAAGAAGAAGAAGTCTGGGATAGAATATTTATGTCCGACAGCAAAGACAGCGGAGAGAAGGAAGTAAAGGTCGAACGAGGGGAAAGTTCAAACCAGAAATACTTTAATTACATTCACAAACAAAGTAGAGAAGTTCAACTCGTCTGCGTCCGAGTTAACGAGCTCTGACGAGTCGGCCGAGCCTCGAGTGACCTCACGCTCGTTTAGAGACGACAGACGCTGACAGACTCGCCAGAATACCGAGCTCTGATTGGCTCCCGGTGCAACAGGAGCTCCACAGTGAAACGTCTCGTCCGTCAGCGATATTAACGAGTGAAATATTGATATTTTGTTAATAATACAGCGCAGACTTCTGGCCTTGGATTTCTCTTATTCATCGTTTCATCAGGTTTTACTTTTTCTTGCTCGCTCTGGGAAGATAAAGAAGATTTAAAGAGCCCGAACTGAAACTTATCGGTCGGACTACGGGACGAAAACAAACGTCAATTATTGATTAAAGGAATAAACGACGTGCCTTTCTGTCTCTGGTTCTGTTCTGAACGCTCGACAGTGAACTGGAACCAGAACTGACTCACAGAACAATGAAAAGATAACTCGACTTTTATTTTACCAACTAAACAAACAGTTAAATCCAGTTCAGGCGTTGTTTCTCCCAGTAGAAAACACACCGGTCCGGTCGTCCGGTCCGACCCGTCCTGATCTCTTTCCTCACGTACGAGGTTCTATTAAATTCTACTCGGTTCTTCTTCACTTAAATTGCCTCCGACAAACAAACACAAGCAGGTCCTTCTCCCCCGAGGAGAGAGACTTCCTGGACCGGCTCCATCCTGCTCTGATCCAGGATCCGATCCACAGTCTTCTGCTCCCCGGCCCGGTTCTGTTTGATTCTGTGTTCAGCAGAGAGTCTCAGCGGAGCGGCAGAATGTCGTCCTCCACACTGAAACTCTCCTTCTCCTCTCTTCACTTCCTCAATTAGGCGGCTCATCCATCGCCATGATTACATGCTGCTAATTAAGCAGCTAATCAGCTAATTACCCAGGAGCAGAGAGGAACGACGAGTGTGTGTGTGTGTGTGTGTGTGTGTGTGTGTGTGTGTGTGTGTGTGTGTGTGTGTGTGTGTGTGTGTGTGGTTAACACAAGGTGACATGTGAGACGCAGCCGAGCGTCTTCGCAGCTCCAACATGTTTCATTTCACAGATTTCGGAGGTTTTCTGTTGATGCCAGTTTATAAATGTGAGTTTATTTCTGAGATTTTTTATAAAATATAGAAATTAAAGACGCGTTTCTCCACCTCAGATGTTCCGAATATGTCGATCTGCATCCGTTCTCACCAACACCAGACGCAGTACTTTACATTTCGGGGTTGTTCTGGGTCTCACATGAACCGGCTTCTCTCTCTTTTTTTTTTTGTTCGACGTGAACACAGAGGAGAAACACGGAGAGCCAGAGGGGGTCTGAATGATTCAGGGAAGCAGCGCAGGGCCCTGAACGTGCCGGGGATTACAGATACTTATTGTGTCTGAGGCGTTCAGGGGCACGCCGTGAGGGCGGGAGCACAGATTCTACCAGCATTTCACTAATCAGAGACGCTGCTTTTACAGAAGGAAGCAGGAGATTTTAGAGGTTTTACTGCCAGACATCACGTCTGATTTTACAGCTCAGGACTATAAATGAGTAATTATGATGTGAGGTGACGTGGAGGTAGAGCTGCACTGAGACTGATCCAGCTTTTATTTTGAAGTAGGCGAGTGACAGGAAATGTATTGTTGAGTGAGATCAGCAGCGCGAGCATTCATCAGAAATGATACGGAGCGAAACAACGATCACTCTCAGCGATTTTTGAATACTTTTAGAAAAACAGCGAGATTAAGAAAACAGAAAGTCTGAATGCAACGTGAAGACGACACAGTGGGAGAAAGATATCTGCCGGCCTTGACGTCAGAAACATTTTAATTTGAAAGACGCTCCTGGATTCTTATCTTCTGTATCAGTATTTTTATACAAAATACTTTTAATCCAAAGGAAAGAAAGTAGAATAATTCAGCTCTCTGCTGAGAAACTCAACACGGCAGGTTTCACAAAATGTTGACGTCTTTCCGGACAAAACAGGAAGTCTTGATTGAAATTTTCTTGATATTTTCCTCTCTCTCTCTTCGTCGCTCCACTTCTCTCTTCATCTCTCGACCGACGAGGACGAATACTGATGACTGATATTCATCAGATCTGACACAGCGAAGCAGAGAGACGGTTAAAATGGGGTAAAGATGTTGAAAAGTCTCGATGTCACCACAACGTCGTCTACTGAATCCTTCCCGCTGGTTTAAAAACGAGCCTCATCGAAACCCACAAATTCCTGCGAAGATCCCGAAGATCAGAAACATTCTCCACTGGACGTCTGTTTCGTCCGACCGCCTTAAAAAGGGATCAAAATATTTCCCCGGCGCGAGCGAGCCGCGGACAGCTCTGACATTTAATCAGTCAAATCATCGTCAATTCCGAATATTAATGTGGACGATCTGATTTGAATTCGGGGACTGTGGAGGACAGTTTGATGAGGAGGGGGATCAAACTCACGACCTTCCGGGTCACTGATCCTCAGATCCAAGGACGCCCCCCGACACACACACACACACACACACACACACACACACACACACACACACACACACACACGGCCGGGCCTTTAATTCACAGATTGATCCTCGCTGATAATCTTTTTACAGCGCTGTGATTCCGCCTGAGAGCTCCTGACCCGGCCGACGCCAGATAAGACAGACGTCCTGAACTTCATTGATCCCCGAGGGGACGCTGGGACGCGACGGCTGCAAAGTAAAATGTTGCCGGGGGAGTAAAAGCTGCTCGGAATTAGAATATTAAGGCGATAAAAGAGAGGGAGTGAAATAAACGTGAATAAAATAAAACAATAAAAAATATTAGGGGGAGGCGGCGGAGCTTCTTTATAGCGCTAATTAAACGAGCAGCCACGAGGAGAGCGAATCCCCAGAGCTATTGACATTTCGCCATATTCAATATGACAGATATGACTGATTAGTTCACCGGGCCGCCTCATCAATAATCCGCCTGCCAATCAAACGTGACCTTTAGAAGTGAGGTGATGAATTAACGGGGCCACGGGACGATCCGATACCGGCGCTCCAATCCATCAAGGCGGCTGCAGCGAGCGGGAGGAGAAGGGTCGGCGTGTCGTGGTGATTCGGGATTCGACTTGTTGTCGTTTGTCTGACGGTAATGCAACTTCTGACGGCCATATTGGCGTTCGAAGGCGGCACGTTGGGCGTTCGGATCCAACATTATTAACAAGTAATCAAAGTCCACCAATAATCGTTATTAGGCAGCAAATAATGATTATTTTCAGTGTCTATTAATCTGTTTAATAGTTTCTCAATCAATTAGTTGATTTGTGTATAAAAAAAAAAGGTTGATCAGTGTTTCCAAACGATGACAACCTCAAAATCAGATAACTTACCTCTCACCTCTTGATCGATTAGCAAAATAGCCGTGATTACTTTTGTAGTTGCCGATCAATACATTCCTTCCATCCCACTAAAACTGGGAGGATTCAGATTATTCCGTGTTTTATGTAGCTGATCAGAATGTGATGATGGTGAGAAAACAGAAGCTGCTGCACATTTATTTATTGACAATCGGACCAAAAAACACAGATTCTGATCATCAGTCAAAGGCTGATACTTGATCTTTCCAGAGAACAAAGTCTGGCACTCGAATCGCAGACGATGATTTCTCTTAACAATGACAAACTTAACGTGTCGTACAAAGACTGAAGCTAAGAACAGAAAGTTATGAAATGAAATGAACCTTCAGGAAAAACACCACAGAGAGAAAGAGAGACACTCAGACGGACGGACGAGTAGAAAGAAAGACACAAACCTCCATCTTCTTCCAGACGTCGGGGTCTCTGTCCTGACTCTGAACGTCCTCCAGCAGCTGCTGCACCAGCGACGCGCCTCCTCGTCCGTCCACCAGGGGCGCCGTCAGCTGCGGGCGGCGGACCTCCGCTGACCGCCGTCCCTCCTCGTCTTCGGACTGCAGGTCGCTTAAAGGACCGGACTCGATGCTTCCGTCCAGCGAGGACGGAGCGATGTCGCTGGAGGAGGACGGGCTGAAGCGGCTGAGGAGGTTTCGTCTGTAGGGAAGCTGAGAGGAGAGAAAAACGAAAAACGGGAATTAAATCTGGATCGACGAAATGTTTCGAGTCAAACACACGAAGAGATTAAATAAGCTGCCGTACCAGAGAAGGAACGTCGTCTCCGCTCTCGCCTACGTCCCAGTCGGTGTTGAGCTCCGTCAGGTCCCAGTCGTCCACATCCTGCAGAGCCTCCTGGGTCGAGTCACAGCTGCCGGGTCTCTGCAGCGAGAAGTTAAACAGAACATTCAGCGGTCGACTTCTCGTTTCTTCATCTTTATATTTACACGCCAACTATATAACTGACCAGTGGGACGGACTGAGCCAGACTCTCCAGCTTCATAGCGAGCATCTCCGTCTTACGGAGCTGAGCGGGGAGGGCCAGGAACTCCTCGGACCCGTACCAGTGCTCCTTGTCCGGGCTGGCTTTTGATGACACCACGGCTCCCTGCAGGAGGAGAGGAGGACGGGAACATTCAAAACAGAACTAAATGCACTCGGATTTACAAAAGGATGCTTCTCAGTTAATACGTGATCAGGTTTGTGTGTCTGTGTCTCACATGAGTTCACACAAACTTTTAACCAATCCTCCTCAACTAAACTCACCTTCTGCCCCTGGCGCTTCACGATCCAGACCGCCGTCTTCCCGCGAGGCGGTCGGGGGTCTGACTCCTCTCCGGACGCCTCCAGGTCAGACGAGAGGAACTGCTCCCTCATGGGGGAGGGCAACGAGGAGTCAGAGTCCCCCTCGCTGTGTGCATGTGTCTCCCTCTGCGTCCTCTCGATTTGTTTGGATGTTTCACCCTGGGACGGCGGCTCCTGGAGAGGCGGGGGGGCCTGGGTGGTCGGTCTGGCCCCAGATGAGCTCCTCTGGTCGGTCGGCGGTCTCTTTGCGCTCCCCTGTGGGCGTCTGGAGCTCATGTGGTTTCTCTGGAGGTTGCGTCCGTTCATGACCTGAAGTTAAAGAAGACAGAAATACATTAAAGACACAACGTGGGGAAAAGACGCTTGTCTCTGTTGAAGCTTCCTCTACATGAAAGTAAGAAAGGGACGAACCTGCAGACTCTCGTAGGACTGTGACACGTTTTCTGGATAAACAGAGTCCAGCTCCAACCAGAACTTGGAGCGGTCTGGAGGATCCATGAGCGAGGGGGTGCTGCGACTCAGCTCGGCCTGGTGCTGGAGCCCAGAGACCAGGCTCAGCTTCCCCTGACCTCCCCTGGAGTCGTCCAGCCCGGTTCCGCCGTCTGAGAACAGAGCGGCTCTCTTGGGAAGTGACGGCTGCGTGGGCGACACCTCGGTGCTGTGACTCACACCCTGCAGGGGGCGCTTCGCACTCTCACTGTGGATGGGCACGCCACATTGCATTGTGGGTAATATAGAAGGAGAATGGTTGTGGTTGGCTGAGTCAGCGGGCTCGGTCAGTTCAGGTAAACTGTTGTGGAGTTTGTGGTTGGAGATCCAGGATCCTTCGCTCTCCTCTGCCTGCGGTTCCAGATTCGAGGCTTGGGTTTGCTTCAGGTCCTGGGAGGGCTGCTCACCGTCGGGCTCAGCGACCCGGGGCTCGGGCTCGTCGCCGGGGCTGTAGTCACTCAACTCAAAGGCGGTGATGCCACAGTCCAAAGAGAAGTAGTCCTGGCTGCAGCGGATGGTCAGCTGACCGCAGTCGTCCACCTCCGTCAGAGCGTCCAGGCGAGTCTGCAGACGAAGAAATGATCAGATTAACTTCTGATGAACGTTTGAAGTCAAAATAAAACAGAAGTAACGAAACAACACCTGACAAAAAGGTGTTTTTATTGTGCGTGTCGTACCTGGTGCTGGTCCTCGGTGAACGCCTGCAGGATGTCGGTCTGCCGGGTGAAGTTTCCGTTGGAGTCCTGCAGGCCCTGCAGCAGACGCTCCTTCAGAACCAGAACTGAGACTCTGAGCTGGTGCCACAGCAGCTGCACCGTCCTGAAGCACAGCAGACAAACACCATGCAGTTATTTAATGATAGTAATTCACAGTACCAGATTTTAATGTTTTTGATTTGATGAGAAACAGTTTGTGGTTTCTTAAAAGCTTCGGAAAGAATCCAAACATTACGTCTCGAACTTAAACACGTCTGTGAGAACTCACCTGATGTCGACGATGATGTTGACGGAGTAGGACAGGAGCTTCAGGGAGAACTCGGTCTCCAGCAGAGCGTGAATCTGCTCCACATGGTCCGAGATGTCCTCACAGATGTCCTGAAAACACAAACGCACAAAAAGATCAACTAAAAATTACAAAAAAGGGATAAAATGTCACAGAACTACGTCCGGACTCGACCTGATCAGAGCTATAAGTGTACGAGAGGCAGCAGAGAACAAAAACATGGTGCTGCTGCAGCAGGAAAAGCAGAACTGATGAAGATCTGCGACGTCACACTTCCAGTTTTAAACGTGAGTCAGTTTCATGTGGGATCAGTTCCAGATTCATGTGTCAGAACACGGAGGACGAGTCCGGTCAGTCAGCCGGAGGATCAACACCGGCTCCACTACAGATTTAGTTGTTACTGCACTAAACTGAGAGGTTATAAAACCACACAGACAGACGGACAGACAGACAGACAGACAGACGGACAGACAGACAGACGGACAGACAGACGGACAGACAGACGGACAGACAGACAGACAGACAGACAGACGGACGGACAGACAGACAGACAGACGGACAGACAGACAGACGGACAGACAGACAGACGGACAGACGGACGGACAGACAGACAGACAGACAGACGGACAGACAGACAGACGGACAGACAGACAGACAGACAGACGGACAGACAGACAGACAGACAGACGGAGGGACAGACAGACAGACAGACAGACAGACAGACAGACGGAGGGACAAACGGACAGACGGACAGACGGACGGACAGACAGACAGACAGACAGACGGACGGACAGACAGACAGACAGACGGACGGAGGGACTCCAGCAGGAAACCACTGAGCAAAAATATCTTTAATAGTGACACCAGAAGTTCGTTGTTATTCCAGCGAGACAGCATCAATGTTTACATCCACTTTGACACAACAAGGACACCAAACTTTGTGGAAAATCAGCAAAAGAAAACATGATTGGATGCTCGTTTTTCTTTTAGCGTCAGGAGATCATCAGGAGAAGGTTTAGATGAGATGAGCAGCAGGAGGTGCAACAAGCTGATGACAATCAATGTAATAAATATGATATTTCTGTTTCTTTCGCGTGTTTATGTTCATCAGATCTGCGGAGTGACGAGGAGTCGGAGCAGAAACACCTGCAGCATCACGCCAGTTATGTGTTTTAACAAAAAATGAAAGTTGAATTTTGCAGTTTCATCAACTGTTTCTATCACGATAGTTCAAAAATAAACATAAAAAACTGTGAAAACTGTCTCATTAAAGGAACAGTTCAACCTTTTAGGCTGAAAATAAAAATCATAACTGGATTAAAACTGGGCAACAAACAGACTTTAATCTCTGTCTTCTGAATTCACTCACACTGCGATTGAGCTGAACTAATCGAGACTCTAAGCGAGGTGACCTTTGCAGAACCAGAGGACCTGGACCTGAACCTCCGGCTGCTGAGTCACCGCGCTGCTCCATGGTGACCTGCCCGACAACACAACACCTCGCTCTGCGGCGGCCGGCATGTGAGAATGTAGGTCACACACGCTGCCAGATTGGCTCATGCTAGCTTGGCTACTGACAGTGTGACCTACTGAGCGCTGGTCCAAAATAGACCCGTCTGTACTGTACAGGGGGGCTGCGGCCCGGCTGCAGCAGCTGCCTGCAGGTGGGTAGAACTTCTACATGTCGCCTGTATGAGAGCGGTGTTCAGGACACAGGTGACACACACAGGTGAGTCGGGCCGAGGTCGCCTGATTGTCGGCGCGCTCGGCTGTGTTCTGACCGAATATGAGCCGGCTCTGACCCGTAAGTGTCTGACAGGTTTAGCAAAGCAGTTTCAGGGTGCAGACTTGGACAGATTCAGGCGGAGAGTCAGCAGCACGCGGGCCAGATTGGGCCAGTTTACATCCATCATCAGGAGTCGAGAGAAAAACCGGGCTCGCTTTATTTAGGATGCTGATGCACCAAAATGTTCTGGCCTCTCGTGCAGGTACAGCTGCACCAGCAGCTGCTATAACCGGGCAGAAACCCGAAACCCTGAAGCCAAAGAACTCCAAACAGTAACCGACTGAATTCATCATGTCAGCTTGTGATGTGAGACTCCAGTTAAAGCCCCCTTATTTCCTGTCACCTGCAAAAATGCTCCACAGATCAATATGTTCATGGATTACATGAATCACCAGAGTTCCCTGTGATTATAAAGCTTAGGTGCATCAACTGAGTCGATCAGAACAAACTGACTGACCCGGTCCAAATCCAGCAGATGTACAAAGATCCCTGCAGACTTCTTCTGCAAGTTTTTGAGATGATCTGCTCTTGTTTTTCCAACTTTCTGTCCAACGATATGAAGATAATAACAATCCAAAATGATGTAGACGGCACTTCAGTCTACGACAAACCAGGAAACTCAGTTAGCTTTTTTAGCATCTTTTAGCTCATTATTTTGGTTTTATGGTGCGTTTGCTGCATGATTCAAATGAATTCAGGTGAATTACGTTGGAATCCAATTCTGTTCAAACTTACTGATGTAGAAGACGTCAATTCAACGTCTTTGTCGATGTGGAAAAGGTTTTTGCTGCATCTTTTTGGACGTCTACAGAACTTCTTGTGGTTAAAAATGAAACTTTCTATGGCTCCATGTTGCAGCAGCAGCAGCAAATAGTGAAGAAAGTCTCATTTAAAGGTTTAAAAACCAATGAAATACATTAGATTTTGATCAGCTGAGCAACAAAGAAGATCCAGGAATCTGTCTCACTGATAGATGTGGTGACTGTGTGTCTGTACTTGTGTGTCTGCACTTGTGTGTCTGCGTCCCTGAAGACGTTACTGAGAGTTCATCACTTCGTTATCAGTCCAGATATCTGGAGTAAAGTGTGAGTTTCCTTCAGCGCTTTAATCTCACGAGTGAACTCACTGCTGCATCAAAAACCTCCGCAGGGAGATCAAGAACGACCCCGAGAGGAAGGAGGCGTTCACGGTTAACACACACACACACACACACACACACACACAATACACACATCACAAAACCTGTAACTAACAGACATACAAACTGGACACACACATTCAAAACTTCAAAACTGTACGTTCATACACGTATTCCCAAAACACACACACACACACACACACACACACACACACAGTCCCTCGACCCATAAGATATGTACTTGAACCCACACTGTACACACACGCACACACACACACACGCACACACACACACACACACACACTCAGTTTCGTCATCAAAGCGCTGTCATGTCGTCCTAAAACAGTGGTGAAAATGTCACCCGCGTCTTTCAGATGCTTCAATAATTCACAAACAGCTTTAATATGCTAATACAGACTCACACACACACACACACACTTACACACATACACACACACTCACACTCACTCAACAGAGGGCCCGTCTGATTGAATTAACACCGAGTCTGTCGCTTCCATCTGAAGTCATTTGTTAGAAGATCTTCAGTCCAGTCAGACCGCTGAGAGCTAATGAGACCCTGCTGCTGCCGCTGAGAGTGTGTGTGTGTGTGTGTGTGTGTGTGTGTGTGTGTGTGTGTGTGTGTGTGTGTGTGTGTGTGTGCGTGCATCGGGGTGCAACTGTACATTTTTCTGAGGGACGTTGTTGGTCCTGTGACCTGATTATTTTCAGCCACAACACGACCGGCAGAAACAGATCATCACAATTTGTCCATAAACTGATTGATTAGAAGACTCAATAACACACACGGCTGCTAATAGATCACATTGATTGGGTGGATTGATGTAATACTGTGAGAACAGAGTCAGACGCTCGTGTTTTCATGTCACCAACAGTCAAATAAATCTGTTTATTTGCACATTTCCAAGAAATAATATTACGTCATCAGATTTGGGGGGAAAGGATCCACCTGAAACGTTTTACATGGTAAAATGTTAATTTTTCTGCATGTTAACATTTACATTTCGATCTGTATTCGACCCCTGAAATGTCTTAAACTGTAAAAATACCAAAGAAGATTTATAAAATCATCCGTTTGTGTTTCTGGTTCTTGTGTTTTAGTGTGGCGTCGCTCAAAGCTGCAGAACATCTTCAACAAATCAACGTTTGCTTGACAGAAGCGTTAAAAAGTCAGATTTATATTTGAGATTTTGCAGATTTGACATTTGAACGTACAGTTACGGCTTCATTAGGTCGCTGCTGAGTTGTAACCGAGCAGATAAACACGCTCACGTGTCAAACATCTCTGAACGACCGGCCGTGAACGCAGCCCTCCTCCGAGCAGGCCGAGTTCGGAGTCTCTCTGCAGAATCAACCACTTTGAAAAAATATTACAGTAAAGCGTCTTTGTATCGCAGCAGCGGGTCTCGCTCGTCTTTGAAGCCGCTTAATTTGAATACTCCAGGGGGAGAAAGAGCACGCAGCATTTGATCTCCAAGGTAAAAACACGCGGCGCTGATGGGCCGCGGTGGAGGAGTTGAAGGTTATTAGATCGAATGGCTGCGGATGAGGCCGAGCTGTCGCGGGCGGTTTGAACGCGGCCGCTCTGAAGCCCTTGATGTCGGCGGTGATGAGGGTGAGCTGGGATTGGAGCCGAAGCGCGAGTCGACTTGCTTCAGATTGATTTCAGGCAATTAGAAACCCGGCTGGATGTATGGACTCTGTGATTGACGGGTCATGTCTTGACGCTACGTGACCGGAGTGCAAGAAACCCTCTGCCTGTGTGTGTGTCTGTGTGTGTGTGTTAAAGGAACATGTGGTTCTGAATATGAGTTTCTGGTAAATGAACATGTTGTGAATGTGTTTATAGACACGCTCGCTTTGAGCAAACAAGCCGTCAGAGTTAATCAGCTGTCAGTCACTTCTCATCCTGTTTCCCGCCGTCAGGCTGTGAGTACTTCAGGTGTCTCGGTGTCGGACCGTCACATCGGTTCTGTCTCTTTATCTGGTTGTTGCTGCCGTTTCCTGATTGACCGTCTACAAACCCGTCACACCTCAGCTGCTCGGGATAAGACATCGACTTTAATAAGCGGTTTCAGCTGCAGATCGAGCAGAAAGTGACGGAAACCTCACCGACAAACCTCAACATGTGAGTCCGCTGCAGGACAGCCGGGTCCAGCTGGCCTCCCTCTCTACAACTTTACTACACAGTTAGCAACTATACGCTGTTTTCGGTCTGCTGAGGTTGAAAGACAAGACGAAGAACGACCACAGTTAACCGGCCTGCACGCTGATTTCTACTGTTTTCATGGGTTTTAAACTGCAGGAAGTCAAACAGAACTCAGGTGTTTCTGTTTTAGTCTCCATAAAATGATCATGTGACAAGATAAATCAGAGCTGAGTTCATAAACTTAAACTGCTTTAATGAAGCATTCACAGATTTTAGATCGTCCCAACAGAGAAAACAGGCGGTTTCTTACCTTTTCTCTCCGTTCAGATGTTTTTTCTCAGATCAACTTTTTTTAAACATCCAAAAAACAAATCTGTGCTTCAGAAAATGTTTCTCAAACGGAAACGTGACGACAAAAAGTCTGAAATCTAACGTCTAACGCAGTTCTTCTACTCAACGATCCAAACACACACGGCTGCTACCATGTGGAAAATGGTGACCGACTGATATGTCAGCTGTGTGTGTGTGTGTGTGTGTGTGTGTGTGTGTGTGTGTGTGTGTGTGTGTGTGTGTGTGTGTGTGTTGACCTGCTTCTTGCATGGGGGTGTCGGGGAGAGGAGGGGTGACAACAGTTGGGCAGGTTATTTTAAGACCAACCTCACACACACCTCCCCCCTCATAACACACACATACACACACACTGTAGCTGGGTGTCATTCTTACCACTTAAATAACACACACACACACACACACACACACACACACACACACACACACACACACACACACACACACCTTTGTACTTTCCCTCTGTCTCTGTTTTAAGACTAACTTTACATCCCGAAAACTTTTCTCAGCGTCCTGACGTGAACGTGAGCCGACTCTTTAACACCTTCACTGTAATTCACTGTAAACTTATTACATCACACACTTTTTAATATTAAAACATTAATGTGTAATCATTACTTAATATCAGCACTAATGAAGGAAAACACAGCATCAAACTATTATAACTTTAACTCTATATTCATTAGAAACCTCACGTACACGGACAACAAAACAACAGATGTGATTTCACCGTCGACGTCTCGTATCTGCTTTTATCTTCCACACACACACACACACACACACACACACACACACACACACACACACACACACACACACACACACACACACACACACTCTTCATCAGCAGTGCAACAGCTGCCAGGTGTGACAGTACTGAGGAGGGGAGGGCGCCTGGAGCTGAAGGTTAGAGGAGATTTCCTGGAACCAAAATGTGTTTCATCACTAAAATAATAATAAATGTCCGACAAAGTGTCAAAACCTTTAAGATCAGCTGTTTTATTCATCACGCTTTTTAAAATCTGGCACCGCACAAACGCTTTAACACCCAAATAGAAACACGGAGAGTTGATTCAGAAAACAGAACAAACGTTTCTGATGACTGGAGATAAAAAAGGTTTTTGGTCGAAGAGAGAAACACAAAGGTTCTTAAAGTTAAACACAATTTTTTTGTTGTGCACCGTTTTTCCTGTGAGTCCTGCAGGTGACAGTCGGCCATGTTGGAGGACAGATGTTTCCTCAGGTCACGAGTCTTCACAAGTCCTCAGTCTGCACAAGTCACTGTTAGACTGAACTGAGTGATCCAGCGACGCTCCCTTCCTCTCCTCCTCCTCCTCCTCCTCCTTCTCCTCCTCCTTCTCCTCCTCCTCCTCCTCCTCCTCTCCTCCTCATGAATCTCTCTCCCTCCATGTTCAGAGCCGTTCCCAGAATTCCTGGCGTGGCGGCGACGGTGACATAAGCGGACAGAAATATCCCGACAGCTGGGAGACATCGGGGCTGCTGCTGGACTGCTTTTAAATAAAGCTCAGCGGGTTTGAATCGAGGACACGTACATCGAGGTTACAGTGGAAAAACCTGAACGCACCGCAACGCTGCAGGAGTTTAAACTGCTGCTTATAAACGCCAGATTTTGATTTACGAGGTATTTGGAGAGAATCTGTTTGTTTATGGCAACAAATCAGAAAGATGTCGTTCAGTCAGAGAAAACAGCTGAAGTTTAAGAAGTTTTAAGAAAGAAGACGAGAAGAAAAACAGGAACAACTCATTCTTCTATTAATGCAAACGTGACGTGCACACACATCAACACCGTGTTGAGATTTTCTTACTTCTGAGATTAAAAAGTTGATTAACTTCACTCCTGTTGATCAGCCCGACTGCAGCAGTGATCCAGAGGTGACGTAACGTTACAGAGAGGAGAGACACAGAACCAGAACCAGAACCAGAGTCTCTGCTGAGTGCTGAGTTCAGTCAGAGTTGACCTGGAGTCAAACACACCAGCAGCAGCAGCAGCTCTGCTCTCTGACTCTCTCTGCTGGAAGTTACCTCGAGTAAACTGGTGGATTTCTCAGGTTTGAGTGTTGCTGGAAACATCTGGGCTAATGTGAGAACACAACAGAACAAAAGTCCGGTTGTTTTCAGACATTTAATGCAGAATCCTCGATTAAATCAACGAACCGATCGTGCTGTCGCTGCCGGCAAACTTTAAATGTGATCTCCTCTCCGCTGCTGTCCCTCCTTCACCTCCCGTTCATCGTACTTCTCATCTGACGCACCAATAAATATTTATATTACACATCTTTGAAGCAGGAGAACCTCCAGCTAGAGGTTGTTTATTACTCGCTGCTCTGTGAATTCACAATAATTGTGGAAATTTCCCCCAAAACTAGAAAACCTGAAAAAAACTCTGAACCTCTTTTTTAAACACACAGCTCATAGTTTATCATGAAAATCTCAGATGACATCATTAAGTTTGTGCGCTGAATCACTAAAGTTGTGTGTGTGTGTGTGTGTGTGTGTGTGTGTGTGTGTGTGTGTTTAAATGTACTGTGTGTTCACATCAGCAGCCTCGCCCTCGCAGACATTCTCCGTGCAGCTGTTACACACCGCCTGCAGCCTGGATGCTAAGAATGGCTGAGAGGCTGCTGGCATACCAACACACACACACACACACACACACACACACACACACACACACACACACACACAAAGAGAAAAAACAGAGGTTGCATCACCATAATCGTGTCCAACAGTCGCTCTGTGGCAAGGTCAGGCTATAGAAAAATGCCCTGCAGGCAAACGCATTATAAATATGACAGAGAGCGAGAAGAAAAGAACGAGAGGATGAAAGAAAGGAAACAAAGTGAGAAAAGAGCAGCGAGGACGGGATGAAGGAGGAGAGAGATCACCGCAGGCGTGAAAACTATTTCAAACAGCCGTCTGCCGGTCTGTCCACTCCCGTCCCTCGCTGCGTCTCTGAGCCTGACGTCCGCCGACCGCCATTAAGTCAAATAAAGCTCGGGCGCCGCTCTTCGGCCTGGCTGCTCGTGTGTCGAGGCGACGTCCAATCAGACGCTCTGCGTGCAGCTACGAGCTGCGACAGGCTGAGCCAGGTCTGCAGAGGCCTGAAGGAGCTCATTATCCAAACACAGGCGTCAGCTGGATGTTGAACTTTACGATAAAATCTGAATAATTTACAGGCAAACAAACAAAACGCTGCTCAGCCGGACTGAAAACAAACATCTGTCACCGCTAGCAACGACGCTCTGCAGCAACATCAGACTTTAACACCGAGTTTAGTCTAAAGAAATACGATGAAAGAACATTTTCATCAACCTCATGACAGAGTGGTCAGGACAAAGCCCGAGAAATGGTTAGCTTAGCTTAGCATAAAGACTGGAAACGGGGGGAAACAGCTAGCACGGCTCTAAATGCCAACACCTATGAACCTCACTGATTAACTCACCAGATCTAGTTTGATTATTCATCGTTTTAAGGGGAGTTATGTGGCCTTCCAGAGTTTTGTCCTCAAATCTAAGTTGCCAGGTTGATGCTAATGAGCCTTAAACATGTCTGGCAACTTGGGTGACAGTTTAAACTCCCACAAATTTAGATTTTTTACATTTCTGCATTAAATAAATGAGCTACAACATGTCTTCCTGTAGCTTAATAAGTGTTGTTGCGGTTGTTTCTTTCTCTTGTGATGAAGCAGTTTTAGCCTCTCCCCGTCATCAACTTTTCAGTCAGCTTCATTTTCCTCACACTGCATTAATATTCACGTATAGTTATCTTCTGTATCTGTGCACTCGAGTAAAAGCGTTTAAATAAAACACCCTCAGAGCTGTTGGGCCTGCAGATGTTCAGTGTTCCTGACAGTGAAATGAGCTCCACGTTGTTGTAATACAGGAGATTCACCACTAGATGGAGCCGTCGACCAGAGGAAGAGTCGTCCTGCTGTGACAGGATCCACCTGCTCTGCTCTTCATTTATGCAGTAAAACAAACAACAACATAACGATCAACAAGATCCAAATTATCAGCGTGTAAAAAATCATTTTCAGTCCCTGAAGCTGAATAAATCTGCCCCATTACTGATCAGCTGATTTTTTATCCTCCTGCATGTTTTCTGCCCCCACCAGATATTTAATGCTAAATATTAAAGGTGAATGATTCTCTGTTTCATTCACAGGAAGCTGCTCACTAACCGGTTCTGATCCGACTGTGCTGTGAGCTGACAGAGGTGTCAGACCACACGCAGTGTGAACAGCATCACCAGGCGTCACATCTGTTCACGGCCCAGGTTCTGCCCCGCGGCGCCGACTGGACTCCACAAACTGTCACCAGGCTTTTTGTTCTCGTCTTTCTGTCGACGCTTCGTCTTTGACGAGCTGCCAAATCTCAAAAGGTTCAACGGCGAAAAGATTTAATTACTGTCAAGATAACTGAGGCAGGGAGTTTGTGACGGATGAAGATTGTGTCTGGATCAGATCTGACAAACTGCTGTGTGAACTCGCTCTCTGATTGTGTCGCGTTAATAAAAATAATCCTTCTGATATTTAGTTTAAAGGTTTTCTCCTTCAGTTTCTTTCACTTTTACAGCTGCAGCGTGAGCTAACATGTTCTCACCACCAGAGGGCGAAACCACTGATCCACTGCTTCAAAAGCAACTGAACATCTCCTGAAAACAATGAAGTAACCTGAAGTAACTCAGTTATTTGAGCTTTACTGCACCTCAGAGGGAAACATCTTCCCTCTCCTTCTTGTCCTGGTCAGGATGTTTTTCTTCTTCAGCTAAATTAAAAAACCTCCTGGGTTAGTTTGAAAATGCATCTTCACAAAAACAACTGTGTCCACTTATTTAGGTGAAACTGGATCCTTTCCGATTGAGAAAGTATTTTCTGTGTCCACTCCGGACCGATAGCTTCACCTGCTGCTAACGTAGCTGCTAACTGCTGCTGACATGCAGCCTCCCAGTGAACACATCTGGACCGGGTTACGGATTCTGGTAGTTAGAGAAAGTACTGACTGAAGGTTAGCGTCATGAAGGCTGGGTTGTTCTGTCCCGGTCCGGCCGTGTTCATGACGAGGAGCTGCTAGTTCACTGGGTCGGCGGCGGACATGTTGGTGATGGTGACGTTACGTAGAGCCTGATGATATTTAAATACTGAAGCAAAGTTCTGAACGCTTTTTAGTGTAGTGGAGAATATTTTAAGAGTGGCATTAAAGGATGTGAGTCCAGAACCAAGGTAGAATGTTCTGATGAGGACTCAGGAAGCATCACACGCAGACACACACACACACACACACACACACACACACACACACACACACACACTCTGGATGACATCAGTCCTCCACAACACAAAGCTGGAGCTGTAACTCTGTCACACACTGACACACGCTCGTCACTGTGAGTCCGACCTCGTCACTGCTCAGAACTGGGCTGTGATCCAACACATCCCATGACTACACACACACACACACACACACACACACACACACACACACACACACACACACACAGTGCAGGAACAAAAGCTCATACAGAAGCAGTCCTACATCTAATCCATCTTTTCTCTCCGCTCTCATTTGAAGACGTAAACAAGTCTGATCATCAGAAACGAGGAAAAGAAGCTTCGTGCAGAAGAAAATGTCTAAAAGAGGCGACTCAGTGTGAAGCTGTGAGTTTGAGGCAGCGAGTGACTCAGCTGCAGACTCAGATCTCTGACAGGAAGTAGAAAACATCCTCTCTCTGCCGAGCATCAGCGTGACTTCTGGTCAGAGAGTCTGGAGCCGTTACAGGATACAACAACACCAGCAGCAGCAACACCAGCATCACTGCTGCTGCTGCTGCCGCCATGTTTTATTCTCACACACACAGAGGAGAGGAGAGGAGAGGAGAGAGGAGGTGAGAGGAGAGGAGAGGAGGTGAGAGGAGAGGAGAGAGGAGGAGAGGAGAGAGGAGGAGAGGAGAGGAGGTGAGAGGAGAGGAGAGGAGAGAGGAGGAGAGGAGAGAGGAGGTGAGAGGAGAGGAGAGGAGAGGAGAGGAGAGGAGAGGAGAGGAGAGGAGAGGAGAGGAGAGGAGAGGAGGAGAGGAGAGAGGAGAGGAGAGGAGAGGAGAGGAGAGGAGAGAGGAGGAGAGGAGAGGGGAGGAGAGGAGAGGAGAGAGGAGGTGAGAGGAGAGGAGAGGAGAGGAGGTGAGAGGAGAGGAGAGAGGAGGAGAGGAGAGGAGAGGAGGAGAGGAGAGGAGAGAGGAGGTGAGGAGAGGAGAGGAGGTGAGAGGAGGTGAGGGGAGGATACAGCAGCAGCCTCGTGAACATGAAACATCTGAGTCACTGTAGTTAAAAATAAACTCTCATCAATAAAAGATTCTCCATGTTGGCTGCATCTAAACGGAATAAAACATGTTTATGAATGAATGAATGAAAACAGTCATCCAGCTGCTGCAGCTCAGTTTATGTTTGATCATCAGTTTCACAACAGCAGCACGTGAAACACAACAACGTCCAGCCAACGAGGAAATTAGTGAACGTCACGAATGCAGCGGAAACGTGAAACAACAGCAGATAAACACAAGTGAGCAGGAGGAACATTTCTTCCTCCCACTCGGATCAGAAGAAGCTCCTGGTTTCAGTTTCTCGTCAGAGCTGCATCTTGAATCAACAACTAACTATGTCCAGTGGGAAGGCCTGCTCCACATGTCGACGGGTATTTCTGTTTACAGACCTTTTAAAAAGAATATCTCTGTTCAGACGCTGTTTCAGAAAAAATCCTCGCCCATACAACACACCTGTAAACTCAGAGGACATTCTCGTACGTGTGCCGCAGTAATAAGAAAGCAGACTGTAAAGACTAGGTAACGAAAATATAATGAACGAGACTTTTGTGTCTTTTCCATCGCTGCAATATGAAATAAGATAGAAATGTGTAAATCTTGATGGAAACAGTTAGAATAGCCAGAGATTCCTGAAACAAGCACTGATAAACATTTGTGTCCGTGTCAACGTTTCCAAAAATCTCTTATTCTGCTCGTCCAGACGTAAAAAGGAAAAACATTGTTTCTGAATATCTTCACCCTGGAAAGAGTTTTCTAAATGCTTTGTTTTCTTTGACCTGAAACGCCGTTTATATTTGCTTAAAAAAAGCCAAAATGCAGAGAAAAAGTGTGCAGACAATCTAAATTTCAGAAGAGGTCTAAACATTTCCAGAGATGACAGATTTCAGGATGATATTGGGGTGAAATTAAATGATATTGATAAAATAAAAACTCGGCTTTTGTGTTTTAAAATTTTACTTAATTTTAAATAGTATGAAGCGTTGGAAGAAGTAGAATGTTTTTTTAAAATCTAAAAATAAAATAGCAGAAATGTAAGTAGGAAACGACTTTACACAGCCGTGTTACTAGTAAATAACATGTCAATAACAATAGTTTAATATTTGTTTTGGGGTGAATTTCTCCTTTAAGGAACGATGTTGGAGTGACGTGTGTGAATCAAACGGCTCCAGACGAGACTTCAGCTCCTCTTATATAAAACCCACCGGAGACGAAGAGGATGAAGAATCAAACGCTCCGACTTGAGTTACATAAAGAACTGAGCGGTCAATAGCGTGACCTGTGGAAGCCGGTCGTTACGTAACACGGAGCCCGTGGCGAGAGGAGGAAGGCATTATGGGTAATTTGCTGCCTGAGGGTCAGACAGTGGAACGACTGATCTGCATGAAGTCCTGAGGGGCATAAATACGTGTTTATATGTATGATACGGACTGAGAGGTCACCGTCCTGTAGAAACCACATGATGTCATCTGCGTAATGAACCAATCAGAGACGTCCGTGTTTACCTTGAGCTGCACCAGGTGGACGTCCACGTGTCTGTTGATGCTGTCTTGTCCCACAGAGTGTGTGAGCTGCGTGACTCGGTCGCTGGTCGCTCTCAGCCACTTCTCGATCTCCGGCAGGTGGAGGACGACCTTCCAGTCCGCTCCGGTGTGGAGCGGCGGAGGTTTCTTTGACCTGAAACAAAGATGCTGCACGTGAGACCGACCGCTGCACCGCTCACTACTTCTATAATGAAAGTCAACACAAACAAATATTGAGGAGAACGAACGTGGCGTGAATTCAAAAAGATTATCGGTTACCTCCTGGAGGGGTCTCGAGCCAGGTAAGGTCCTCCCCCAGGGAGGCTGCTCCGGCTGGGGCCCGGGTCGGGTGAGAGGTCCCCGTCCTGACACTGATGCTCCGCCTCCAGGCTGAGAGGGGCGTCGCTGACAGCAGCGGTGGAGGTGGAGGCGGCGGGGTCACAGGTCGGGGTGACAGGGGTGATGGCGGTGACCATCGGGGACGGCGGCTCGGGGCCGACGGGCGAGAGAGCGACGATGCTCATGGTGAGAGACGGAAGGAGAGACAGACAGGAATCCTACTGCGGGTGGACGAGCCTCACTGGAGTAAACTGGAGAGAGAGAGAGAATATAAAGAGGGAGAAATCAATCAAATCAATCAAAATATGAGTCTGTTAGGACAGAATGAAGGAAGGAAGATATAAAAACCTCAGAAAGAAAGACAGAGGGAAGGAAAACAAATCTGATTGGCTGTTCAAGATCAATAAAAGTGTCTGTTCCTGCACAATAATCAACATTTTATCTGACAAGACCGACGACCAGCTGATGAAATTAAGAGGACGTCTAAGGACGGAGTGCAGGCCCAGAAATATTTACAATAATAGACATTATTGTCATTCTAAGACCGGTTTAGACCCCTGATATGATGATGACATAACAACCATAATAATGCAGTTTCACCCTTCAAAGAGCAATTAACTTTCAATTCTTAAGAATATCCACACATCACAACAAAAATCTTTAAAAATACCAAATAAAACAAAACACATAAAATTAAAACAGGCGACCAAAACGTTAAATAAAATGGACCCTTGAGTTTCCTGAACAAAAATAGCTTGTAAACACGACGTGTAAATTAAAGGTCAGCAGGACCGACGTCATAGCTGCGTATCAATAAGTCAATAAAGTAATTATCGTGTGTAACTTTCATCCATTCAGCCTGAGAGTCGCTTCTCTTATCAGGAGAAATTTGGGATTCGGTGTCTTGCTCAAGGACGTGCAGACAGGACGATGTACGAACCATCAACCTTTCAATCTATGTTATATGTTATTTATAAACTACAGTTTGAATTAAGGATGCAACTCAGGAATATTTTCACAATTCATCTTTAAATCTTTTCGTCAAATCCTCACAGTAACGAGCTCATGTTTAATATTTCTGCTTGAAAAACAACCTCATTTTCATTTGATCGACTAAAATTAACCAAGTTTTGAAGCTATGAGACAGTTTTCCATTTGTCACCTGTAAAAAGAGTTAGTTAAGTTATGTGCCTCCACTGGTACATCCACTGATACTGTGATGAACCAATCACCTTTAATTGAGTTGATTTTAATCAGAAGTTAAAGAAAAATGTTGACGTAACGTACTCTGGGCTTTAAAATGCATTTTGTCAGTGACGGTCCTCACAGGTATAGATCTACAAGCGTGCATGTGTATCACACAGCGACAGTCCATTATCTGGTCTGGAGGAAAGACGAGCTGGAGATCAATACGCTGGAGGAGACGGTACTGCTGCGCACACACACACACACACACACACACACACACACACAGTGTCCAACAACACAAGAACAAAAACTGATATTGATAACTGCATCCAAAAACACGCACAAAAGGTAAGAATCAATCAGTTTGTAAAACCGGAAGTCAGTCCTGAAACACTGGATTGTTTTTTTCAATATAATCAGATTTAACAGCCAATAAGGACACAGAGGTCGTATCCATGGCGATATATCAGATCCCCTCATTAATCAATCTGGGTTCAGCTTTCAAACTTAAACTCAAGCAGACAAGTTTTATTTTGATCCAGAACAGAACCTGGCTGAAGTTATCACGTGTGAATATTCCACAGTCGTCATATTATCTGAGGACAAAAGCAGAAACGGTGGTGGAGCTGGATTACTGTCTGACCTTTCAGCCTGACAGCTATTGTCCTGCTGTGGAAATAAACACAGAGATATGAAACTAACCGTGACCTTTCATATGCGCCTGATAAAGTGATGGTGTTCAGTAACACGCCCACACAGTGAGGAGAGAACGAGTCAGAGAAGCAGAAAGTAAACAAAGAAGAGAGCAGTTAAACGCTTACAGATCCCACCTGCAGCAATCTGCTCTCTAATTATGCAACTTCTTAAAATCATTTCATCAGAGAACTCGTGATTAACACAAACAGAAGTCTCTCTTTCATATTTTATCCTCTTTTATAGCCACGTATCATCTTCTTCTCCTTCATCTGCATTTCATCTGAAGCGCCTTGTTATTTATGTGGCAGCTCGACGACCTGCACAAGCTGAAGCGCTCCGGTCTGTTTTGGTATTTTCCTCACCTTGAAATATGCGACGCTCATCTCACAGGTGGAACGCTTCACAACAAAGACTGGTTGTTTGTTATTGTGATGAGAAATGAGTCTGTGCAGAGGACTGATGTCTCAGAAGAACATCTGTTTCTGCTGCAGTGTTAATTTGCTGCCAGTTTGATGATTTCATCAACAAAGAGACAATAAAACACTTGCAGCAAATTATGCAAATGAACATGAATAATAACATAATGTGTTAAACATTAAAGACCTGAAGCCATCTGAGGAACATGTGCTGAAAAATATGTAGCTTCTGACTGAGGAACAAACTTTGAACATCATTAAATCCCACTAAAACATATTTTCTGACAGACAAATCTTTTATTTTTTTCTTGTTCCTGTGCGTCAACAAAGCGCAGTTGAAACTACATCAACTTAAGAATTGGTTGGGGACCAAACTCAATATTTTTAAGGGTAACAACCAATTCACGTTAAATCAAAAGCTGCCAAATTTCCGTAAATGAGATCATCTTTAGAGTAACTTTAAAGACAGCGGGAGACGTCAATCCTGCACCAAGTCACAGTGAGTGACAACAGAAGAGTTGAACCAACGATGCATCAACATCTTCATTGACATCTTTACATATTTAATCAGCTATCTGGAGAATTGTTTTTGGAGAGAACTGGGTCTCGGAGGACGTTATCTGAGCATTTTTATTTGCATTATCCAAAACAGTGTTCAGTACGCTAAAACAGTTGGTGAGGTTTATGAATATGCCCAAAACTTTTGTATGCAGCCACAAGTAAGTTAAGGAAGTAAGCACAGTATTTACAGGAAAATAATACAGTACGCTTCACTGCTTTAGTGAAACTATCACAACAAAATGTTTCTGGTTGGGTCAGTTTATCCAGCTGCTTCCTCATTCCTCTGTTGTTTCGAGTGACTTATTTTTACAAGTGATGCAACATTTTTATATAGAGACTAATGTTCAGAACAAGAGGTACGGTTGGGTACCGATACTGAATTCTAGGTACCGGTGTTGTTTCAAATGTGAACCGTACTCATGTGGATGGGTCTTCAGATCGGTTTGTGCCCACCTGACAAATCTACATCTACCTGCATCTTGTCATTGACTTTTATACACAATCATGCCACCTCTCAAATTATTTCTAACTAAGAAAGCAAGCTTATGGTAAATTAATAATCTTGTAAATGAAAGTTTGAGGAAGAATGAGTGGAATAAAACAGGTGATGGCATTTGTTGAACTTCCCTCAGTAAAAAACACATTGCACATGTTCAGAATTGAAGATGGATATGAAGATAAAACAATCGAAACTGACCATATAATTGTAATAAACCCTTACGGAGGTAAAAAAAAAAAAAAGAAGAAAAATTGCTGCAGAATGCAGAATGGTCACATGGTCGGTCACAACACATACAAGGGTCGATTTTATTGTTTGAAAACAACGCTGACTGTGAAGGTTTCATACAGGTGAATAAACAGAAGCATCTGCATGCAAATAAACTCTATGGTGTCATTACAAATAGATACAATTTAATAAATGATAGGACAAAAATTAAAATAACAACATGGATTAAAACTGCGAGATGAAAGTAAATTAATTGACTCTGTAAATGTTCAGTGTTGTATTTGAATGTGGGAACACATTCACGCTCTATCGTAGCTCATGGTTCTGCTTTTATAGCTCGGTAATGATCTTTTATCAGAATTACACGAAGTGAAGAAGGAAGTACAGTTGTTCATCTTTTAAAAATGTGCACAAATAAACAAGAGCACACTGTAAGCATTATATCCCACAGAGAGAGGACGGTTTCAGAGGGAACACGGGAATACAGACTTTCAGAAAACTCTCGAGGAGGTAGTGGGAGCTTCTCTGACCACTTTGACTGATTTGATTGATCCGCTGCATCTGTACAGAGACGGATCACTACATGGGTTTTCGTTCAGAGGAGAATCTAATGTGTCCCGTCTGCCATGACGTCTATAAGGAGCCCGTCCTGCTGACATGCGGCCACAGTTTCTGTAACTCCTGTCTTCAGACATGGTGGATGCAGAAAACAACTCTTGAGTGTCCGTTTTGTAAGCAACGTTCTTCACAAAGGAATCCACCACGAAACTTGGCACTAAGGAACTTGTGTGAAGATTATTTACTGGAGAGAACTGAGAAACTTTCAACAAGTGCTGCAGCTCTGTGCAGTCTGCATGCAGAGAAACTCAAACTCTTCTGTCTGGATGATCAGCAGCTTCTGTGTGTCATCTGTCTACAGTCAGAAAGACACATCAGCCACACCACCAGACCCATCGATGAAATAGGTCGCGATTACAGAGAGGTACTCCGGGGACTCCTGAAGCCTGCACAGCAGAAACTGCAGGTTTTTAAAGATATTAAAGGAAACTTTGATCAAACAGCCAAAGACATTGAAGTTCAGGGTCAAGACACTGAGAGGCAGATCAAGGATGTGTTCTCAATGCTCTCAAAGTTTCTTAAAGAGGAAGAGGAGGCACGACTTTGTGTACTGAGGCAGGAAAAGATGCAGAAGATTCAGACGATGAAGGAAAGGAGTGCAGCTCTGAGCAGAGAGACTGCAGCTCTTTCTGACCGAGTCAGAACCACAGAGGAGGTACTGAGAGCTGAAGATCTCACATTCCTGCAGAGATACAAGTCTGCAGCTTAAGTAGCCCAGCAACCCCTGCCTGAGGACCCACAACCAGTCCCAGGAGGGCTGATAAACATGGCCAAGCACCTCAACAACCTGCCCGCCGCCATCTTGGACCGTATTAAACAAATGATCGCCACTTCTGAGTACAATAACACAGACCTTTTGTCTGGCTTAAGATACAGATTTTAGAAAAAAACTTTATCTTGACTCCAAATACCCACATTTTGAATGTAACTAATTTCATAGTTGAATCAAATCTCTTCTTAAAAGAATATATACAAAAGGTGGGACTGATGTGTTGGACTGCATTAGTTTTAGCTGGGTACAAGTAATAATCTGAAACTGAGAGAGTGTTTCTTTTTTTATATACTGTGATGACTCCGTCCGGTTTGTGTTAACACATTTCTGTACAGGTGATTGAGGAGGTGTGTCAGGAGAAACATCAGTGTCGCCTGAAACTGATCCACATCAGGGCTCCTCCTTATATAACCTGTCTATCATGTCATTTAGTCTCTCTCTCCTTCAAGCACGCAGGGCTTTTGTTTGGTTAGATTTGGTTATATTTGTTTGCTAAATTATACACACACACACACACACACACACACACACACACACATAAACCTGAGGGGAAGGAAGTTAACAGTGCAGCTCATGTTTGCATGTTGAGATCTGATAAGATTCATCCCGCTGTGATGTGATCTAATATCCTGATGCACACACACGCACACACACACCTGTACACTTCAAACACCACTGATAATATTGACCTGCATACTTTATTTTACTTGTGTATAAAGTTGTTTAGTTGGTTAAATAAACTCTTTTGTTAATTGAAATCTTGGTGTGGTCTTCTATATTTTGTCTGAACCCAGAGTTGCTTCATAACAATATATATATATATATATATATATATATATATATATATATATATATATATATATATATATACACTATAAGTTGGTGTTTCTAATAGGGAATGTTGTCACATTAAACATCAATTTGTATAAAGTCAGTATTTCTGTAGCTAACCGGGTAGTTAGCATCATCCTGGTTCCCTCAACAAAAAGCATAACTGATTTTTAAAATTGCATTTTGGAGAAAAAACGAAAAATGTGTGATTCTTTCACATTTTGTTGATCAAGATAATCTACACAGGTGAACATTATTTTGTGATGTTTGAAGCGTAAATTAAACATGTAGCAGAAAGAAGCTAATGTTAGGCTACAAACAGACGACATCACGGTCACATGACTGAAACGTCACCAACACTAAGAGTCTTACTGCACAATCACTATCCAGGTGTTCTACAAACTGATCAATGTAAAGTTGCAAAGTCAGAGTTAGAACAGTGTGTAACTAAAGTGGCTGTAAAGACGGACCAGTGAGTAGATGAGTCTCTGTGTTCGCTGTGAGGACGTTTAATGTCCCCGACAACCTCTGTAGTCTCATTCAGACACTCGTTAACTCATGCAAATGCTTTATAATTACATTTTGGGACATTTAATTATGTATTTCAAGTAGAAGAACAATACCTGTAAAAATCCTCAGCCTGTGGTAACCATACAACTTATTTCAGGCATTTAACCGATAAACAAAACTCACAGACTTGAAGAGTAAATCGAGTCTAGATTCACAGATCAGGGCAGAAGCAACAAATGGATCAACCCTTGGAACATTATAAAATACTAAAGTTATACAATTCAGATAAATGCAGCTCAGGTGTGTCGTATGAGGAGGTACAAGTTAACCTAATCTCGTGTGTAATGAGAGGTTGATGTTTGCAATGCAAAACACTTCATGCAGAGTTCCACCCATTACCTGGGACAAAACCAGAAAATCCAGCCTTTATTTGTCCTGATGAAAACTCATACAAAACCATTATGATTCACTGTAAAATGAAACTTGGCAGCGAGAGGACAGACAAGAGCGAATAGTAGAGAGACAGAGAACATCGACGAGCTGCTGACTCGAGAGAAAACATTTTGAGAAGTTTCTCGAGGAGAAAACTATCAAGATTACTCCCATTTCTTTCCTACATGCTGAGATCATTTTTTCATTTTTTTCTCTTTGCCATCAAGACTGCTTCAGGAACTGTGTCTGCTGAACCTTTTGTGTGACTGAGATTATGGCTACAAGATCAAAGGAGAATCTATTGTGTTCCGTCTGCCATGAAATCTTTAAGGACCCTGTCCTTCTGACATGCAGCCACAGTTTCTGTAACAGTTGTCTTCAGAGATGGTGGAAACAGAAAACAACTCTTGAATGTCCAATGTGTCAGCAAAGGTCTTCAAAAAGGAATCCACCACAAAACTTGGTACTAAAGAACTTGTGTGAAGCTTTTTTACTGGAGAGAACTTCAACAAGTCCTGAATCTCTGTGCAGTCTGCATTCAGAGAAATTCAAACTCTTCTGTCTACATGATCAGCAGCTTCTGTGTGTCATCTGTCTACACTCAGAAAGCCACACCAGCCACACCATCAGACCCGTCAATGAAGCAGCTCGGGATAATAGAGAGGTACTCCGGGAACTCCTGAAGCCTGCACAGCAGAAACTGCAGGTTTTTAAAGATATTAAAGGAAACTTTGATCAAACAACCAAAGACATTGAAGTTCAGGGTCAAAACACTGAGAGGCAGATCAAGGACGTGTTCTCAATGCTCTCAAAGTTTCTCAAAGAGGAAGAGGAGACACAACTTCGTGTAGTGAGGAAGGAAAAGATGGAGAAGATTCAGATGATGAAGGTAAAGAGTGAAGCTCTGAGCAGAGACACTGCAGCTCTTTCTGACCGAGTCAGAGCCACAGAGGAGGTGCTGAGAGCTGAAGATCTCACATTCCTTCAGATATACAAGTCTGCAGCTAAGGTAGCCCAGCAATCTTTCCCGGATGACCCACAGCCAGTCCAAAGAGGTCTGATAGACATGGCCAAGCACCTCAACAACCTGTCGATCAATATCTTGGAAAGTATTAAGAAGAAGGCAACCTCCACTGTGAAGCCCAAAACTGCTGATCCACAACCCACAGCTGGCTCTCCAGGAGGGCGAGCTGTGGTCCCAGCCATGTCACTACAGAGTCATCAGAGAGAAGCAGCAAGGCCAACTGTGAGGTTATTACCACAACCACCACAACCCGTTATGCTTGTATATCAACCGAACGTAGTTTTAGGAGTAACAAAGAAACTGCCCTGAGAAATCTTCCCTCAGACATATCATCCACCTCCCCTGCCTGATATTTAGTTGGTATCCATCTTTCAAACAAAACATCTGATGGGATCCAATATCATCAACTTTTATGAATTTTAATGTAGATGACACAGAATCAATTCAAATTACAGTTGAAACAGTATGATATTTTCACGGTACGATAACTGTCACAGAAAATATCAAAGACAATTTCTGTTCATCTGGACTGTACAGCTTTTAAAGTACTACAGATGTACTGGAGGTATGGGAGGTTGGACTCGTAGGTTTTCTGCATCACCACATTTATAACACTCATCAGAAATTTGCAGCTTCTGCATTTTGGATTTTGCGCTTGGGCATATTTCAATCACAACAACATTTTGCTTAATTGTGATGTTAAAAAGTTGTGACAGTAGAATATTATGTATGTTTAAATGTATTTTCTGAATATTTAGATATTTACTTCTTACTTACATCCTTTTATATTCATGTTGGTAATTTCTGTGATCAGATGTCAATTATTTTTGGTGACGGGAAAACACAATGTGTTTTACAAATGCTTTTCAATATGCTCGCTGTGATTATATATGTGTTGGACAAAATAATATAAACAGTTGATAATATAATGCCATAATCAAAACCCAAATAAATGATGATTTACTGATTTACTTGCTGTTGTTTTATTATCATGATGCATCATTAACAAGTGCAAGGCTGTCGCTTAAAAACAAATTTTGCAAGAAAAAAATAAAAGTATTAAAAGTTTAGTAACAGAAACTCTAATGCTGAAATGTTAAACACGTAAAGTCTGGATTAGAACCAGGAAATTGAGGGAAATAGCTCTTTAAAGCTGGTTATAAAATATGTTAGGAGTTAGGAGAATACATTGTGGGTAAGAAACTTCACCTGAACTTCCATCAGCATGGGGCGAGGAGATAATTACTGAATTTTCATTTTTGGGTGAACTCTTCCTTTAAAGATTATAGATAGATGGTAATAGCTACTTAACATTAGCATGCTGATGTTAGCATTTAGCTCACAGCACTGATGTGCCACTGAACTGCAGTCTGACAGAGCTGTTAGCATGACTGTGGACGTTTAGAGTCAAATGTCCTCACTTGGTAAAATGTCCCCTCACCACGGTCCTCACAACGTACAAAAACAGACACATTCACACCGTACCTTTTTCATCTGCCCTCGACATTTAAAGACAAAATAAATCTAAATCTTAAAACCAGGTGGATTCATCCAAACTGCTCCACATGTGAAGATCAAACATGCGGTTCAACGACAACAAAACGTTTTATCTCCTCGACTTTTTCCTCCGTCTGAACGAAACAGACAAAACATTCTCGTTTTTTTTCTTTATCTGCCACTCACACTTTCTCTCTCTCTCTCTCCACTGTGATCCTTCTGTCCCTCTCTCTGAAACACTCAGGCTGTCACGGCATGGCACAGTGTGTGTGTGTGTGTGTGTGTGTGTTGTGTGTGTGTGTGTGCGTGTGTCTCCACCCCTTCATCTGAGCTGTAGCTTCAAATCCTTTTAAAAGCTGCACCAGACGCAGCGAACAGACAAATAAAATGTTTTATTCATATTCCCTTTTTTTCTCTGAATAAAATATGCATCCAGCTCCAGATTCAGCACGTCTGCAGGTTTCCAGCATTAAATCCACATTGATATAAAAAACATAACCGAGCATATATACAGAGTTTAAAAAGGAAGATAAACATCAGGCTGCAGCTTTAAATACATAATATTTTATTAAATATATGTATTCGGCACATTAATCACTGATTTATCTGTTTTATGTGCATAGAAATGCAATTTTTATTAATTCAACTGTTATAACAATCACCAAACTTGTATAATTATTTGCTTTTGATTACATTTAAAAAATTCTAACTCAAACTTAACATGAATAATTAGCTATTAATGGCGTTTTTCTCAGTACTGAGCGCTGGAATACTGGAACAAAAACCTTTCAGAGATGTTTTTTTCTTTTAGTTACTTTGCTCAGTTCCAATAAAATATAGATCATCTTTAGAGCCACAATGCCAAAATATAAATCAAATCAACACATGAATGTCATATTTAACATTTACACAAAACAACTAATGGTAAAGATGGTGGTTAAAAAGATAAAACTTTAAAATAAGGAAAAAGAAATGATGCCCACGTCTTTCAAAGAATGTGTGTGCTGGCTGGATTTCAGGCAAATTCGATTTTACCTTACTGTATCAGTGTGAAATGTCTTTACCACACAAAACACACACACACACACACACACACACACACACACACAGATCCAGTAAACACCAGCAGCAGCAGTGTGTTGCAGTGTGTTGCAGTGCGTTGCAGTGCGGGGGTGACTCAGGCTCTGTATTGATCAGCATTAGCAGCAGTGAAGCAGAGAAATGATGTCAGTAGAGCAGCCGAACAAACACCAGCCGGTGATAAACTCAACCTGCCCGACAGGATTAAAGACGGTAACCCAGTTCAGACCCAGTTCAGCCGAGGACGGAGGTCAGAGCGAGAGCGAGACGCATGAATTTGCTTTCGATTATCAAGAAAATAAAGACAAAGGAAACTGTTTCCATCAGGAGAGAGTCCCCCGAATATACAAACTCCTGCTGCCAACTGACTCAAGTTATCATATCGCTCATCCTGCTTTTGATTTTGATAACTCAAAAATATTCCTTTTATCAGATTTAGTTTTTAAGTTATGACTCCTCGAGTACTGATCTATTAAAATACAATAAGATAGCGACCTGTAGGATTAGTTTGGAACATCCCTCGTTCATGTTTTGGTTTCTCAGCAAGACGTCTTTCATCTACGTTCAACGTGTTGCTTCTCAGTTTTAAGTGAGATTCTTGCATCTTCACTGTGCATCTATTTATTTATTTGCAAAAGGTTTTATCTATTTTAATGTTTTCTGGCAGGTCTGCTTTAAGTTTTTACAGTTTTAGATGTTGTTGGATCTTACAGACGTCTCATGTCATGTTAGTTGCTGTTAGTTAGTTAGTGAGCTGCAACTGGATGTCTAAATTTATTTCTATCTAATCGATCTGACCCGATACTGAAACATACACTAATATGATTAAAGCCCAAAATAAGTTAAACTGACTCCCCAAAGACCAAAAGCAGCGAGACCTTGAGCTGCTAATGCGTCCGATCAGACACCATCATTAATGTTCATAAACTCTGAGCTGCTCATCGACGTTCGTCGTCTGCGAACTGCTCGAGCTTAAAGCGTCGTTAATATCAATCAACGCGGGAGATTCACACTCGTCAGCCAAAGTTTCACAGAACTTCGAGAAGAACTAGGAACAAAAACATAATGTGCAGCTGTAAAGATAAAAGAATTCAGCCTGTTCACATTTCTTTAATAAATCCAGATTCCCTCGTTTTTGGCTTGTGCCATTAAAACAAACAATGTGCAGTTTACATAAAGTTTTCTCTATCAGACGGATTCATTTAAATAACCTTCAGAGTCAAAAATATTCAGAATTCACAAGAAAAAGGTGACGACTGGAGCAAAAGCTTGTAAAAATAAACATAATTTGTGTTGCAGCAGCTTATTTAAGCAGTTTATATTTAAGGAGGAACCAACTTATTTACTTTAATTTGTTATTGATGGCATTTAATCTAGTTTATTTTATGTTTCGTGTAACTGTCAGTTACAATTTTTCTTTAGAAATTAACTGTACAAAGCGTCTCTCCGAACCACCATCGTCTCTCTTTCCCTGAATCACACTCACGCTCGTATGAGAGAAGCACTTCCTGTCTGCGAGGCGTCAGGATGAGGTCAGCGGGCAGAAACAGACATGACATCATCAGCATGATGTCATCGTCCACATGACCACAGGAGAGGGGGGGGGGGGGGGGACGCTGATGGTCATCATGAGAACAATGATGCTGTGATGATCACATGACTCAGATCAATAATTCTATTAATTAGCCTCCATAAGATGATGACGAGGAGTCGATTACATTCGGCCTGTCTGTAACGATCCAGGATCACGACTCGCCTTCATGTAAAACAACAGTTTCCTGTGAGTCAGACATAATCTGATAAACCTGCATTATTAGATATTAGAACGTATATATTTCAAATGTTCATGTTTTATTTGTTAACGACTGCTATTGTTTTATTTTATCTATGTTTTAATTCAAAACAAAAAGAAAAAGCGTTTTTACATTTTATTTTGTAGCGTCCATGTCTGCGTGTTCTTCTGACATGCTGCCATTTTAAAATGTGCGTCGTTTTGACTCATGAAGTTATTGAATTTAGCTTTCAGTGTTGGAAGATCAGCTCAGATTTAAGGCTTCATTCCTGGGAAAAAAAGCAGCATTTCTGTCAGTTTAAAAATCAAATTTCTTCTCGACTCTCAGTGATTTCGGTCTGTTGACATAAAAATGAGCTTATGTTGATATAATAAGCTATTTGTTTATCGCTCTCAGTAGTAAGAAAGGTTAAAAACTAATGTTATGACGCCTCCTCCCGTCTTTCTATACTGATACTACAGAGTAGAGTGCTCACGAGTTAATTAGTCAGTGTACAGTGAAGTAAATAGGTCGTTGTCCTGAAGAGACGCCGTCAGGGACGCAGGCTGGACACGTGAGTGCATCACACACACACACACACACACACACACACACACTATATATTATAAGAAGAAGTTGATAATAATCTGTTTAATGTCCAACAAAAAACATTAAACTAATTTTAATTCACATTAGCTGCAGAAACATGAACAATATTTCTTCAACCAAACAGAAATCATTCTAACATGCAGGATAATTAAAGTGATCTGATCAGATGTGTGTTAACGAGCCACAAAGCATTTAATCTGAATGAATCCACATTAATCTGAACGTTTGTGACATTTAATCTGCTAATATAGATGTTAGACAACATGGGATCTATAAAGTGAGTGATTTTTTAATGGAATTTTGTTTATTCTGGTTTATAGTGAGGATGTGATACCTAAAATAGTAATTTTATGTTTCTTTGCTTATTAGTAAATGTAATAGTTTATAAAACATGACGATTTGTCATTCAGCACAACATTTGGGGAAACTTCCAGGAAACTTTCTACTGGTTTCTGCTAAACTTCAGCTGATAATAACATTAAAATTTCCTTTTTCTGTCTAACTTCTGCATGTCAGCGAATTAAAGTACATTTTAAGACATTTACATTCCACCTCAAACCTTAATCACAGAACTTATTTCAGGTATTTAATCGAAAACCCCACTGGCTTTGAGACGAGGGTACCAGAAGTGCACGAAAAGCAAACTGGTTTCCAGGTTTTAGGACTCTATTATTATTATTATTATTATTACGGCTATTATTGGAATATTGCTGTCTGTGTCATCGTAGCTACTAAGAGGCCAAAATAAACTCTGAGGCATTCACAAGTTTCACATCCCACAATCCACATCAGCCAAAAATCATACCGGCATCCAGAATTAATCAAACATTTTACTTAAATTTGACTAAAATTAGTTAAAGACACAAAACAACAACAAGCTGCTTCATCTCAAACTGCTGTTGACTCTATTCATGATCCCACTGAGTTGTTATTCTATCAGATAATCCTGATTTAAATGTTAATTTTAATCTATTTCAATGAAGAATGCGAAGCTGCTTTTGTTAAATGAGGATCACGGTTGTCCAGAAATGTCTGTTTGTGTTGTGAGAAATGTATTTTGGTATCAGAAACTTAAAGTCAGCTGTTGTGTATTCAGTTAAGACTCTCACCGTCTGGACGTTTCATGTCGTACGCTTCAGTCTATCACACACATTATAAACAGACAGGCTTTAATCTGAGCTCAGCTGAGCGGTTAGAAACATCTCAGTTTCACAACACGCACACGCTACAGAAATCGTCTTGTTTGACATCCCGTGACGTCTAATCCTCCACGATCTCACGACTCAAAGCTGTTTGTGAATCAGCAGTCTGAGAGTCAGACAGGAGACTCTCCGATTCATCTGTCTTTTGTGAGATTAAAGCCGATATTAAAGCCACACCGGGAACGATTCTTACGTAACGCGGCAGCTGTTTTATCAGCTGGAACCTCGGAGTGACGGCGAAGCAGAGAGGAGGGATTCTTCAGCTTCCATCGAGACGCTGTGGACTCAACACGGTCGTAAATTAAAAGTGAAATGTTTGTTTTTTGTGTCTTTATAGAGTTAATATCAAATTCTGCAATCTTTACGTCCAGTTTGACTGCAGCGGAAACACAAAAACTCCACTTCACTTCTACTTTCATGCACCCTGAGCATGAAAGTAGAAGATATAAGCTGTAAAATATCATGAATTTAGTTTTTAAAGGTCTTCTTCAAGCTTCCCAGATGAAAGTGTGTCACTATTTTCCATATTTCCTGATCCGTCTGTGTCTTGTTTTAATATTTTCCCTGTGCAGATTTTATATTTCGTTTGTTTTGATGTAAAAGCTCTTGTGCTGTCTTTATTTGGACTCCCTGGAGAAAGACCTCGAGCTCGCTGGAAGCGTCTTAGCTCAATAAAATAAATGAAAAAATGAAAAAAGAGGTTTGATTCAAAGTCAGACATGATATAAGCGATCTGAGGCTAACGTCTTGCTATTATCTTTCTTACAAGAACTGCTTTTATGCTATTCCTAAATGTTTCTCTCCTCAGTATTTCCCATCATGCTCTTCTCTTGTGTTTCCTCACAGACACAACTAGCTGTGCGCTGGCGACGCCCACAGCACATGGCGAACCCGCAGACGGGCGACTTCATGCTATAAATCATTTACAGCGAGCCAAAACGTTGTGTGTGTTTCTGCTCATGTTGGAAAAGGAGGAGGCGTGACTGTGAAGCCGGGACTTAAAATAAACAGAGGAGAGGTCGATGAGGAGGAGACAGACCGTGTGTGTGTGTGTGTGTGTGTGTGTGTGTGTGTGTGTGTGTCCCAGGGGTGTCCCGGCCCAGCCCCAGTATGAATAATGGATCATCAGGGAGGAAGATGTGTTGGAGGATCTTCTCTTCCTGGTTGTTAATCTTCCTCTGTCTCTCGTCTGTATCGTGTTTCTGAGTGAGAGGATGGAGAACAGCAGCAGCAGAGCTTAAAGATGTTATTTTATTTATCTAAATCGGTGACGTGTCGCGGCTACATCGACCCCTTTGAATCTCTTCTCGCCTGCACCACGCTCAAACGACGGCAGCTGTTAAAAAGTGAAGTTGTGTTTAAGTTAGAGTGCAGACGCGTCTTTTCTCCGGGGGATTTTGCCAGATTAAAGAAATAAACGGTTTAGCAGCGAGTTGGCTTTCCTGACATTTCTGGGTTCAAACCGGGCTGTCCTGTCCGAGACCTTTTTACCCATCATGCATCACAAACATTATCATAATCCTCACCTCAAAGATTAATGTTGTGTTTCTTACGGTTACATACAAACTGAACGTGACGCAGAAAGAACTGGAACGTGAGAAGAGGTTGTTGTTTAACAGAATCTTTAGATATTTATGCAAATAAAGTGATTATAAGTCAGGTCAGAATGTGAAGGATGAGGTCCATTTTCATTAAATTTATCATAATATGTTCTTAAAATGTAGAACAAACTCTCTTTAAAGATAATATAATTATTGGTTCAGTATAGACGAGAGTCAGTTATCGATTTTCTCCTCTCCTGATTAAATTAACTTTACTAAATCATGGCAGCCTGACAGAGATTTTTTAAAAAATCTTTATTAATAGAGAGCTGGCTGACAAACGTTATCATAATCCTCAGAGATTAATGTTGTGTTTCTTATAGTTACATACAAACTGAATGTGACGCAGAAAGGACAGGAAAGTGAGAAGAGGTCAGAGGTTGTTCAACAGAACCTGCAGATATTTGTGCAAATAAAAGTGATTTTACGTACGTGAAGGATACAGCTAGTTACATTAGATTCATCATGATATGTTCTTAAATGTAAATATGTCAAAATATGATGTTAGTTTATGAAGTGTTAACTGTTGATTTTTCGTGATTAATCATTAAAATGCTGGATTTTCTTCTCACAGTCAAAGTGTTGAGCAAATATTGTTAAGTATTTTAATTTTCATAATAATCTTTACTATTTATTCTCCTCTAATTGTTGATTTTATTCAACATATTATCTAAATTTACACTTAGAGCCTCGTTTGACTAAAAAACATGACATATTGAACAGTTTAAATCAGGTTTTATTCATTTTCTGATTTAAAGATATAATTTATAACATTTCTGCATTAAAATGTTTACAAATGATTCGACCTGCGTCTCATTATTTTGTTTAGTTATGCACTAAAATCCGTAATATATTCCAGGTACAAACATGACGTGAATAAAACTTCCCGTCCGTGAGCGTGAACACAACATCTCACGTTACGTCACAGAATCATCCAGCTGCATCTTCTGCTGTGATTGAGAGACTTCACATCGGCAGAAATCAGTCGCTTTGATTTATTAATCAGATCAATAATAATTTAACACCAGCGCGGAGGCTTCACATTATTCACGCCCACAACTTTAAATAACTCCCAGCATTATATCCGTTCCTCTGCAGCGGTGCATCACTTTACGTTACAATAAATGATGTTACCACGCTTCACTTTCCCGTCTGGATTCCCTCCGGGACCGGACCGAACCATTAGGAGTGTGGAGGCCATGTTTTTTTTCCCGTGTAATTATGGGTAATATTACAGCTCGGTGTTTCCTTTCAGACCGCTGACGTTATCACTCACACACACACACACACACACACACACACACACACACACACTTTCTGCAGAACAATTTCAATCTTGCGATGCTCCGAGATGATAAATGAACCACGTCGTTCTGTCGGAGCCGATAGCGGTGTCGCTCTGTGACTCGCTGTTTTCAGCTGATAAAAAGTACGACTGCAGACGGAGAGAAAGAAAGAAAGAAGAGGTCAAAGTAAAGGACGTTCTCACATCAAGACTGATTATTTGTTTCCTGGAATGTGTTAAATCTCATAATCCGTCTGTGGTTGTGTTGGTGTGCAGTTACAGCGATCAGAGACGCCAGCGTCACATTCATACTGTCACATTTCAGATGTCAGGGAGTCTTTGAACGCAACATGAAGAACAGTTTCCGATTCTTCTCACAGGAAATTTGCGTCAAACCCAGGAGGATATAACCGGGCTGACGGGGAACGCCGGGATGAAATAAACCGGAATTCCCTTTAATACGACATCATCTTCAGACAGAATGATGGAAGGATAACAGACGCACAAACTGATGTGATAGCAGCTCGTTTGTTCATCTCTCTGTTGGGTTTTACAGCGACAGACCGAACAATGGAAATAAAAGGAAATAAAGGTTGTTTTTTAACCTTGACAACGACGTTATGATGTTGAGTGACAAATGTTGTTTCTATGGGCAACGCTGCTGACAAAGAAACAAAGATTAACACAACTCAGTACCAGCAAAGACGAAGTGTTGAAGCTTCTTCACTCTCTGTTTGCAAACACAACAACACAAACTGTCTCTTATGAATAAAATGTACATCATTGGTGAATATAGATGAAGTTTAATCGTGTTTTGGTTGCTACAATATGTCAATTATTGATTTTTCCCTCTCTTGTTATTAAATTAACTTTTATTAAATCATGGCAGCCTGACAGGGATTCAAAGAAAATCTCTATTAATAGCGACCTGGCTGACGGAGCAGCGTATGGAGAGGTTTCATGAGAAAGAAAGTTAGATACAGATTTTCTTCTTGTCGACTGATTTCAAACATGTTTGACTTCCTTCTTTGAAAGTTATATTACATAACGCCCCAAGCTTTTAGGCTAATTTATTATTTAAAGGTTCTATTTATAAGAAAACTTTTGAGTCTCCCAACTCGTCAGAACGGGTCGGTCGTCATCGCAAAGCTTCAAAAACAAACGTAAAGTCGTGTTCATTTAGCTTAACTGCTGACTACAACTTTCAGATTTAGTTAGTTTTGACGCTCTCCACGTTGGGTTCAGATTCATTAGTTGATTCTCAGAACAGTTCGGATGCTGCGTCTAAAACCCTTAAAGTGATCAGGATCAAACGCCACCATGTCAATCCTGAGCGCCACAAAACCAGCTGGTCTGGAGTCAGCACACGACATCCGCTGTCTGCTGCTGGCTGGGTGTCCTGCTGCATTTCGTCAGATGACTGGTCGATTCCTGCGTGTGTGTGTTCAATAATTTATTTTCCACAGATAACAGCCTCCCTGTCTCTCGGTCACAGAAACTGGACAACCGGGCTGCATACGTGTTGTTATGCTTGATCCAAAACATCTTAGGATCTCCAAAAATCACATGCGATAACGAAACTGTGCTCGACTTTTAGTTCTGGAGCCGAAAACAAACTGAAAACAAACACTGTGACATCAGTTCGATCAGCACAGCTGGAGCCGGCAGCTGTTGCGGTGAAGCTGAGGAGCAACATCAAACGTTCAGACGTCCTCTGACCTCATCACAGTGTTTCCAAAGTGGTTTCCGGTAGCGAGGTGTCTTTTAAGTCCCAGAATGCTGTTCAATAAAAACGAGGCGACGATGATCATTTTTGAAAGAAAGCAAGAATATTACTTTTGGATTACGACAGTCTTATCTATACCGAAATTCCCAGAAATCCCTGCCATGATTAGCGGGGATTAAACATTTAACAATTCAACTACTAAATTAATCTGCAGCTATTTTGATTATTGATGAAGAAAGAATCAAAATTCTGATTCCAGCTTCTTAAATGTGAGTAAGTTTTTTTTTTTCTTTCTGTCTCTCCTCTGTGACTGTAAACTGAATATCTTTGGGTCGTGGACCAAACAAGACATGCGAGGACGTCGTCTTGGACTTTGGGAAACACTAATCGACATTTTATAAATCAAAGAACTAATCAATTAATCGAGGGAACAATAAATACATTAATGGACAATTACAATATGTGTTAGTTGCAGCTCTGTTCGTGCTCAGTATTTCCTTACTGGAAATCTGTTCTGACTATATTTCTAGCCCACCAGACGTCGTGTCTCTCTGTTCTCTGGCTGGTTACTGTTCGCTGCCACACCCCGAGGTCTGAGCAGATGTTATCAATACAGAGAGACGAGGAAGAGGAGGAGGAGGAAGATGAGGAGGAGGAGGAGGACTGGCTCGCTGAGACGAGTACAGCCGCCAGGAGAGAAAAAATGAAGGAGAGAACACAGAAACAAAGCAGTCGAAGAGAAGAAGGAGAGGAAACAGGAAGGTGAAGAGGGAAGACATAAGGACGATAAGGGAAAACGCAAGGTGAGAAGAGAGGACGCCACGTGAGCCTGGAGGAGAAGTGAAGGAGAGAGATGATGATGAAAAGAGTAGAAGAGGAGGGAGAGCAGAGGAGGAGAGGAAGATGAACAAAAACAAAACGTACAAAGAAAGAACAACTCGATCTTTCCTCTCTGCCTCAGTGACGGCAGCAGAGAGGATTTTTCTAGATATCTGCACACAAGTGTATGAAAACACAGGCCCATAACACAGACAGCTGAAGGCTAACAACATGGCTACCATTGAGCTAAGCTAACAACAAGCCGGATAATGGCCGACAACAACAAACGAGGCCAAGAGCAAGACTGGATAACAAACTCCAGCCGGGGACGGACCTGAAGAAAAAGATGACTTGTGTTCTTGCACCAAAACAAACATGGACGCCAGCTGCAGCTTCAACGTCGTTATGCAGCAATTTTTGTGTCGAAAAGCCCAAAAAGAAAGCGCGAGTTGGTCGTCGGTCACTGTCGCAGGTGTGTCAGTAGCAACAAGCTAGGCTAACAGCTGGACAGAGCACCCTGTGGCCCCGTATTCAACCTCAGCGTGAAGCTACTGGAGGGAAATGTTTCACACGTTTGGAATTAAACATTAGATCGGCACCAGAAGAGGTCGATGAAATCCAGGATACAACCAGGAAACACTCACAGACGGAGCTACAGATAATCCAGCTAATCACAAGCAGTGATCTCACCCAGAGAAATACGATTATAAATGAAAGAGATCTTAAGTGGAACATAAATCGTTGTACAACCCCAATTTATTAAAACAAGAAGTCGACGGATATTCAGCAAGTAGTGTCCTCAGTTCTTACGCTGACTGAGTGTTGTTAAAGTAACAGTGAGTTTATCAGTTAAAATATTAAATATCTACAATAAAAGCGTCACACCATCCCCCATTAGTGAAACTAATTACCCACCATGTTTGTGTTCCTGTGTGTGTTCGGGGTTAACGCCGCCTATTCTCCAGAGACGAGCTGGATAACCCTGAACCCTGAACCTAATCATGTGGCACCCATTACAGCCTCACACACTCACTGTGAGTGATTTGTTCAATTTAAACATGGGGGATGGTGGGGGATCACACACACACACACACACACACACACACACACACTCACACTCACACAGCTGACTGAGTTCCCAGCACCATTGTGTGGTGCTGGAGGAGGACGGGGCCTCTGGTTTCTCATTGAAAGCTTCATTAACACGTCACAGTTTGAACAGTGAGAGTATAAAACATCACGTAACACTTCCTGCACGAAGCCAAACAGCTCGTATGAAACAGTTATCTTTCAGAAAACACTTTCAGGGTTTGAGGTCATGGTCGGATGCAACTAAGTAAATCTGATCAAGTGCAGCTTCGAGTTACTTTAAGTTGAGTTTTTTCTTTCCTTGCTACGTTCTCCTTCCAGTTCACCACATCAACATTTATCTGACAGCTTTAGTTACGACCAAAGTTCAGCTGAAGTGATTTATTTGTAGTATTGTTGAGGTTTGGATCGACTGATACGTCTCTTTCAGGGTCGATATCGATACCGATTATTAGAAAACAAGGGGGCTGAAAACTGATATTTGGGGCTGATATTCATTCACAGTAAAAATTAAACCAGTGATGAAATAAAAGTCAAATTTAAGGTTCTTTACATGAATATTTCCATTTTCCGTCGCGTTGTAATTCTTCTCCACAACTCCTGATCGTTTCATCAGAGGAAACACTTAAAAGTTCCTCGAAGTCACTTTAAGTAACATTTTAAACGCAGGACTTTTACTTGTAAGTACTTACGCAGTGTGGTATTAGTACAGCAGAATTATGATTATCACTGTAATATTTCCACTCAGTTGCATTTTCAAGGAGTAAAGCTGCTCGTCTAAAGAACGAGAACCTCCTGCAATTAACCTCAGAGACAAGCAAATAAAAATGTTCACATCCTTTTTGAAAACCAGTCGTAGTAACAGTAAGAGCACAGCTTTCCATCCTGGAAGAGGAGGAAGTTAGTTTGATTTGATTATTGTGATTAAAAGCACTTTATATTGATTATTGCTGCCAGAATAATTAGATTCCATTATTTTTAATACAGAGTGGTGAACCGAGTCAGTATCGTTTGAATTCAACACTTTTAGAACATTTTACTGTCAGAATGAGAAAGTCTGCTTCAACTGTGACATTATAAATGTTTAAACAGGAAGGTAAGATGACGATGATGATGACGAAGATGATGCTGTATCATCCTCTTACTACAGCAGATCATTATCGTCCTCGGTCCCTGGTGGGGATGCAGGGCGTCGGCTCTGCAGAGAGAGACTGAGGATACAGACCGGATCGGCGTGCAGCTCATCGTGTCAGCTGTTAAAGAATCGTTTCGGCTTTTAACTCCTTGAAATCTAAAATCTAGAGCTGTCAGAAGACATTTCTAAATCACCTGAGGCTGTAAACAAATTAGTAAACGACATTTGCATAAACGTTTACCAAAAATTTAAAGGCGGGGAACATTTTATGATATAAACAGCTGCAGATAAAGAAACACTGTCTCGCAGAAAATGTTAAATTCTGATTAATTTTGACTTCAAACACTTCCAGATGTGTTTACTACAGTAAGTGCTTTACAAATGAACTTGACCTGAACTGAACACAACTAGCTCCTGGCTAATTGCAGACAATCCGGAGGGATTTAGTCCATCTGTACGGGGAGATTCAGCACGAGTCTCACTCATTAACCATCTTTGATACACGACTGTGTGGAGGAGAACGGGGGAATAAATGCTGGAGGTTACAGATTAAGGTCAGGGGCGATCGTCTGGAGGCTGGTCAGCGAGGAAGTCACAAATTAAATGGCTAAACTGCATAAAAATGAGAAAGAAGGACGACTGGAAAGGGAGCAGCTTCCTCCAGGTGTCTGCAGCATGTACAGTAATGTCTGAGGATGCTAGCTTCAGTTCAGCTGCTGAGAGAGTAAAGCTGATGTCAGCCAAGTGAAACACACAAGTGTGGAGTAAAGCTGCTGTCAGCCAAGTGAAGCACACGAGTGTGGAGTGAAGCTGCTGTTAACCAAGTGAAGCACACGAGTGTGGAGTGAAGCTGCTGTCAACCAAGTGAAGCACACGAGTGTGGAGTAAAGCTGCTGTCAACCAAGTGAAGCACACGAGTGTGGAGTGAAGCTGCTGTCAACCAACTGAAGCACACGAGTGTGGAGTGAAGCTGCTGTACTAATATCAATCATCCCGTCCGAGCCAAAGCATCGTGTCCACACACAGCAGGAGATGTTTCACTCTGCTGAAACAAAAGCCTTTGTCCGTGCGGTCCGTTTGACCACACCTTCAAACAGTTTCACCCACTGACAGTACATCAGCTCGAACTGCATTCAGATCAGTTTTTAAAGCAGCGTGGACGAGGTTGTCACAGCAGAGCAGACAAGAAAAAAGGGACAAAATGGACACTCATTAATCAGTTAGTAGTGAAATTAGTAGAGCAAGTCATGTTCTAGATAAATTAGGGATTTAAAGCAACATGTACGTACGTTCTGTTTGTAATTGCTTATCACTTGTTGATATATACTCAATTGAAAACAGGACAAAGACAATATATGTAATGTTGCCACTGAATTTGATAGCAACAACAAAAGACTGGGAGAGTCTGTTCACATCCTCGAAAGGTTCAGTCGCTCACAGGTCAGGATGGGTCGAGGTTCATCACTCTGAGAAACACCCGACTGTATAAATGACGTTACTACACGTTAGCTATTGTCGACAACACAGTAAACCTTATTTTATGCAGACAAACACTAAAGCAACACGTCCACAGACAGAAGTTGGACAGATCTGCGTGTAAGTCCGATTCAATTAGACACAAATTAGACAGACGTGTTAATAAACAGTCACTGCTGTTGATTCATGAAGTGGAGAACTCTGGCTTTGAGGTTGGAGTTGATGTGTCTGACAGAAATCTGACTCAAGCGGGCGTCGCAGGCGAAAGCGTCGACTGGGAACTCGGACAATCCGACTTCAAATGGGTCGCGAAATTCCAAACAGACAAAAACTGAACAAGTTGGAACAAACTCAGCTCAAACAAATCATGTTTACATCACGCTTGTCCTCATCTTGACCCAGAAAAACAGTTCCTCCTCATTTGTAGCATCTTTGGTTTGCTATCATGACCTGATGGATGCTGTATGTTTAGAAAATAGATTAAATCATGGACAGAATCTCATCTCTCATCTCTTTAAAATGACTGATGTAATTGATATAATGAAGCTGAGGCAGGTGGAGGAGGTCAGCGAGATTTTGACAGTCTACATCAGCAGCATCGTGTCGACATGTGCGATCCTCCGACAGCGGCACACGAGCAGCTTTCCTCCCTCTTTGTTTCAGATGTGATCTCAGACACCATCTGTAACAGGAGCAGCTACACCCACTGTAACCTTCTCTGACATCTACACTTCTCTGCAGCTACTCAGCACAGTTTAACAGCCCCGGAGGCAGTTACATCACATCCTGTGGACTGGAAAATGCAGACAGTGAGCCGAGCTGTACTCCCAACAACTCCCTGCTCTCCACCATCAACTTAAATATAATGTTGGCCACGTATTTCCCCCTTTTAAAACCCCTTGTCGTCTCTGAAGGAATCAATCCAGACAACATCCTTTCAGGAAGCTTTTGTCTGAAGATAGAAAAGATCAACCTGGCAGGAAGTTTTCTCTGATGCCACATCACAGAGACTTTTATTGGGTCAGAACCGGCCCCACCCGGCTTCTGATGAGCTACAACAGTCGAGGCTGATGATCAGTAACTAAAGATTTCTTTGTATTTCCCAAACGTCTGTCTGCTGTTCCACTCACCTCGTCCCCCGCTGTGCAGATTCAGGTAAAACAACGAATATCAGGACAAACTGCAGGAGCATCCTGAAGCTTTCCAGATAAACACGACAAAGTCGTCAACTTCTGCCTTCACGTCTTTGCTTTCTCTCAGCAAGCAAACACAAACAGGATCAACCCCCCCAGAGTCTGATGATGGGACGATCCACGCAAGAAGCAATCTCAGAAACCTCATTTGGATTTGTAGGAAGACACGGAGGCCTTAGTCCGACATGAAACGTCTCAGGTATGAGATTTTATCTGAATAAACTGTCTGATCATTTCTAACTGCTCATGTTTAACCCACACCAGACAAGAACTGGGCAGATTCTGGGTCCGATTCCCTCCTCACTGATTGAAAGCTGTGGTCCGTGACCCAAATGTGACCCTTTAACGACCTCACTCCAGTTCTTTTATAATTTTCTTCAAAGGTAAATAAGCACATTTACTAGTTTTGTCTGTTGCTAAACAAAACAATACTCTAATTTCAAGTTCTAACTGAGGTTGTTTAAGCACGAGAATCAAACAGTCAGCTGACTGAAGGTGCATCATTTGAGTTTCATTTGCTTTCATACATGTTAAGTTTCTTTTTCAATTGTGACCAACTAATAAACAAAGCGAAGAGTAAAATGCTTTGACCCGTTTAAATCAGGAGCTTCACAGGTCAGACATCGGGAATGTAAAAGTCCGGCTGCACTGTTTCGGGTTCATGTTATCGACTGGATCGAGTCTGAATCCTTCATATCAAACATGTCTGATCTGAAGGGACCAGTGAGCTGTTTGCAGCAGAACCAGTTTTTGTTTAGTGTCTCATGAAAGACAACATCCAGCCGACCATGACAACAGTCCGCCTCCATGATTGTTTTTGTCTGACGTCACGATTGATCATCAGGATTAAATCATTTAGAGGAATCCTCCTTCTCTGTGAAATCCCTCGTTATGTCTGCAGACTCACACGATTCTCTGAGAATCAGATGAGATCAGAAAATCCTGCAGTCTTAAGACCATGTTCCCAGAACTCAGCAGTTATCAGGGATGAGAACATAATTAAGACCTTAATGATCTTTTCCTGCAATTCGTGTAACTTTCTGACAATCCAGGAAATTAAATCTGCTTTTAAAGGAGCAGTCTGTAGTTTTAGGAATGAAATGTTAACAAGAAGAGACTAAATCAACGAACTATCTTTGAGTTTCTTCTCCAGAACTACGTACTGCACCTTTACTCTGGTCCACCTGTGGCTTCAAAATGGCCGCCGTGAGAAAGGTGATCAGATCCAGACTTTTCTCTGAAGCTCTTTGTTTATTTTCTGTATAATAACTGCATCACATCCCTCCTTCCTGCACCAGGGGAGCTGAGGTGGAGCAGGTGAAGGTGCTCCTGGAGAACATGTCTTCTCCACCCGGGATAAAGATGCACAGAAAAAAAGTTCGACTTCCTACGCAAACTTAGAAAGGCTGACTTTCACAGGAGGAACCGGCCCGGTTCATCACGACACCAGGACAGGATGGCTCTACAGCGGGCAATTTAAACCACCCAGAACATCGCTGGTGCCACCGACAGAGCGTCAGAAGCCATGTTTCCATACGTTGGACTGAGGATGACGCGGTGTAGGCTACGTGGCTACAGAAGTAAACAGATGCTGGAGGTAAATAAACCAGGAGACAAATGAAGGGAGGTCTTCAGGAAATAAGTTGTGAATCCACACGTGCCGCCTGCTGACAGAAACTCTGAGTCACAGAAGACAAAAACCACCTAAAGCGAGGGTATAAACTTTTTTGCAAATCAGAGGCAGTTCTACCGTTTTATTTCTAACGTGATATTCTTCAGAATGCTTCATGGAAACACGGCTAACGACGTCGGTGAAGTGAGATGTCTGCACTGAGCCCAAAGATGCTAACAGACGACACCCACCCTGCTGCCGTCTGACAACAGATACAGAAGTATCCGCCTCAAGCATCAATAAATGCACATTGCTTCAAAACAAACAAACACTTTTAGCCTTCATCAACACGTCGCACAAACTTCAAAACTTAAAACTTTGAGAAAAACAAATCAGAGACAGACAGAAGGAAGAATTTCCCCTCAGACGCAGCAACAATCTGAGGCAGTGTGAGGCAGCAGGACTGCCCCAGTATGAAGCAGGGCAGCAGACTGGGAGCACTGAGGAGGTGTTGGCCTCTTTCCGTATGCAGCAGGCAGAGCGAGCTCCTCTGCAGAGCAGGCCTCCATAACAAAAGCTCCGGCAGGGAGAGACGCTGGGAGTCACCTCCCTCTGCTGCTGCCTCCCTCTTTATCTCCCCTTTACATCGCTGTGGCGGCGTTAGCATCAGACAGCTCATTAAATCAGCATTCCACGAAGGATTAGGCACACACACACACACTAACACACACACACAAACACACACGCTCGTCTTTCACATATACAAAACAGGAGGGAGGTGACACAGAGCAGCTTCAGCACTACGTACCACATCTCTCTGGGCTTCGTCTCCTTCAGTCCATCTCGTTCTTCTCCTCTTCCTGAGTGTCGGATGCTGGAGGATGCAGAGAGGGTGAGGGAGGGAGACAGGGAGAGAGGGAGAGAGGGAGGGAGGTGCCTCTGATGTTGTGGCAATCCCACTGCAGAGAGAGAGAGAGAGAGAAGGAGAGAGGGAGAGGGTGCTAACAGAGAGCAGGCTAACGCTAAACTAGCCACCAGCTCGGTATGGGACGGTGGGATGGACGGATGGGAGGGATGAGGATGATGATGCGGCACCTTTCAGAGAGGAAACAGAGAGGGAGAGGGAGCGGGGTGCCCTGTTACCTTGGAAACTGAGATGATGTGATGGAGAAGGTGGGGCTGAGCTCTGATTGGCTGACAGGGTGTGGTGCTCCCCCGTGCTGTGGGAAGGGAAGGAGGGAGGGAGGAGGGGGAGGATGACAGAGCAAAGGCTGGGATGTGAGAAGCAGCTGCTGCCGCCACTCGCTGCAGCATGAGGAGCCATCGACGCCCCCCGGTGGCGACTCCTGGAGGAGCAGCTGAGGAGGAGGCGCTGCAGAGAGAAACATGCACAACAACGTGTTTACATTTAATATTCATGGTTGTAAAAAGTTTAGTTTAGATGCCAAATGTAAATATTTCAAATAATTCCTGTCCTTTACTTCACTGAACAACATCAATTTTTCCACCTGAAATAAAATTTAAAATGTCACACGTGTCCTCAATAAATTACTTTACTTTGCCCAATATTAGATTAAGTTGTCACATAATAGAAAACATTCACATTTAGAGCTCGAGCGTGAAGATTTATTTAAAAAAACGACAAAATAAAACACAAAAATATAAAAAACAAGTTATATTATGACACTTTTTAATGACAGCAGGTCTTTGTAGAGGTTTGTTAACTCATTCATAAAGATTTAGATCAATTTGTTGTCATTAATTAATCTACAGCTGTTTTTATGATCAATTATAACTCTAAATTTCATATTATTTTATTATTTCTGTGCAGGCTTAAAGCCCTTTTTATCCTTTTTTAAAAAAAAAATGATGAATAAAAAACATCTTCAGGTCTTATAAACACAAAATATCGATATATTTATCAATTTGATTTGTTTTATATTGCTCAATGTGACATATTAAATAGAGTTTCTTCAAAATCATAAACTAAATAACTTGATATCATGCTGTTTGTTCCCAACATGTTTATTTATAATCAAAGTTAGCTATAATTCATCTACAGCTGTTCGACCATTTTTTATTGATCCATTATAACTCCAAAATGTCATTTTTTAAAATGATTTTGTGCAAACATAAACATCCTCCGGTCTTATAAACACAGAATATCTTAATATAAATGCTGTAATTTACCCACAGCGCCATCTGCTGATGAAGAACAGACATGATGCAGCTGTTTGTGACACTCACATGAAATCTGACGTCCAGATGATGTTTGTTTCTGACTGATGGAGCTGTTTGACTGCAGGTGGAGTTAATCACACCTGCCTCCACCTCAGTGAGTCAGTGTGACACACCTGAAGAGTTCCAGCTTCTATTAAAGTGATCAGTTTCACCTGTGACTGAAGAGATGAAGCCCAGCAGGGTCAGGTTCCCTGTGGAACAACACTGTACACCAAACTACATTCAGAAAAGTATCATTTTTACGTCAGCTTATCAATAAACACACCAACCACGAATATTATGACTGAAATATGATCGATTAGCTCCACTAATAAAATCGGCATACATCATCACCACCGTCATCATCCACAGCTACACCAGAGGGCGCTGATGTCACCTGCAGGGGAGGAAACAGCTGAAGGTGGAGGAAACTTAATATTTGGCAAACAATTTATTTAACTTTAAAACTTTATTGATGCCTGCAGGGAAATCCAGGAAAATCATCATTGCATTAATGAGACAGCTGTAACATTACAATGATGCATTAAAGATTATAATCCAAAAATATGAGAGAATATTCTGCATACATAATATTTCATAATCTCATAATTTTGTACATTAACTTCAGTAGAAACGTATTTAAATGAAATATTGCAAGCAGGACTTTAACTTGCATGTCTACAGTGTGTGATGAGTATTTCATTAGACCAGTGCAGTGCCCGTAAGAAAATATGTGTTCCTATAGAAAAGTGGGAGGTTAAGAAGATTTTTCATTGATGACCAAATGAGGCTGTTTGAAGGTGGAAAGTCAAGGATATTTAGGTTTGTTGTGAAATCTGATATTCCAGGGTATAATTGGTTTTTGACTATTTTTGATTTTGCCATTATATTTCACCTTAAAAACGATTTACTTGGTGTCATTATTTTCAGCACAGCCTCACATGTGTGACTGTACAGTTATTTTTTTCATTTTGACCTACTGTATTAACACAATTTTTTTACTGTGAAAACCACAAATATGTTTAACAAACCATTTTTATTACTTATAATGCAAATATAAATTGTTGTTTACTAAATGTGCATACATTTAAAAAATTTACAAAGTTCTGTGTGACTATTTACATTAAAATGCAGGCAATGCTCAGGTCAGCCTGAGCTCCTTCCAGCTCAATGAAGAGCTGCACTGCTGCTCCACATTCAGCTTCTTCTGTTCTGACTCATTAAACAAAAACCGACACCGAACACTACATAACACAGTAACTATACACTCCAAACACGCCAAATGTCACAAATCTCTCAACTCTCAATATCGCTGTCTGTACACCGACCGTCGTTGCCTGTCACTCATCCGCCGACGTCCCTCCCACAACTTCCTGTTCCTCTACAACCAAACTTGCTGCTTGAACACTTTCGTGACAAAAGCCCGTTTTTACCGTTTCTTCTGCACCAGACACAAACCAAACGTGACGGCAATGTTCGCAAAAAAAGCGTGGCGGACATTATTTACCCCAAGTCCGGTTTTGGACGTGCCGGTGCGTCCGGTCCGTCAGCTCAGGAGGTGGGCCGTGTAAGTTGGCTAGCGGCTAGCGGCTAGCAGCTAGCTAACCCACACGAACACCCACAGATTCCGATTCCACTTTGTTGTTGGCGCGTCTCTGGATCTCCTCAGACCGGAACAGACTCGGTCCGGACTCGTTTAGTCTCATTAATCCACAACAGTCAGTTTAGATGCACAGAACAGAACGGGACCGAACCGCCGGCTAACTCCCGGTCCAGCTCGCGCTGCTGCAGGTATACACAAATCCGGCGCGAAATCTATGGGCGCCGCCATCTTGCCTGCCGCCATTACTGCGTGGCTGCGGACTGTGACTTGCTGGTGCCCTCTAATGGATTTTCAATGGAAGCACCCTGCTCGTGAAAATGTCAGGTGTATATTTTGATAAATAACCGCCTGTTCCAAATAAATGTCGGGTCTATTTATTTATTTTTTTAAATTAAAGAAGGAGACGTGACCATTGACACTGCACGTTATTTCTTCTTCGCCTTTTTCACGTGTTGTGCTGCTTTCTGTCAGTCACTATCACACTGATGATCGCCATGGCTCCGGTCCAGCAAAACAATAAAAAGTACAACTTTAAGTCGTAAAATACGCAGAGGAAAACTCGGGAGAAGCAGCCGCTAGACGTTTCTCTGTCGATCAGAAGAGAGTGAGAGAAACGGAGCTTCAGCGTCTGTCCGAGGAGGACAGCAGCAGGGCCAGGCTGCCTGCTGGAGGGAGGAAGAAGGCTAGCGAGGAGCCTGAGATCAACATGCGGGGATGAGTTATCAGCAAACGGGCACGCCATGAGAGAGTGTCCCGCAAAATGATCAGGGCGATGGAGAAACAAAGTCCGCCACCGTGAGTGACAGCAGAGATGAGGAGTTATCTGTGAGTGCTGGTCGGCTGAATCGTTTCCTCCGCAGCAACAACTTCACCTTCAGAAAACAACTATTGCCCAGAAGGATGCCAGAGAATTCACCGAGAAGCTGGAGAAGTTTGTGACATTTTCATCTCAGATTTTTGAGAGGGAGGAATTAATCGCATGTCCCAATTACCGCCTGGTCTCACAACATGTTCTTCCCGGCATTACTGAACAGCATACGTACTAATAAAAGAAATAGAAGAACATTTACGCATCTACAGCTAACGTCTTCAACAATCGCTATGGGACCAACACGCTACTTCCTTAGCAGCAAAGCACCGCAGTAATGGCGGCGCTGCTTTACTTCCGTGTTTCGCCCGATTTGTGTATAAATCCGCTTGTTTCTTAAGGTATGTCGTGGCTTGAGCTCTGCAGTGATTGGCACTAATGCGCACGTGACTGTGGTGGCTCCGGTGGACAATGCTGAAATAATTTATTCACGGTATCATTGCAGTCCAAACAAATGTGAAGTTGCACTACACTGAACCAAACGGCAGCCATGTTGAAGCTCTCAGGTCAGTCTGATCCTGATCCACAGAGATATTTGAGGCACACACACACACACACACACACACACACAGATTCCTTTCCTTTATAGAGAGATGCTCCTGCTGCAGCTTTAGTGCCGTGTAGTTCACAGTCTGACCACTAGATGGAGCTCTTTACCTTCTTAACATCTGTCTGTGTGCAGGAGTCACCTGCTGAAAACACAAACGTCTCACCTCAGGAGGACTTTTACTCACGTTTCGAGTACATTCTGGTGCAAGTATTGTGTACTTTTATTTAAGCAGTGGAAGAAGAGGTAAACATATTTTACTACAATCAAAAGTCAAAATATATAATGCATCAATGTGCAGGATTTCTCTTTTGTAGCTGGTCACCTCTATATGATTTAGTCCAGCGGTTCTCAAGAGGAGAGACAAAAAAGCATTTATTTTTATTTTTAACGACTTTATCTTTGCTTTTATTGTGAACGATTGATATCTTTGGTGAAACTGCGAACAACTCCCTGTTTTATTGTGAGCGTCCACAAGACAAAACATAGAACCGCTGCCTTTATCTTTAATAATGTATTATTTTGATGAGTGCATCGTATATTTTTAAATCTAAAATCTAAATCTTTCCTTGAAGGCAAACAGTAACTACAGCTGCTACTGAAACTGCAGTGGAATCAAAAGTGCAGTATTTTATAGTATATACTATAAAATATGTGTGTTGAATATTTGCTTCTTCTTCTGTTCTACTTTTTCTCACCTCGTGTTTTGTGTTTCCTGCACTGAACAAACTCCTGGATGCTCAGATTTATTGCAGCTTGATGCAAAAAAAGAGAAATCAATGAATTTGTAGAAGCAGAACAAAGTAAAGAAGATAATATTCATGTATTGCAGTTCAAGCAGTATCAGCAGCAGCACAGATACACGTGTGTACAGTCCTGTTGTGGTTGCCGAAGTGCCTTTGAGCAGGTTTCTGGTCTTGATTGTATGATACAGTATCAGGGCCGGGAGTGAGAGGACGCTTCTTTTTTCAATATGCACTTTAAGAATAAAGTTGAAAATGTCGAAGATGAAGTCGACACCTCAAGATTAAAGTCGACCTTTTGAGATGACGTCAAACAAAAAGCCTCATGTCGATGATCTGCAGTTCAGAATCAGCATCAGTAACAAAGACGTTACTTCACTTTTAGCTCATGAACACAGTGAAGTTGTCAGTTTTAGGACTTTGAAGACGGCGTCACACTCTCAGGATGCAGTGATGTCAGACAGCGGAGGCCGGGCAGGTCTCAGCTGTCAGTCGCTCCCCAAATTGGATTTTAGGAACCAGAAGAGTCGACTTCATTCTCAAAACTGTTTTTCAACTTTATCCTCGACATTATGACTTTATTCTTGAAGTGCAAAATGGAAAAGAAAACTTCCTCCTCATACAAAAACTAATACAAGCAGTATTTATGAATCATAAATATAAAAACAGTCAAAGGACGGAGAACAAGTCGCAGCAGGTTTGGAAAAAAAGAAACTTTATTTGGAAACATTATGGAGAGAAAACAGAAAGAAAAAGAAACAAACTTTGTTTTAGAGTTTTTCATTTCTGAAAATCATTTTTATTTACTATAATACACAGCGGATGACGTGAAGAGTCGGGTGGTTTGTACACCGGTGTGACGGGATGATAAGAAGAGCGGTTGATTGGCTGATGAAAAAAAAACTACAGACGAACAGCTTAATCTTTTATTATCTAGCAGCTGCTGAACCCCTCCTCACCCTCCCTCACCCCTCCCTCCCCCCGAACACTTGAACATGGAGATCAGGGAGCTCCTGGCTCCGGTCCACTCCTCCTCCTCCTCGCCGCCGCTCGCTCCCTTCAATGTGCCCTTCAACGTCCTCCTCAGTCCAACATCATAAAACCTTAAAATGGGCTTCTGGCTACGTTCCATTCTGAATATTTATCCCCTTTAACTCACCCTTTAGCCTCTCATTCACATCTCAAAGGTAAATTATGCCTCATTTGTCTGCGGCGGGTCCCATTCCAGACACATGTCCCCTTCACAGCGCCCTTTAAAGTTCGCTAAATCAGATTTTGTGGCCGTGTTACGACAGACTTCTGGCTCCATCGCTCTCCTTCAGGACGACCGCGTCCTCGGAGCGAAATCTAAACCAATGATCCACGTTGGGTCGTTTCTTTTCTACTTCCTCTTATTCTACAGAAAAGCCTAAACATCTCAGGTAGAAGTTGTAGTTCCAGTTTCCAAGTTTCCCTGACAAGAGTCCTGATAACGTCTTCAAATGGAAATCCCAAACCCAGAACATTACAATTAAAGTTCAATAAAACAACATGAAAATGTAAAAAAAAAAAAAAACATCCCTTTTATGAGCTGGAACAAGCAAATTTGTTTAAACCATCAAAATAAATCAACATCTGCTGATATACTTGTTTGTTTTCGTGCTGGTGGGAAGATAATTTGTGTTTTCTGACTTAAATCTGTCCAAAAAAGGCTGAATTTGACATTAATTCTCAACCTCTGCACACAAATATGAGCTGACCAGGAAACAGGAAGCAGCTGACCGCGCTGAGGACACAGGAGACACACGTCTGAAATGGGACACACCCCGGCTCGACATTTTTCTATGATTGGATTCATCCCTCATCGCCATCGAGACACAAACACCCTCAAACCGAAGCAGAATTATTCCACCCGACATCCACTACAGTGCAGTGCATTCTGGGTAAGATGCGAGTTTAATAACATAATGAAACCGGCGGCAGAGAGGAAGTTAATGAAGGAGCGTTCAATTAATTAAAAAAAACAGCTTTTGAGGAGGCTTTTAATTTGGCGAGGAGTTTTAACCGCCTGGGATTCTGTTGATTTAAACATCACAGTAACACTGAACGTGTTTAAAAGACTCTTATCGTATAATTTACGTTGAATTTGTTCAAATCAAAATGTTGAAATTGATCAGGATTCTGTTTTTCTGAGGTTTTTTTCAACTTCTGTACAAATACATTGATTATTTCTATCTATTAGTGAAAACTCGAGTCTGGTTACAAGTTGGATTTTGCACTCGTGGAGTCGACCTGCTGTGTCCTGATTAGAAAGACTCTCTGGGTGACGCCGCAATTAACTGAAATTAATTGATTGAAATGGTGCTAATTTAACAGCCTATAATTAGCAACAAATTACCAGAGCTGAAGGTGTTTTGATCCTTCAGTCAGGTAAACATAAGAAAAAATACTGACACATTAGATTAAATGTAATTAATGTTACTAAAGATCAAAGTGATTCTCCTGAACAACTGAAGGAGCTGGAGACGTAAAAAACAACCAAAACAAACTCCAATCCACGATGAAACTTTGCCAAATTAGCTGTTAGCACTTCCTGTTTGCTGTGTGTTCATGGATGTGCAGACAACTATTACTGTGTTACTGTGATACTGAAGGAAACTTAAAAACGTGAAGTTTCTAAGGCAGGTTCTGCACATGGATTCATGGATTCATTCCTCCTCTCCTCTCCTCCTCCATACTGATGGAGAGTCTGGTGATGTTTCGTAGTCCACAAAACATTTCTGGAGCTTCACAGTAAAGCTGATCTAAACAGACGTTATCGATTAGCTCGTCCGTCCACTTCAGACGGCGTGCACACGAACGCTTTTATCTCCGCAGCTACAGTGAAGATTTCAGTTTCATCAACTGAATAATTAACATCTTCTCAAATCAATTTGTGATCTCGGGGCTTCAGGAGACTTGTTGGTTGTTGTTTACGTTTTAAAACAAGTCTCCAGCTACTTCGGCTGTTCAGGAGAAAGTTTTGTGGACTACGAAACTTCACCTGACTTCGAGATGGAGGCGAGGAGATAATGACTGGATTAAATTTTGGGGGGGAACTTTTCCTGTAAGTATGGTTCTTGAGTTACTGCAAATTACAAAGTCCTTTCCAGGAATCTATGGGAATTATTCAGACTTGTATACATATTTATATTTCTTTGTTCTAACGTGTGAAACTGGTTTATAAACTGGTTTGTATTTTATCCAAACAGACTTGTGTGTGCTGCAAGATTGTGGAAAACCAGCCGTAAACGTTAAACGCCCTCCAGTTAAAGATTGTCAGGGATTAATCTTTCAGAACGACGGCGCTCGCTCAGCTCGTCCACAGAAACAAACTCGTTACTGAATTCAGCCGTTTCTGTCCCTCCGCTCTCGTTCTGCCTCCGAGTGTCGTGGATGAAGAACGGCGATGAGGGATGTTTGAGCTTCTCTTTCAGTCAAAGAGGAATTAAAACGGTCTGTCGTTAACCCTCTCCCCTCCACACACACACACACACACACACACACACACACATTCACACACACCATCAGAAAATAATAAAGATGGTTTCAGTTACACCATCAGAACCACAAAGAAATATGATTATAGCTTCTGACAGATTATACAGTCCAGTACCCCGTGGTATTTCACTAAATCAGCAACCTCTGCCGCTGATAAATTTATATATATATATACTTATATATACTTCTTTCCTCTATTTAGGGAAAACTATTCAACATATAACCAAAAATATGATATTAAGAGTCGATTTCTTGCATGACAGAAAAGAAAAAACGAAACTCCTCGTAAGAGTTTTCCCCTTAAAACCAAAAAGATTCAGATAAAACGATGCAGATCTGAACAACAGCTCCTTTTCAGAGAGTTTCATTTCATTTTTTTAAACTTTAAAGTTTCTTTTTTTTTCTCACTAAGTGGCAAAAACAGAGACATGCAAAGTTTTTAGTTTCCAACAAACCAACAGAACAAAAAAACAGAAATGACAGAGTGGGATGTCCGTTCGTCCGCCATCGAAACACGGAAGACGCCTCCTCGAAGCGAAACAGATCCAGAATGCATCGTAGTGGTTTTTTCATCGCTCATGTGCCGTCACGGAGGGGGAGGAGGGGGAGGAGGGGGAGGAGGAGGTCGTCCCTTCAGATGGAGGGACGTCGGTCGGTGCATTAAGAGTTAGAGGCTCTAAAGAGACGAGACGGTTAGACTGAAGTTTGTAGTGAAGTCTGTAAAAGTCTGAGCTCTCGTACGGAGCTTAACGAGTCCGTCAGTCCACGTTTTCTTTCCCTCCTGAATCCCCCCTTCCCTCTGCGGAGAAGGTACAAACTGGCTGCAATACAGACCCCAGGTCAGTTCACACAGATCACACACACCATCATCATCACGCACACAAACACACGAACTGGGTAGAAATTAGACGATACAAAAAAATATTAAAAAAAGAAATGATAAAACATAAAACTACGCAAACAGACATGAAGTTGGCGAGTGGGACTTTGACACAAATCGTGCATGTGCTGTCCGCTCAGAGGGTTCATCTCGTTTTAGTCTTTTAGTATTTCATCCCCCCTTCATCCTCCCCAAGACTAAAAATAATCCACAATATCTCATTTATCTGCAAGGCGTCGAGTTCACAGCTCCACCGTTTGTACGTCTGGTGTCGAAGGGAAAGTTTCTGACGTCAAGTTTGTCCCTCGCTTCCTTTTATTTTGGGTCAAAGGGCAACAAAAATAAAAAATGAGACGAAGAAATAATTTCCTGTGCCGAAATGGAGGAGGAAGACTCCGTGAAATCCTTTCAGCCGGCAAACAGTCGGTCAAATATCGAACGAGCGAGTCTGTCAGAATCAGGAGAGTCAGATTTGTGATGCAGTCGTCGGGACTCGAAGTTTAACTTCCCTTTTGTCTCGTGGTGAGAAGGGAAAAGGTGGGCGGGATTTAAGGGGACGTGCTGAGGACCCCAGTGTGCTATTCTATCAGGGTAAGTTAGGAGTGTAATCTTTATTTGTCCCAGAGTCCGACCCTGCTGAACGATTAGTGTTATGTGCCAAATCAAATCAGTTCATTCATCGACTGGGTTCAGTCTTCGTGTCATAAAAGGGGCAGTCAGATCCAAAAGTTAGTTCCAAAAGGTGACGTCCGATTGTAATTCTCTGATCCAGGATTCACCTCGAGCCGATCTCACAGATGAATCCAGCAGACGGTCGATGTGTCTCTAAAAGCTGACAAACAGCTGCTGATTCCTCAGAACTCGGTGATTTCATGTTTTATCTGAACAGCCGACCAGCGTCGTGTAGAGAAGACGACCTCCAGGCGATCGTCGGCCCAAAGCAGCTGGCGGCGCACACAATCAAACCCGGACTTCATTTCCCAGCATGCTCCTGCGGCCGTTAGATGAGCGGGTCGGGGTGCAGGGTGTGTTGGATCTGCTGCGGCTGCAGGGGCGGGGGCAGCTGCAGCGGCAGCAGAGCCTCCACCATGTTGTGGCAGTGCGGCGGCGGCGTGCCCTCGCTGCTCGAGCTCTCGGCCACCTCGCCGCCGTGGAAGAAGTAGTCGCTCTGCACGATGAAGGACTCGATGACGGCCTGGTTCAGCTTGGTGGTGGACAGCGTGTCCTTGTTCTCGAAGTCCGGCCGCATCAGAGTCGGCCAGAAGCAGATGGAGAGGTTGTCGGCCGTCATCAGCGTGGTCTTACTGTGCTGGCTCACCCTGAGGGACGAGACGGACGTTAGAACTCAAACATCACAACATCATAATAAAAGCAATTTTTATTTCCTGTTTACATGTTCAAAAATCATCTTTTCTAAAAGGTTCACATCTATCCTTCAAATGTTCTGCAGGATCAATATTCAGGAACATCTGCACTTCCAGGAACGACGTGTGAAGACGCCACAAGGAGGCGGAGACGCTGTTTGTTCCAGAATGCGTCAGCTGTGATTTCTGTCTCGATGGAGCATCAGCTGCTCGGCGAGCTTCCTCCTGCAGCTGACTGGTGTTTGAAATCAATAACTGATGAAGTGTGACATCACGATTAGGCGGCTGACTCATTAAGTTAATTACATTAATGGCAGCTGTCAGTGAACGCTGTCCAGCTTGCTGGGCTGATGTGTTGAACGGGATGAAGAGAAGCGGCAGGACCGATAACGCAGCTCCAGATCTCAGCTGATTAATCACCAATTAAGACAAAAACAAACAGCTGAGAGAGACTCGAAGAAGCGGAGACGTCGTGACATTCATCATATTTCCGACTACATTGTGAATATTAGGCTCCATGTGAGCGCAGCTTCCACATCCTGAAGGCTGTAATATTCTCTTCCACCGTCAACGTCACGTCTCTTTGACTGCCTTCTCGTATTAGTTGTGATTGTTTTGCTTTGTCAGACATTTTTCTGCCTCTAACAGGCCATTTCCTCTTTATATCTGTCACAGTGCAGCTCTGCTCTGATGACACGCCGCTGGCAGCTGTATTATTAATGTTTCCTGCTCGTTTCAGATCCTCCAGTATGACTCCTACCCCCCCCTGTCATGTTTCTGTCTGCAGCAGAAGTTGAAGCTCTGCAGAGTGAACGTGTTGATTTTACTCTCCGGTGCACTTCAATCTGCCATTTCTTTTAAATCTCTAACTACTCATTTGCGTACATCCATGCGGCTCTAAAGCACTTTGAATCAGCTTGTGTCTGTTTGTGAATGCATGAAAATGTTCCTGCAAGAGGTCCGATGTGACAACAGTGTTCAGGCTTCTGGTTCTTAGGGTAAAGAATGTGCCGACATAGAAAGTTCAGTCATTATCTAAAGACTGCAGGTGAGTGAGGTGATTTCTGGAGCCTTCACATCAAAACCTTTGCTGTAGTAGCTGGAGACAAGACAAGAAGTGTCGAGACCCCAAATTGATCTGAATAGATGTTTTTTCCACCTTTGACGTGCAGTCGAGGTCGTGCACAGACGGGGTTCGTGCTCCAGCTACAAGATTTCAGCCTACAAAAGGATGTAAATAACATTTTCTCAGAAGAATCTGTGATCTCAGGGCTTCCAGTGATGTATAGAGACATCTTGAGGTTAGTTTGACGTTTTTAAAACGGACATCTTCAAATCCATCAAGCACAGCCGCATGTCGAGGGTGGAGATAACTTGTTTTCTAACCAGTTTGGGATCTCTGGGACTTGGACTTCACTTGACAAGCTGTATGAAGGCTTTTTATATTTTTTTAAGGTTGATTTTCCGTTTAAATCATGTCTCCAGCTACTTCAGTTGAAAGAGAGCAGATAATGACTGAATTCTCATTTTTAGACGAACTGTTCCTTTAAGAACGAAGCGCTGTGGACGGGACAGAGCCAGGAGAGGCTCCGTTTGATCCGTGATTCTTCTTCTCTGACACTAATTCAGGCGTGTCTTTGACTTTGACTCAGCTCTGATCACTCCGCTGGATGTTTTCACAGCAAATTAAACTCATTGGAAACGTTCAGCTGCTGCCAGCGCTCAGAGGCTCGACGCCGGCGCCGCATCGTTTACATCCCGCGACGACTCAGATGTTTCTAAGTCTGAATGAAGGGCACCTGCTGTGATGTGTTCACTGTCATCACAGGTATGCGTGCGTTCCAGCGTCGAGGCGTTTAGCTGCTGATGGAGCTTCATACTGAGGATTTTTCACACATGGATCAACATCATCACACTGACGGAGGAGTGTGTGTGTTTAAGTACCTCTAAGCTTTGTGTGGGTGTGTTTAAGTCTGTGTGTGTTCATGTGTACTTTAGCTCTCACCTGTTGAGGTGTGTGATGATGTATTTGAAGACCTGGTAGTTGACCGGAGGGAATTTCTTCACGATCTCCCGCAAGACCTGCAGACGCTCGATGTAGTCCACGATTTCTGACACACACACACACACGCAGGGAGAGAAGACAGAAGGCGTTTTACATTTTACACACACTCTCTCTTGGGAACGGAAATTATACTCTCTGGAAAACAAAAGGCTGAGATGCTGCCAAGAGCAACTCCCACGCTGTGCCATACACACACACACACACACACACACACACACACACACATTAAGCCTTGTGGGCAGAAGTGATACTATATAATTTTTAAGCCTGCATCACGTCTTCCTCCGCCGGTTTAAATGAAAACAGTTTTTTTGCCGACTAAGAAAACAAACACGTCTGTGTTCGAACTGTTCAGATTAAATAAAATCATCCGGAGAAGTTTTTATTATTATTATGATTCGTATAGTTATGAAGCTACAGAGCTGAACAGTCGAGAAACGTGGGATCATGTTGGTGTTTTTATAGTTTTCCTGCCGGTGCTGTTCGACAAATGTAACTTTGATATATATTGTATTTGGTGTCTTTCTGTTTACTGCTGTTCAGATGTATGAATGTATGAATCTATTGATTCTACATGAATATACTTTTTTTGATGTATGACACGCTGAGAGGGTTTGACAGACAACCATACTTGGTGACAAACACTCGATGAAAATCTGACCGGGATGAAAACATTCTCCGTTTAATCAATTTGTAATTTGAAGCAGAGCAAACGGTTTAGAAAAGAGCCTGAAACACTCGCTGCTGGACAGAAGCTAAAGTGAAGAATACGAAAATAAAGTAAAGCACAATTTCTGTTGTCAGGTGACGGCTGGAGGTGATAAATGTCCGCGGGAGCGTTAACGAGAACTTTCTTCAACCTAATAACTCTTCTCTTCTCCGGGTTTGATTGTTTCTGTCTTCCCCTGAGCTCCCTCATCGATCACGCTCTCGCCGATGTAATCTGAGCTGAAACGCTCCGTCGTGTGATGGCGGGCTGCAGTGATCGGCTTGAATCGGCTGATTGGTTTTAATCAATTAATTCGAGTTTTAATATCCAAACTGTCAGAAAACTGAAACAATGCACGGGTCGACCTCCTGGAGTAGGATTTCATTTTGAAAAGATATTTTTATGTACAGCGATAATTAAATGTAGAAAAGCAGCAGTTACTCACATTTTGAGAAGGTGTAATGAGTAAATATTGAGGTTTATTTGATTGATATTGATTCACTAATCATGTTTGAGTAATAAATCAGTAATGAGACGAGTGGCGTTTTAAATACTTGCAATTACGCTGCCGTGTTTGATCAGCTGCTGATGAGTCAGACGTGTCAAAAAGAGAAACCTGAGAATATTTAATTTGAGAAAACTGAGACAGATGTGACTGAAGCTGCTGGTTGAAGCTCGACGTGAATAAGAAGTGGCATTAAAACACACAAACATGCTGCTGTGTTCCTGAAGAGCGAAGCGTCTGTGATGTTTCCTCGACGTCCTTCTTCCTCCCGAGAGAATCCTTCACTTTCCCGCCGGCGAAAGCTCGTTGGAGCTGAAACGCTTCACTCACTTATTAAATATTTAAAGAGCAGATGTGAAATACGAGCTTTTACCTTCGAACTGTCACAACAAAGATACTTTAACACGACCGTGAACGTCCTTCGCACGCTGGAATATTCTCCAGGATATTCCAGACATTCCAGGACCAGCGGGAAGTCTTTTTTTTTTATATATTCTTAGACGATCGTTTACAGCCGCACACGTGACGGAGCTCAGATTTATCCACCCTGCGCCTCATCAATCATCTTAACGAGGAGCCGACGGGAGGTTCTGAGACTCTAATGGCTGCGAAAGGTCAAAGGTCGTTAATCTGCGCCGGTGAATCTCGACATTAGTGAGAAATATAACAGAAAGAAACCGCAGGACCAATAGAACAGTTTGATCCTCATTCATCAAACACTACATACCGCCCGTATATATCATTATATTAATGCCGTCTACACTGTGTTCCCACAATGCAATGGGCTCAATATAGTGATAAAACTATAAAGGATGAGTTTGGATGAAAATTTAATGATCCCTGCACCAGGAAGAGACGCCGCCGCCGCTGCAGTCACATGAAATATAGATAAAAAAGGAAAAACATGCTGAACAGAAACGTATGAATGAACAATTCAGGATCTGAGTTCCAACAGTGAAACTAAAGGAGGTAAACAAAATGTCAAATGTTCAACATGAAGATGTGACAACAAACAAGCCACATTCTGATCCGACAGTAAAACAATATTCATCTCTTTATTCTTTACAACTAGAAAGCAACAAAACAAGTAATTATCCTTCATTAACCTGAGCTTTAATTTATTACACAACTCTACAGCCGTATGAACATTTTATTTAGAGGTTTTATTGGATTGGACACGTGGGATTTATGCCTGCTGACAGGAGAAACTGAGCTTTTCTGTCGGAGAAATTCTTGTAATGAGACGTGATTCTTTACAGGAAACTTCTGAGGAAATTACTGAGGAATTGCGGATCTTTAAAACCAGGAACACACTTTACTCCTGTGAGGACTAGTGATGTTTCTCCAGTGGCACTTTTGGCCGATCGGGGTCTCTTATCGTGAAGAAGTTATAGAAAATGAAACGTGTTTGTAGCTGAATTAGTGGAGCCACTCACGTCATCGCTTTAAGATTCACCTTCGAGCAGGTAACCCAGCTGTGTGGAAACGCAACATCCCGGCCGTGTAGAGTCAAAACGGGCAGAACCAGGCTGACAGATGTGATGGGAAATCGTCATATGACACAATACGTGATCTGCAAACAAACCTAAGACCAGCAGCAACTGAAACGGACCCTACCTACCCAGAAACAGACCGAGCCGGTTCTGGTCCAACGACAGGCTGGCAATAGACTTTTATGCTTCAACTTATTGCAGAGTAAATGTTGATTTGGCAATGTAATGGCTTTTAGATTGGGTCCTTCACAACGTCGCTTTTACTCTATTTGGGCTGCCACCTGGCACAAAATGTCCCCCGACAGCGAAGGCAGCCTGGCACCATTCCTATTTGTTTCCACGTCTCCATTAGAGACTAAATGAATGAATAAACTCTTGTTTTGTCCTGAGGAAAACGGAAACAATCCAGTTGTCTTTGCAACAGCGACGCCGACAGTAATACCACTTGGAATCACTTTGAGAGGAAGGTTGCTGTTCCACTTGATAAACAGGCAGACCCCAAGACGACCTCGTGTCAAGACAATACATGTGTCAAACCGGCTTGTCAAGTTATTTCTCCCCAACAAAAGAATGGCATCATGTTTCACAGAAACCAAGAGTAAGGAAGTAAAAAAGGAAAAAGGTGAAAATCCCCTGATCCTGGAGCGTCGCAAAATCCTATCAGAGTTTGCTGCTACAAGAGAAAATGAGAACGAGGGAGGGAGAGAACGTGTGTGCTGACGAAAAGAGAGAAAAGCCAAAGGGATTAAAAAACAAAAAGTGAAAGTAAAAACAGGATGAAAAGAAAAGGGAGTGACGCAGGGAGACAAAAGACTGGAGGGATGAGAGAAGAAGAAGAGTTCCTGCTTTATATGACTCATGTTCCAGAGAAGAAGAAGCAGCACGGCCTCGCTCTCAGCAAGACACTCATTAGTGTGTGTGTGTGTGTGTGTGTGTGCGTGTGTGTGTGCATGTACGCATAATATGTTTTTACATTTCTTGTTATAGCAGAGTGTGTGTGTGTATTTTTGGCTCATTAATCTGCTGTCGTCAGCCTGCTCAGCATCACTCACATGCAACCAGGAAACACACACACACACACACACACACACACACACGCACACGCACACGCACACACACAGTAAATGTCTGACAGCATCCTGGGGCTGAAAAAAGCCTCTTAAAAGTGTGTGTGGTGTGATAGAAAGCTGTGTGTGTGAACTTAACCCCTGCAGCACTGAAGTTACAATAGATGAGAGGTTAACGGTACAGGTGTGTCTGTGTGTGTGTGTGTGTCTGTGTGTGTGCGGTGTGTGTGCGTGTGCGTGTGCGTGTGTGTCTGTTATAACCTCTGTGTCAAAAGTGTATTTTTGTGTGTTTTTACTTCACAGTCTCTCTTCTGAAGCCCAGAAGGAATCAGGGAGAAGATCTTTTGAGAATTTGGCAGACTCACAGATTCAGGTGGTGTAGACGGTGTTAGTGTGTGTGTGTGTGTTAGTGTGTGTGTGCCTGTGTGTTGTGTTCATTCTTACTGGCGGCCTCCACCAGCTCTGGGTGCAGACTGTAGGGGATCAGCGGATCGGGCAGATCGGCGAAGAAAGCCTTCAGCGCTCCAGCAGCAGCGTTCACCGCCACGTCCATCGCCACGAAGTCGATGCTGTGATCTACAGACAGAGAGAGACAGAGTTTCACTTTCCACCATCTGCAGCAGATTCACAAGGTCACTTTTCATGTATTTTCTCTCTTGTTTCATGGCAGCTCCAGCTGAAGAACGCCTCTGCATCACAAACACAGCAAACAGGAAAACAGCTCCACCCAGAAGAGCTGCAGGATAACAGGATCAAACTCAGACTCTCTGCAGGACTCACGTTCTCAAAATCCTCCAGTTTCACACTCAGATTCTCCTCCAGTGTGCAGAAACACATCGCTGTCTGTCTTTGGCTCCATTTATTCCTACATTGTCCCTATAATCAGTCCCAAATGACATAATTCTATGCATGAACAACAAAGCATAACCAATGTTAAGTGCTGAGAGTTATTCATGAGAGAAAATGAGCCGACAGAAGAACAACTGTACACCGCCTGCCCGTCTCAGAGTGAAGAAATAACGCGGACAGTCAGTCGATTGTTTGCAAACACTTTCAACACCTTCGCCACAAAATTTGAGGACTCAGCAGAACGAAACAGCCAGTTTTCAACGTGTGATAAACATTTAAACCGACCGTGACCGGCAGCTCTGAACAGGCTGAGTGTGACGATGATGAGGATGATGAAGGAGCAGCAGAACAGAACAGGGTGAGTCCATCTGTGTTGGTTTGACATCCGAGGTCAAAACTCTGAATCCAGACTCTAAAATGTGAATATTTTCTGGTTTCTTTCCTCTACGACCGTGATCTGAAAATATCTGGGTTGTGGGCAAACAAGACATTTAAGGACGTCGCATTGGGCTTTGAGAAAAACTAATCAACGTTATCTTTTAAACATTTCCTGACATTTTATAAACCAAACAACTAATGATTTATCGCGATGTGATGTGGCGCAAAGAGACTTGAGCTTCGTTTTGCAGCCCTGGTGTCGTAAGAAGACGAACAAATGAACGTTGCACCGAATCACAAACACAGTCTCTTAATACTAAATATCAAGACGTAGAGTTTCTCAAGTTGAGTAACATCACTTTCATCGTTTCTTTTAACCGGGCGAGTCGTCTCTGTCCCAAAACACGTCAGACAGAGCCGAGTGACGGCTGGTGTCAGATGTTTAAGGAAACAGAAAAAAACAGTTTTAAATATCATGTTCTTGTTCTACATGTAAAACATTACATTACCACGGCAGGAGACATTTTGTCCCACAGATACATAAATCGTCTTAAACTGGGCATCAACAGTCTGTTTTTATCTTTGTAGTCTCTATGATTGCTGAACAACACGACACACATGCTTCGTACAAAACGTCTCGTCACTGCTCCTCCTCAAGGCACCGCAGCCAAACCCACTGTGGGAGCGACCGTCACAGAGGGACGTAAAGTCTGTCAATCTCTGCGGACGTTCTTTTAACCAAAAGGTTTGAATTATTCAATTATTAAAGTGGAAACAGACGCCGCCGTCAGAGAGACAAACACATCGCTTGCCGATTTCCCTCGAGAAACGATTTCAAACCAACGACTCGGGACAAAATGTGAGTTTATTCTGTAATGCCGCAGACTGAAACAGTGCCGACTGGATCGCCTTCTTTTCCCAGGAGAGTTTGTGCCCGGTGACACAGAACAGCATCGTGAAAGTGGAACCATCAAAACATTTGTATTTTACCATCTTTTACATTGTGATATGATGCAGATGTTCACATCTGTACACTGAATCCTGCAGGACCGTTATCAACCTGCGTCTCAGACCCGGGTCTGATAACCCTCGCTGATCCAGCAGATATGGATTATTTCCTGGGTCAAAGCTCCAGTTTAAAGGATATCAAAGAGCCTGCGAGTGTTTGCGTTGCAGCAGCGACGCTCACAGCTGAGCTTTGTGTCCGAGCAGCAGAACAGAGCTGCTCTCTGATTGCAGCTAACAGAGGTTATCATCAGTCTGTCTGCAGCCACAGAGGCCCGAGTGTTTCTGTGATGGAGCCCGAACAGAACGCACGTCCACTTCAAACAACCGGTTTACTGCTCTGTTATTCCTGTCGAGCGAGGAGTGAAGCTCCGGTTTGATTTCATGTTGTAGCCACAAAAAAAATAAAAAGACAGCAGGTCGGGTCATCTGAGGATCAAACCTATGTCAGCTCTGTCATTAACCTCGAGTAGAAATAGTGTAGTGTAATGACGGGCTTATAAAACAGTAAACAAATCGCCCATCAGTCTCCAGAGACTCTGGATGAACTGAAATATATATCATTTCCTGTTTTGACACTGGAACGGCCGAATGACGACGGGAAGGAGGAGAAAAGAGAGAAAGAAAGAGGACAGAGCCCCCGAGGTAACACGACAGCTGTCACAGTGAATCTGAACGACTGCCAACACACACACACACACACACACACGCACACGCACGCACACGCACACGCACACACACACACACACACACACACACACACACTCTCTCTCAAGGAAATAAAGAGATTGGAGGAGAGGCTGAGAGGAGAGAGAGATTTAAACAACAGGAAATGCACCAATAAATGGAGGACGGAGAAAGAGGGAGGGGACGGAGGAGCGAGACAGACGGAAAGAGGGACGCGACTGAAGACGACGAGGAAAGAGGAGGAGCAGCTGATGTTTAATGAAGTGTTTTTAATAAACAGCCAACAAATGCTGCTTCAGCCCAAACTGTTAATGAAGCAGAACCACGGTGACCTCCGAGTCTCCGAGGAAAATCATCCGAACCACTCTGCAGCTCCCCGAGCAAATATATTCCAACCATCTCCATAAAGAAACATCCAGTTTATGTTGCTGGAAGCAGCCGGCAGCTAACAGCCCGCCATCCTCTCCTACTGACAGAGGAGCTAATTGGCTGTAATGGTGCTTTTCACACAGACACGACCGAAGCTGCAGAGAAATATAAAACTAAAGGACAGCAGCTGTAATCTCTGACAGAGCGACGCGTTTGATTTGTTCTCTGGGACGATTTATCAGATGTCTGTTAAAGACGCCATTTGGTGACATTTAGCTGACGACATCCACGAGAGGAAGAGGAGGGAGACACCAGAAACACGAGTTCTATTGTTAACGCTTCGTCAGTTTAACCCTGAGCAGCTTTATCTCAGTTTCCTTATTTACAGCGAAACATCACGAGTCAGAGCCGAGGAGGAACTTCTGGCACAACTTCACCTGCTTCTAAAGTCCGTGGGCGAAACATGAGGAGAGAAACTCCACTGAAGACTGAATTTATGTATTTTCTTATTTACATAAAGGGTCTTTGTTACGTGATTTATGCTGACTTTGACGAAGTCGAAACACATTTGTTCCACTGAAACTTTGTTTTCAGGAACACTTGGCCCATTTTAGAAACATATCAGCTGGTTCTCAATGCTGCAGGACAGTTTCATGAAAAGAAAAACATTGAAATATTTGAAGGCAACACAAAGCCCATTGTCCAGGACGAGTGCTGGATTGAACCCACTGAGCCACAAACAGCTCGCTCAGAATGGGGACTACGCTATTTGTTTTAAATTGCATCAAAGATCAAGCTGCACTTGAACACACCGCAAAGATTACAAGTAAGTCCTGCGCCTGCGTTAGAAGCTCATGACGCAGCAGCTTCTTCTGCCACCGCTCTCACCAATAAGACAGCTATTGATGGAGAATAAGTCTGATAAAAAGTTTTAAATGTAATGAAGAAAATAAGGAGAAAGTGCACTCAATAGGTGAAATCACAGATATCTGTTTCAGTTCCTCTTTCCTGCACGGATCCCCGATCGCAATGATTTCTCTCACCAACGAGCTGCTGCTGATTCTACAGGCCGAATCGTCCAGAAAGCCTCCGATAAGGGTCGTCTAGTGACGCACCACACTGACAATGCAGACAGCTGACGATCAGCCCGGTGTTCACGGGGCCTCTGGGGGTATAACAGCCGTAATGAAGGAACATTCACAGCCTCAGGTCTGTCTGAGAGTTCATTTTTGTTACTTCTACTTGTTTTCTTCCTTCTGCCTCTAAATTCCCCACCAAGAAAGACTTGGACGTTGATTTGGAACCAGGACAATAACAGAGTCGGGGAGTTCGCTCTGGGCTTTTTGACACAAGTCCAGTTTTTAAATGTATTTTGCACCTTTAAAAGTCAAAATGCATCAGGCTGCTTGAAGCTTCTGTTTATATATGAAAAACACAAAAATCACCGGATGAATTCTGAGAATAAAGAACATCTCATTTCTAAATGTAGTTATGGTTTATTATCAGAAGAAGATTGAAAACAAACTGCCTTCACTGAGCTTATATATCTGTGTGTGTGGGTGTGTGTGTGTGTGTGTGTGTGTGTGTGTGTGTGTGTGGACTGACTGATTTATAGTATTTATTCATTTTAAGGTATATTTTTATTATGTAAAGGCTGTAAGGAAATCACGCCTCGTGTTCCAGCTGTTGACAGGTTATATGAGACCTCTATTCATCTGAACAGGCATGACATGAATTGATTAACTACAATAAAAGAGGAAATAACGCGATCAATAATCAGTGTGGGACTCCCCTATTTCATCGGCTGGCTGTAAACTGCCTGGCACTGCCGACCGTGAGCTGTTGATTTCTGCCTGTGGTGACTTTATTTATTCCAGCAGCCCGTCTGGCAGCTCCCCAGCCCTCGTGTGCAGGTTCGACTCGGCTCCGCGGGGCCATGTGTTTCTCTTTAAGCACTTCTGCTGCGTGGTCAGATTCTGGAATCAGTTTTCTCTGCGGGTTGAATTTACTGCACACATCACACAAACCCTCCTCGATTGGCAACATGTTTCCGAAGAAACTCCTGAGCTCTCGAACGTTCGTGGGAAAATAATTCGGAATCAAAAATAATGAGAGCCAGCGGCGACCGTGCTTTAAAAACTCCTGTTACACTTCAGGTGGCTGAGTGTGTGTTTATGAGGTTGTGTGACTCTGTGCAGGTGTGTGTGTTTGTGTTACCTTGATCAAACTGTTTCTGGATGTTGTCCTGGTCCGTCTTGTTCCCGCTGACGCGATACAGGCCTTCTGTCGTCAGACCTGCGAACACAAACAAGCCTCGGCTCAGAAACGGCTCCCACTGGAACTTACACAGAAACTGCTGAATTCAAAGAGACGGCCGACAGGAGCTGTGTAATTGGTTTCAGATTATGTGGTTTTCTGTGACCACACAGCGAGATGTTTCTGGGATAAAGGTTAGAAACTTTCATGCCACAAATTCCAAAAGTTTCCCAGAAACTTTTTCTTTCTAGGGTTTAACAGCCTCTGACACAGTAATCACCGCTCGCATCACTAATTTTGGTTTTTCTCATTAAAGTCTTGATAATTTCTGGTTTCCTGGACGTTGGCGTCATCTGTTTACTTTGAGGGAACGACACATGCAGCACAGATGAAAACATGAATCAATAAATAAACAAGATGGTACTAAAAAGGATTACTTTTCTAAACTCTGGGCTGAGTTATTGATCAAAAACATCACTGCTGTCCTGCAACAAACACATCAACATCACAATCACTGAATAACAGAGAAAAGTAGAGAGAAAATCTTTATGTAGATAAAAAAGAAAGGTGAAGAAAACAGCAGAGAAAAGAAAAGGAGAAGAAGAGTTAAAGCAAAACTATTTCACAATCTTACATCTCAAGATTCAGTTTGTTCAACTCTGGATATTTTAATAGTTTTGAGCCTTTATTACGACAAATTTAGGACTTTTTGCTTAATTCTATCAAACATGTTGATTTATTATTATACTCCACCTTGTGTTTTGTTTATATCTTCCTTTTTATTCTATCAGAATTTGTTTGTAATCATTTATGAGTCATCAACTCTCTGTTGGCTGAAATAATAAAGTAAAAATGTCTAGTGCTATTTCTTTATATGTGGTAAAAGATTTGGACTCTTTAGCTTGTTAATAAATATAGTAAACATTGTACAGTGAGTCAGCGAGGTGTGAAAGATCTTTACGCTTCAGCCTACATCTTTTCAGTCACTGCTATAATCTGTTTTAGTTATTATTTTGTGTCTCATTTTAGGTTAAACAACTTTATTTACACCCTTTTTATGATGAAATCTTCGCTGCAGCTGCAACACTAAAACCATTCATGTTTGAAGTGGGTGCTCGACCACATGTGGAGGGTGTAAATAACACTTTCAAATCAATTTGGGATCTGAGGGCTTCTGGAGATTTTTTGGTTGTTTTCTTCCGTTTTAAATCAAGTCTCCTGCTACTTCAGTTGTTTAGCAGAATGCTGCAACGCAGTTAGAAACGATTTGTGGACTACGAAGCTTCACCTGACTTTAAATCATCATGGAGGGAGGAGATGATGACTGCTTAGAAATCCTTTAAAAAGACGCTCCTTACATGTGCAGAACCTGCCTTAGAATCATCATGTTTTTAAGTTTTCTTCAGTCTTCAAGTAAATTAGTGATAGTTGTCTGTACATGCGTGACCACACCGCGAACAGGAAGTGCTAACAGCTAATTCGGCAAAGTTATAATGACATTTTGAAGTCTGTTTGTTTTTTTTCATCCCCAGCTACTTCAACTGACTTTCATCAGCTTGTCAGTGAGTAGACTAATGACTGAATTTTGACTTTTGGGCGAACTTTTCCTTTATAAATATAGTAAGTATTGTACTGTGAGTCAGGTAGGTGTGATAAGCTCTCCAAGCTTCAGCCTACATCTTTTCAGTCATTGCTATAATCTGTTTATGAGTTATTTTGTGTCCGTTTAAGCACTCAGGTGTATTATGTTCCTCCGCTTTAACTTATTGGATTAAATGTCAATGAATTCTATGAATCTTCTCCAAAACGTAGCTGTGATTTGCCTTAATAATATTTAAATCTGTCCAGCACTCATAACTATACAAACCATTTCTCACGTACACAATATGAGGCAACAGTTGTTTCGAGCAACAACAACAATAACAGACAAACAGGAAGTCAACAAATGACTCTGCGTTGGAGCCTTCAGCCGGTCTCGGAGCAGCTTCTGTTCGCGTCTCCCACCGTAAAAACATCTCAGCCAGCTGGCTCCTGACAGCTGATCTCAGACCAGCACATATAGAGACAGAGTGTCTTAATTAGAGCTATAATGTGTGTTCAGGCTGCAGGGATGAACACACATTGAACACACATTACACACACACACAATCCATACAGGTTCTGCTCTGTCGCTGCTGCAAGGTCATCCTCACTGCAGTATACATGCCTGTGCTGTGTGTGTTGTCTCTGCAGAGGCAGTTAAGCAGAGACAGTATTGTGTAAATTCAGCTTTAATGGATTCAACTAAATCATGTCAAGTGTGAGAAACTGTGGGAGTGTGTGTGTGTGTGTGTGCATCTGTGCTTATTAGTGTCTTACTGTGTGTGTGTGTGTGTTGACTCAGGTGTGTGACAGAACACTTCGTCTTTTAAAGTTTACAGAAATCTGAGGAAAGCAGCGTTTTTTTTCTTGCTAAATGAGTCTAATCAGCAGCCCACTCAGCCCAATTTGTGTGTGCATGTGTGTGTGCGTGTGTGTGTGTGTGTGTGCATGTGTGTGTCTGCATGTGTGTTGTGGCAGCGTCTCACACAGTCAGCAGAAGCAGCTCAGAAAGCAGCGTGGGTGGAAAGCCTTTAATATGTTGCACTGCTGTGTATTTAATATGCTCAGATTACTATATTTGCGAGGACTGACAGTTAGCACGCCGAGGCTTCGACCTTCAGCCTGATGACACAGAGATATCACACAAATTACACGGTGGAGAAGAACGCCTTGTTCAAACATGCGGACTCATCCGGGGCCGCTGAGTCACAGTCGTGCGACTTTAAACTCCGGTTCTGTTTCCTCACGTCGAGTTAACTGGGCGATGAGACTTCAGAGTTTCACAGAAAACTGAACATCGAGACGTCGAGCAGAAACCACAAAAACATCCACGAGGAGCCGGAATTTTAATGATCGAGAACACAAAACAAATGAGAAAGGCTCAAATTTAAATGTGTGCTTGGCAGTTTTTTCTTTTTCCTGGAATATTTACTGAGGTTAGACCAAAACTTCTAACTCTAACTGTATTTTTATATCATTCTATTTTTGTTTTGCTTCGTCTTGTTTTTCCATTTTTATCCATCAGTAACTGTTTTTCCCTCTGTGACTCTTCACCGAGGGATAAATGAAGTATTTGCTTTTCTACACTAACATTAAATATTAAGACGTTCACTCTGATTTATCAGAAAATGTATCTAAAGACACAAATCTCTCCTGTCTTTTCATTGGGATTGTCTTCAACTTTGTGCATCATGCGGATGCAATAAGCAGTAAAGACCGTGAAGAAGGCCATTACCAAAACATTAGATATTTTGTTTTTAAGAACGTCGAATGAAATACAGAGCAGACGTGTTCTTTAACAGCCTTCACACATGACAAAAAACCCACAAACACTCACTCACATCTGGCTTTTGTCTTCAAACGTCAAGGGAACAATCATCATTTATTCCCAATTAAACGACCCGGCAGTAGTCTAAGATATGTATCGGCTTGAGCTCTATTAGACAGCGAAGGAAACATGATATCTGGGTGGACACGCTCATTTTTACGCTTTTAGAGGGTTTAAATTATGTTTTTTTTCTTTTGTTTTTGTCTTTAATCTCGTTTTCCTGAGCGAGACCAAAGACACATTTCCTGTTTCTGTTTTTCTCTTCTCCCTGAAAGTGTTTTTCTTTGTGTGGAGACAGAGTTAGCTTTTACGAGCCTTGCAATAAAACGTGTGATCTAATCTAATTTAACAAACTATTCTGAAGCAATAGATGAAAAAAAACTGAGTTAATTATTGTCACAATTCCTGAACGGACACTTGAACTCCTTGCCAAGTTCCTGCCTCTCATAAACAGCTTGTTTGCAGCGTGCGACATCAAAGTCCGACTGATACGCTCATGACGAATTCAGATTTCGACCTGTTTCATCACATCAGAACGCCTTTCTCTTCACAACCAGCAGCCCATTGTTTAAAGCTTTAGATCGACCCTTCGCTGACCCGATTCCATGGGAAATACACCACATTAAGGAAGTAATGTTCTTTTGATTATAAAAACATTCACCTGGCATACGTTGACCTATAAAATCAGCTGATAACCATCAGGAAACAAACTATTTCTGTGTATAGGCAATTATTTCTTCGTGATTTCCTTTGTAGCCGATGAGCAGTGACGTCATACAGGTGGCTCATTTTTACGATTCTTCTACGTGTCCTGAACGCAGCATCGCTCATTCACCTGCGACTTTAAACCGACCCGTCCGAAAAGGTCACCACGCCGAACATCTCCGTGTCCTCGGGAGGACATCTGATTGTCAACAGGATGTAACAGACCACGCACACACACACACACACACACAGACACACACACACACACATAAACCTGAGGGGAAGGAAGTTAACAGTGCAGCTCATGTTTGCATGTTGAGATCTGATAAGATTCATCCTGCTGTGATGTGATCTAATATCCTGATGCGCACACAGACACACACACACGCACACACACACACACGCGCATGCACTCACACTTCCTCTCATCACTCAGCACTCTCTCTCTCTATCTGTCCATCTCTTCCTTATCTCCGAACTGTTTCTCTCTCTACCTGTCTCTCTCTCGCTCCCTCTCCTCCCATTGGCCACTCACAGCCGTTAGTTTATTGTCGTGACAACCATCTGCCGTGGGAGGAGACAGGAAGCCAGTTCAATGAGTGCAAGTCAATCATTGGCTATTTTTAACTCTTATTTTGCCAGGCGGGGACACACATGCCGATTTTCCATCACATCCACCAGTCTGACTCTGCTCGAGTACGACTCGCTGTGGCAGGATTTTGCATTTCCACCACAACCGGATCTACCTGCTCGAAGGTGTGTCTGAAAGTGAAGACACGCTCGTCTCGAAGGGGCTCCGCTAATTCAGTCCGTTATTTAGTCATTTCACAGCTTTTATTATGGAGCAGCATTACAGGAAACGTCATGTTTTCAGCAGCAGTAACTCAACACAAGTCTTGAAACAATGTTTGGCAGCACAAACAAGACGAGAGAAACTAAAGAGATTCAGCTAGAGGATAAAAAACACTGAGAGCTGAACACAATGACTTTAAAAAATCCGCTTCCTCGCAGTGACCCACCGAATGTTTCTACTGCTCAGTTTGAGGCCTGTTTTATTCTCTACCTGCAGTTAAAAGTTCTATAAACTTTACAATGTGCATGGTGATAATTATGCTGCATAACTGTGACCAAAATCAACAGTGATTTTGGACTTCATTAACAAACATCTTGTGTGATTTCTCTCGAACACATTCAAAGTTTCCAATGGAGAGTTTATGTGTTCAATAATGGAACAAAGATGCACAGAAGATAAATAACTCCTACGCTGTTCAACACACACAGAGAGGGACTGTTGTGAGAACTGCAAACAGTGTTGTCGCCCCGAGGAAAAGATCCAAACACACTCTGAAAACAGTCTCTGCTGCTGTTCAGGGATTCATTCAAAGAGGCTGGAAGCTGAGAGCAGAACCGTACCGCTGTTTATCATCACCGTGACCTTTGACCTCAGCTGTTTGATAGTGACTCAGAACGAGGTGTTTACTTGTCTTTATAAATAGAGCACAAACCTGCAAGTGTCGAACGTGTTATTCCCATTGAGATAATGACTTTAAAGGGCTCACATGACACGAAGATAACCAGATTTAAGATAATGTAGCTCAACACGTAAACACGGTGTCTGTGTTTACGGCAGGCTGTCTACCTCCACGCAGGAACAGGAAGCCATTATTAACCAGATCTAAGAATTATCACGTCGACTGTTCTCTTCACGGCATCACATGTTCGACCTGCCATTGTACCGTGTCCTTGTCGGATCGCACAAGCACAAAGCCTGAAACATGTCATTCCTCTGAGCTGTGGAGCTCCATTGTTGTCCACAAACTATTAAAAACACATCAGTGAGTCAAACACGCTGTGCTTTATTTTGATTCAATCCCACACACGCCATTCTGCCGCCACAAATACTCACTGGGGCTCCAAATGTGCCTGCCAAAATTATTCCTCTTGTTTGTTTAGAAAAAAAAAACTGGGACTTTTAAAGGGTAACTCCACCAGTTCTACACATTAAAACCACCCAGCTGATACGTTGTGATGAGGGTAATGTAGAAGCATCTAAAACTGATGTTAGCCTGTTGGAGAAGCTAACACTGATAGCCTGTTGGAGAAGCTAACTCTGATAGCCTGTTGGAGAAGCTAACACTGATAGCCTGTTGGAGAAGCTAACTCTGATAGCCTGTTGGAGAAGCTAACTCTGATAGCCTGTTGGAGAAGCTAACTCTGATAGCCTGTTGGAGAAGCTAACTCTGATAGCCTGTTGGAGAAGCTAACTCTGATAGCCTGTTGGAGAAGCTAACACTGATAGCCTGTTGGAGAAGCTAACTCTGATAGCCTGTTGGAGAAGCTAACTCTGATAGCCTGTTGGAGAAGCTAACGCTGATAGCCTGTTGGAGAAGCTAACTCTGATAGCCTGTTGGAGAAGCTAACTCTGATAGCCTGTTAGCTCCTCCACCAGCACGCATCGAAGCTAAAACTGAATGCCCGTCTTCTGGTGCGTGTCGTTCAACCAGAATCCAGGAACCTATAAAAGCTAATATCCTATTATCCGTAGCTTCCTTGAGCAGAAACGGTGTTTTCCATTGTAGCAGGGCGTTGACTGTCTTTATTAGAGCAACTGATTTATGTTTGTGTCTATTTAAGGATCCCTCAGAATAGTACGCACATCACTCACTCAGTAAGATCCTAGTTCGTGAGTTTATTGAGTGAATGCTGCTTACAATATTATAATCATATTAGCCCACCTTGAAAGTGCCGCCTGCACAGTTATTATCTGATGTGTCACCTATAATCATTTTCACAGTAACTTCTCCAGAAAACTCAAGTTAAAACTGTAGCTGGGATTTTTTAAGGTGACATAAGAGGCCTGAGATATGACGGGACACAGATACGAGTTAAGGAGTTGCTTCTGTAACAGGAAAGACGGGATTTTTCCGATTTGAAATTGAAACTTCAGATAGGACACGCACTGAAGGAATTTTCCTGTGACGGGGCCCCAGGGGTGCAGGAAATCTGACACCGACCCAATAGTAAAGATTGTTTTTATCCACCTGCACATATGGCAGCAGTCTGAAGTGTGTTTCTTACCTGTGTGTTGGTTTGTTTACCCTGAACACACAGAAACACACACGCCCAGCAGCATCGGTCAAATCCGACAGCAAACAGGATCTGCTGCTTCGTATCAGCAGATCCCAGCCCGCATGTTCCAGTTCCCCATATCCAGAACATTAAGGCCTCATCCCGCTCATTATAAACGGTCCATGACATGCAAACATGCAGCGACTCTTACAAGGAAGATGAATGTGCAGGTAAAGGCGCTTTTCTTTCCTCCCCAGAGGAGAACGAACGCTGCTTTTTCCCACAAACCTCTGTCTGAGAAATGAGCTGAGCTCTCAGGTCTGGAAGTCATTCTGCTGCCGATACTCGACTCCAGAGAGAGAGTGTGTGTGTGTGTGTGTGTGTGTGTGTGTGTGTGTGTGTGTGTGTGTGTAGGTGTGTGTGTGTGTGTGTGTGTGTAGGTGTGTGTGTGTGTTTAAGAAAGAGTGCAGGTTTATGTGTATGGAAGTAATGACCTCGGTGAGCACTTTCTTTGTCTTTCTCTCTCTCTCACACACACACACACACACACCGACACACACACACACACACACACACACACAGAGTTGTGGTCTGGTGGAGTCATCAGTTTCTCCACTGGTGTGTTAATTTAATGACCGGCCCTCCACACAACCAGGGGTCAATATAAATCAATACAAAGGCTGCAAGGAGGGTGTGTGTGTGTGTGTGTGTGTGTGTGTGTATGATTTAATATCTGGGCACCTTGTGTAACGAGATCCATACTCACACACACACACAGTCTGAGCAGACAGCGGGCCCACAGCTGCAGTCTGAGATCTTTACAGTCGGGAGTTAAATCACAATTTCATCAAATGTACGGCTGCGGTGAACGTCTGCAGTAAAGAAAAGACGGCGTCTGGTTCTCTGCTCTCGGAGGCTGACAGCAGTTTCTCTGCAGACAAACCGTCACGATAAAAAAAACAAACAGAAACCTGAAACATGACACGCCGGGCCGCTGAGGGAAGTGAGCTGTAATTTCAGAGGAATATCAGCCTCCACAAAATGCTCCGACTTTAAGACCACCGATGAAAATATCAAGCAGCCCTCAGGACATCACATCAAGATCAGGATGTGAGAACAGATGTATAATGTCTTCCGTTTCTCTGGAGGAGCCTTGTCAAGTCTGAGAAAACAGCCCCAGTCAAGTAATCATGTTTCTCTCGGCTTTGAGACGACAGAAGTGTAACAGGAAGTCTGCAGTAAAAACTGGAAGCTTGTACCTGGCAGGAAGGTCCAGACAGAAGAAAGTGTGTTTATGGGACGTCTCGGGGATGAAACTATGACTATTGTCCTCTCATGCTGTCATAGTTATCTCTCCCGCCAGAGCGCTAGATATAAAACTCAAGTTTCATCCATTGACTTTGAATAATGCTAATACATTTCACTGACAACTTGATGATTTTGATAAGTAAAGAAGCAACATTTTGATTTTGGGACGGTTAAAATTGTTTTTTGGGACATTGGTGAAAGAAGTCTGGAGCTCTGATGACTGACGGGTATTTTTTACATCACTAATAGCATCTAATATTTTTAACACTTGATCCATTCAGGAGATTAAACGTCAGAACATCTGTTTTGACTCCTACTTTATGCAAGTGCAATAATAAATCAGCAGAATGCCTCCTACGTAACCCAAAAAATAAGCAATAACTGCACGAGCTGATTGAAAACAACAAGTATTTACTTTATTAAAACCTTACTTGGGATAAAATTGAGTAATGCAGACAGAACAAGTTGGACTGGTGCATCTTCACAAGACACAGAGAAACAGAAGTGGAAGAGAAATAAAATGAAAATGTCATATTTGAATAAAAGGTTATGAAAACAACAACTGTGCAAAATTAACCAAGCAAATGTAACATAAAGGCAAAACCAGAAACTGAATCAAATGTCACCTGATGAAGCTTTCAAACTGATATTTAAAAGAACAAAAGCTACAGAGAGGTTTTCTCACTGGACCTGTTTGATGATGTGAAACGCAGCTCGATTGTGAGGAAATTTACATCAATATTTAAAGTCGAGCAGCACGAATGTTTCTGCAGAAAAGACACAAGAGAAAGAAAGAAGAGATGAGACGCGAGGAGCCGAAGGCCGATCGCTGTGAGGCTGATAAGAAGCACGATGTACGTAAGATCTTTCTTCTGTAAATGTCTCATTTACATCCCGTCAACCTGAATCTGAGCTGCATTTGTTCCACGCAGGAGGGGAGGAGAGGAGAGGAGAGGAGAGGAGAGGAGAGGAGAGGTGAGGAGAGGAGAGGAGAGGAGAGGAGAGGAGAGGAGAGAGGGGAGGGGAGGAGAGGAGAGGAGAGGAGAGGAGAGGAGAGGAGAGGAGAGGAGAGGGGAGGAGAGAGGAGGAGAGGAGAGGAGAGGAGAGGAGAGGAGACGATAGGGGAGGGGAGGAGAGGAGAGGAGGAGAGAGGAGGAGAGGAGAGGAGAGGAGAGGAGAGGAGAGGAGAGGAGAGAGGAGGAGAGGAGAGGAGAGGAGAGAGGAGAGGAGAGGAGAGGAGAGGAGAGGAGAGGAGAGGAGAGGAGAGGAGAGTAGAGGAGAGGAGAGGAGAGGAGAGAGGAGGAGAGGAGAGGGGAGGAGAGGAGAGGAGAGGAGAGGAGAGGAGAGGAGAGGAGAGGAGAGGAGAGGAGAGAGGAGGAGAGGAGAGGGGAGGAGGGGAGAGGAGAGGAGAGGAGAGGAGAGGAGACGATAGGGGAGGAGAGGAGAGGAGAGGAGAGGAGGGAGGAGAGGAGAGGAGGAGTAAAATGCTATGAAAATCAACATAAACACATCCTCCTCCTCCTCCTCTTTTTTTGTCTCTTGGTACGTGCCACCAGGTTCTGCCTAAATAAACTTTATTGGTATGACATGTAAAAACATTTAAAACAGAAAACCAAACATAGCAGATGAAGAAAAGCAAATATGAGAGCAATCGGAGCAGAATACTGTCAGTAAGTTTATGCAAATATACACAAATATTAATGCAAATAGTAGAAAAAAAGAAAGTGTCTGTGAGGGTGTAAACAGAGATATTTCCCTGCTGATCATATGCAATTCCCGATGTGTTGGTTTCATACTAAAGACTCAGACACAAAAAAAACCCTCACATGCGGTTTAGTTCAACTAAACAACATGTTGGTGAGAAATGTCAGATGCATTTTGGCTGACGCTGGTAAAAACACTCAGCCAATGTCAAACCAAGACAGCGAAACCCGCAAAACTTTTAATAATTACAGCTGTGAAGGATCACAGTCTGAAAACACAAACTGACCTCCCCTCAGTGTGTGTGTGTGTGTGTGTGTTGACAGTCGGACAGATGTCCAGCTTTCAGGGAAGCGACAGGAGCAGCCGACAACACACCCACACAGTCACACACACTAATTTCTAATGTAACAGAGACAGATGGGCCGGCATTATAAATAGAGTCGTCAAGCTGCAGCTACCTAGCTACCGCTCTATTTACTCACACACACACACACACACACACACACACACACACACACACACACACACACACACACACACACACACACACACACACACACACACACACACACACACACACACACACACACACACACACACACACACACACACACACACACACACACACACACACACACACACACACACGGTTAGTCCACTTTTTGTGTCGTCCTGTTTTTCATTACTTCTCGACCTGCAGCTCGATGAGATGAATGATAATGAGGCCTAATAAATCAGATCTGAACACAAACTCTGCAGAGACAAAGCACCAACTATCATCCTCCACTTCAACCCAGCGCACTCTTCTTCGTCTGTTCAGCAAGCTTAAATATCATTCACCTGTTAAAGTGGAAACAGACAACTTCGCTGTCTGGCTGGTTTTCCTTGAAGTAACAACAACCCACAGGATGAAACTTAGTCTATAATGGAGAAGTTAAACGAGTTGATTAATTGTTTCAGTGAATTTTCAGGCAAAAATGTCAAACATTGTCAGGTTCAGGCTTCTTAAATGTGAGGATTTGCTGCTTTTCTTTGTCATTTATGACAGTAAGTGAAGCATTTTAAGAGTTTTGCTGTTTGTGGAAAGAAGAAGCAATCTGAAGATGTCACTTTTTGGCTCTGAGACATTTTATGAAGCAGAAGATTTATCATAAAAACAACCAACATATTCGGCAACGCAACAAGATTGTATTTACTATGAAATGTTCTGAATGTTGGTTGTAATATCGGCTGTTTTGAATCCTCATCATTTCTATATTTAAAGTGGTCTTTCGTAAGATGTAATTTCAAGAAATGAAGGAGCAAATAAAACTACTCAGAGCAATAAATCTGAGTGAATATGGCACACCGAATGATATATTCACTATGATGCAGCATTTCCTGAGATTATTATGACTCACGCTTCAATGTTTGAGCAGCATTTAACTCTCAAGACTGGAACTAATCGTTAACGTCATAACTTATTGATCTAGTGAGATGAAGAAGTTGTTGTTGGATTTGTAGAGCAAAAGAAAACAGTGAGGGATTAGTGACAACTGCAGATGTCTTTTGTTTGAACACGAGTCAAAAACCTCAAAATTACGCTGTTTACTGTGATTTAAAACAAAGAAAAGCAATAAGTCTTTTTTGCATGATGGCTGTGTGGTGAAATATCCCTTTAAACTTCGATGCACTGACAAAAAAAAACCCCACAGTTTGACCACGAGCACAAACATCTACTACAGCTGTGGGTTGTGAGTCGTGAGTCAGCTGTCAAACTCTGTTAAACACATACACACACACAAACACAAACACACTACTGAAGACACACACTGCAGTTTTCAGTGACTTATCTGAACTCACCATCACACACACACACACACACACTCAAAGCATTTATTTTTGGTAAGGCTAAGAGACAGCGCGGGGGAGAAGAGGGCGAAGAGAGAGGAGATAATGATGAGATGGAGAGGATGGAGAGTGAAGCCAAAGAGATGAGAGTGAGAGGATAACAGGAGAGAGATGAGATGCTGGAGGGAGGAGAGAGGGAGTAGGGGAAGGAGAAAGACGAAAAAGGAAGAAGGGAAGATTAAAAGAAAGGATTACAGAGGGCAGAGAGGAGAGGAGAGAGTCAGCACCTTGTGTTGTACAACATGGCCGACTAAACGCCCTCCAGAGACCTTCATCAAAGCTACCGCATCATCAGAAATCTGTGTGTGTGTGTGTGTGTGTGTGTGTGTGTGTGTGTGTGTGTGTGTGTGTGTGTGTGTGTGTGTGTGTGTGTGTGTTAAGCCTGCAGCAAGGTGCTCGGTGAGGTCAGCGGCTCTCAGAAAGGCGACAGACTGACATGTCTGTAACAGCAGGACTTCAAATCCTCTCAACACTTCTCCATTTGCAGCTAATGTCCAGCTGTTAAAGGACCATTCCACTCTTCTTCTTCTCCTTTTTTTAAACACTCTAACCACCTTTAATGGCGTTTATGACTGTTTCTAAATCTGCATTTTCTCCCCGTCTCATTTAGAGCAGATTTTCGGTCCATCACGGTGCCTAAAAAGCCGTCGATAATGGATGTTTCTGCGGTTACGTAAGGCCGTAATCGCAATCCAATTAAAAACGAAACATTGCCAGCTGTATTCATAAGCCGTGCACATTGTTTGTTTCCGACCATTCACACACAAGACGTAAAACAAAAACATAAAGCAGACGCGACAAAAGCTAGAAAACATTCACCTCAGCGGGGGAACAAGCGAGGAGAATCAGGGAACGAGCAGAAACTCACGGCGAAGCTTAAAGCGGCTAAAAATAAAGATGTGTTCAGCAGACAGAATCACACCCACCGCTGATCCCATTTGGGCCAAACTTGGGGGAAATGATCGTTCAAAGCATTGTGAATGACACTGATCGGCGAGAAGTGCAGTTAAAGCTGAAAAACAAGGTGACATTTCACTCCTGATTGGCTGAGACGGCGGTGACATTACCCAGTGAGCCGGGACATTTATTTTATTTTTTTCTTACAGCTGCCTTGTTAACAGCGAGAGACGGAGGAAGTGTTGAGTTTGAGGCTGTCGGAGTTTATTTTAATGTTTCGATTTCAGCTGAATGTCAGAAAAGGCTGAATCTGACTGCAGATCCGGCTGTCAGTGTTCAGTCCTCAAACTTTTGGACCTTTTTTCCGAAACAGACTCAACTTGTCAAAAAGGTTCCCTATTGACGAACATCATTTATATAAACTCTTACTGAATAACTCTATACGTGAAAGACAAACCTACTGGTGAGGATTCAGTTCAGTGCATCCAGATAATAAAGCAGGTTTATGGCAGATAATGGTAAGAAGCAAAGATAATAACAACAATGATATTCACTCCCTGTTTGGGAATAAATCAGCAGGTGTGGAAATATTTCTGACTTTGGAGAAAAGGCGGGTTGTTAAGAGTCAAATGTTTCAACTAGGTTCTGCTGGAAAATCAATAAATGCGAGCTGAGATTCGACCACAATGTTCTGTCATGAAACGCAGTAACTTATAAGTATAAATAACATATATAATCTATTACACCACAAGTAGAGAAAGTGTCCGCTAACTAGCGGGCTAATTTGTGCTACGTAAAATGCCATATGCTTTAGCTAAAAGTGGTGACTAGCAAAACAAAACTTGTGTCTATGAACCTGAAATCCGATCATCAAGGATCAATGTCATATTGTATCATGATGACACTTGTGATTTACAGCCATGCAAAGTAACATTAACATATATAACATGCTGTATCTTCAGGATCCCAGTGAACGTTTTAATGATTCAAAGTTTCAACATACTGGACCTTTGTTTTTCTTTGTACCTGTGCTGTTGTCTGACCCAGCTGGATGAGAATATTATCTACCTTTTTTTAGCTTTAACTGTGTTGGTTTACTCAACCTACAAACGACGGGACACACTGTGAACAGCTTCCATACGGACGATTACTTCAGCTCCAAGTAGCTCTTACAAAAACAGTGTGTTCTGGGGATTATTCAGAGCGACCCAGACTGTGTGAAGAGATGTCGTCATGCTGTCAGCGCCACAAATTCATTTCAAATGTATTGGTGCGGAGATAGAAATCTCAAAATCGGGGCACATAACAACACAACTATTTGCACGATAGCACCAGAGCCAAGTGAGGAAATGTATTTGTTTTGTGTCCTCTGGGGGATCTAAACCCTCGTCTGTGATAAATGGCCAATGATGTAACCCGAGGTGTCCGACTGAAAAAGAAAATAACGGGATGCTGTGATTCGTCTTTCGCTCCACAGCACACATTATCCTCACGCTGCACACAATGAGGTCCGAGTGAACGTGGTCACTTTCTCCGATCGCCTGCTGGTTTGTTTTCAGAGCGCTCACATGTTCGCTGGCGGCATCATGACAGAGAACATGGGAGAGATAAGAGAAGGACAGCATAAGGGCTTTTCAAGGCAAACTAATGGAGGGCTGGATTGCTCAGATACAGCCACAGGACACACTGTCCCCGTCGCACACACACACTTTTACACACAAGCCCCATTAGACCAGATGACTGCCTCTGAGCTAGGTGGCATGGCACTAGCCTCCCTCTCACTCTGTTTCCTCTTTCTCCCTGCACAGCCTGGCCCCAAGACACGAACACACACAACGACCCATCCAGAGCCTGACGTCGCCCCGGGCCTGAATCAAGCTGGCCTCGTCTGTCCCCCTAATACTCTGCTGCACACACACGCTAGGGGCCGTAACCAATTGCCTTAATCTAATCTTGCACTGGCCCTCTCACTTTAAGCAATATGAAGAAGGAAGGAAACAGAGAGAGAGACTGAAAGGGGAAATATCCTTTTCCTCTTCTTCTGCGTTCAGTCGGCAAACAACGACAATGTGAGGTGGACTGATGTTTAGGATACTTTGCTTGTATTTGTAAATAGATTTAGTTTGCAGAAGAAGAAGACTCTCTGCTTCATTTGATTAAAACCGTCATTCTGCCCACTGCAGATATCTTTGTTTAAATACTGCTCAGGCCAAAACAGGTCATTATTGTCCTTCTTCATAAACGTCAGCTGACGTTCTCGACTGTAAATATACACATCATAATTTTGCTGATGACTTTTTTTGGCTCAACACAGAACAAAACGCTGAGAAAGTCTTAACTATCCTATAATGTACAGAGAAAGAGAGCAAATCTTCATTAGGGAGCCACAGCCAGAAAATTTTAATTTGCATATATTTCCATTTCTATTTCTGCTGCCAGACATCTCAAGGAGTATAAAACACGGCCTTCGTCGCGCCTCATAGACGCCATCAATTAGGACTCAGGTGACATGGGAGCTTTTCACACCTGTGGGGATTTCCCCCGGCACTGCTGTGCTTTTCCACAGCCAGTTTTACTGTGTCGAGTGGAGCTGCGCAATGCTGGAACCCGGGAGGGATCTTCTCTGGAGTGCAGCCAAAGTGCTGCTGCCTCGCCTCCGAGCAGGTTATGGTGACGTCTTGCGACTACATCCAAACCCAGGACGACCCGACATCTCCCCCTCAAACCAACTTGTGTTGCCACTGCGAGAATCATGATGTGCACGACACCAGAGAGAAAAACTGTGTGCCAGCTTCTAACTTAATCTCTGTGGTTTGTCAGTCCATGTTTGTACTTTCAGATATCTTCGGAGGAAGAGTATTTAAATCCGCTTTGTTGACCATTAATCAGGATGACAGTCTTCAATTAAAGACACACCTTCACACAGGTAGCCCTGCTCAAACCAGGACCAGTCAACCAAGCACACAAAACCGACCCGGGACGCTCTTGCTGCAACTTGCTCTGTTGTTCTGTTAAATTTGCTCCTGACCCTGATTTCTCACTAAAACATTGGGCCAGCACCAGTCTGGAAACCACTTTTAGAAAGCTGCATGTCTGGGTGAGAAATGACAAACTTAGCGTGAAGGTCTTAGCGGACATATTGTGGACATACTAACACAGAGAGAAGGTCATGATGGATACTTCTGAAGCCAAAAACCGACAATTATTTTCAATTAACTAAAGTACAAAGGATGCACCAAGGCCACTCTCTCCCCCTGTATCTCCCCCTCTCTCTCTCTCTCTCTGGGGATGATCGGCACACAGAGAGAGCAAACACAAGAGAAGAAATAAAGAGGGCGAGCGAAGAAGGCAGAAAGAGCAAAGTTTGCCCAGAGGGAGGGAGGGCGCCATGAAAGAGGTTAGAGTCCTGCTTCACCTATTCACCAGGAAGAGACAGAGAGAGAGAGAGAGAGAGAGGGATGGGCAGGAGGGTAATGGAGGAGTGGCTGTTCAAATATTCAGCCACAGGCATCACACACACACACAATAACACACACACGCACACACACATTTTCTTATCTCTTAGTGTCTCTGAGTCGGTGACCAGGAAATCCACAGGGAAGAGATTAAGAGTACGGGCAAGGGAGCAGGATGTAATGCAGAGTGTGTGTGTGTGTGTGTGTGTGTGTGTGTGTGCGTGTGCTTGTGCGTGTGTGTGTGTGTGTGTGTTTGAAATGACAAGAAATGTTAATTTAAAACTGTGTGTGTGCTTGAATTTCTTTTTAGGGAAAACTGAACCGAGCTGAAACACTTGAGTATCTAAAATTAGGTTGTTAAGATCACCCACACACACAAAAAAACACACACACAAACACACACACACACACAGTATGTGTCTAAACCCAAACATATTCTGTAACCACCAGCAACAACCCAGACTGGTACCACAAATACATCAGGTCATACATACATTCATAGTGTTTAGGTCTGTCTCAAACACACACACACACACACAGATACACAGATACACACACACACACACACACACACACACACACACACACAATCTGCCCAAAAACCACATGCAACACAAATAGCTCCCATCACCTCTCTGCCTCTCAGCTGGTGGTTTATCGCATGTGGTTAAAACTTCCAGTTCGTCTCTTCAACTGGTAAAAATCAAACTCCAGCCGGTGACTCACACACTCAGACGTACAAGGAAACACGGTTCTGACTCAGTTCCAACATCACCGCCGTAAAAGAAGGGTCAAAGGTTAGAGAAGCGGGCTGATCAGAGGGATTTATCCTGAGTAGGAAGTTAATCAGTTAATCAGTGCAGACTGCTGTCATGTAAACGGAGCTGTATAAAACACCTGCTGGGGCTGAAATATCACAAACCTCCAGAGTCTCTCTGGACGCAGTCATGTGAGAAAATGAAATTCGCCAGTGACCCGGAGGTAATCGGAGAAAGGGCAAGATTGTGTGCGCAGAGATTTCCTGGTACAGTGGAGGAAAACTGAAAAGCAGCTGTAATAAAGCGTCTGACAAGCTCCGTTGTAACCTAAAGCTTCAATGATTGATTAGCTTTTATTAGTTAACTATTTCGATAATGGATACTCAAAATTCTTTGGTTGCAGCGTCTTCAATGTGAATATTTTCTGGTTTCTTTCCTCCTCTATGATGGTAAACTGAATGTCTTTGTGTTGTGGATGAAGCGAGACATTTGAAGATGTTGTTTTGGGCTTCGGGAAACACTGATCGACTTCTGCTTCGACCAATGATACCGGTGAAGTGTGTTGAGGTGAAAAGATCAGGACAGCAAAGTTGTTTGGTTTTCCTTCAATGTGTTGATACTGCAGAAAGTCAAAAGTGCCTGTTATCTTAGTTTCAACATGTCTGCAGGTTATTTAACCATCATTTCTTTGCAGTTGTAATATAGAAAACCAAGATGTTTTCTGCAACTCAGTCTGGTTTGTGTTGTTGGTGACTCATGCATAGCTGTGGACTGTTGGTCCTGAGAAAAGCTTCCACATAAAGTGTCAATTAAGTGAGATGTTTTCATCCCAGACAGACAGAAACACCAGAAGGCCACGGGTCAGACGGTCAGGCCGACCCAACAGGCCGCTGGGAGCTCTGGCTGCTCTGACCACCGAACAGGAAGCCCAGTCAGTGTGTTTCCATTGGACATGACGTCAGACCAGCTGCCAGCAAGAAATCAACACATGATTACATCACGACACACACACACAGACACACACACACATAATGAGTGTAGGGAATGGGACGCACGCCAACCGCCAATCAATTTCCAACTTGAACTCTCACTTTAGCTGATTTGTGCTGGAGCTCAGAGAGCTGGAGGCAGAGATATAATAATAAAGAGAAGAGGATGATTGACAGGGACGAGCAGAAGAACACAGTGTTAAGATTACGTCTCATCTCCTGTCAGTTGTGCTTCTGTAGCCTCTTATATCCGAACGCTCTCCGTCCAAACTCTTCCTCCACTGAGTGACGACGAGGCTCTTCGAGCGCACACTCAAACGATGTACTCTAAAACCTATGAATTATTATCATAAAACCTATTTCACTCCAGAGAAAATCCCTCTGTTGCGCTACAAAGTCAGGAGTGGTGATCTGACTTCAAAGCAGGGCTGAAAATAGCCAATAATCAGCTTTGTATGAGGCCCGGTTGACATGGCTGCTGAATAATTCTCCGGCAGATCTCAGAGTGGAAGTTAGAAACCGGCCTGCTGGGGTTTCCCTGCCTCGCTTCTCCAGAGAGACGCCAGATGGGCACTTGCAAAATCTGGCATCGTTACAACAAACCGAGGAAACTTACAAGTGCAAGACGATGTCACTGACACCAGAAATTAGATATTCAGGCTGATAGAGATGTCTATTATAATACTGACCGCTCACAGGAAGGAATTATGTTATTTAAAAGCAGGGCTGGGCAGTGGATCATTGTTGTGTGACTCATGCTCCGACTCTGCCAGTCTGCATACGTCCAAATGCAGGACTGTCGTGCACAAATCAGCAATAACAAAGTAACGTTAGCCAGCGAGCTAATTAGCGCCCATGACTTCAGCAATCTAGTAGTGTGTGTCATGTGTGTTATAAAGAAAAGGACCCAACACTTCACCCTACCCCTCTTTCCTAACAGGAATCGGGACACGGCATCAATGTGCAAAAAGGAGGGTAGTGCCAAGTGGTATTTTGGATCGGCCAAAGCTTTAATTCCTGATAAGAATCATAATAATCATAATTATGATTACCAAAAAATGATGGCACAACCAGAGACGATGGAAAATATAAAACTCCAATGATGAAGCACATAAACTGACTGAAAACTGCATTCAAACGAATGATGGAAAGTGCAATTCTTCCAAGAGCAAACTTCGTTTAAGGCGCGTTTTATTCAGTCAAATAGCCAAAGGAAGTTCTTTTGAAAAGCTGAACAGAACAGAACCGCCTCTCCTCCCTCCATCCATCCCTCCTCCTCACATTATACTAAGTGCTGGGGAAGATAACAACCAATGGGACTTCCAAATGCATCAACATCAAAAAGCTATTTAATCATTGCTCTGCCTCTCTCTCTCCAGCCTTCGTGCCAAATACCATTTCATGTCTCTGGGGAGCAGGAAACATTTAATAAAACTTCTCTAATCAAGTTCGGCAGCGGGGAGCTGCGTGGCCTCGCTCACGCAGTCGCATCCGCCTGCTCGACATCTGAAAGACTCTGCTTCGTCTCCGCGTTCGTCAAATGTGTTTTATTCTCAAAAGCCACGCTGATGCTCGGAGGGCTGTTCTGTAAGCACACCTGACAAAAATAAACTCTACTGTGCCTTTTGTGTTCCAGCGTCAGGCCCAGGGGTGACCACAAATCACGTTTTCAGGGCTGCTAGGGGCTGGATAGTTACATTTAGAAGATATTTCTCCCAATGTACGTTAGAACAAATGTGCAATTTAAGCAGCACTTAAACTAGATTAAAATGTATGCAGCCTGAACTGGTGCAGACTGCCGCCCGGGGCGTGTGTGCTTTAGCCATTTTTAAATACCAAGATGTCAGCAAATTTGGGTGAACAAAGAGGCAGAAAACAAGTGAGCCAGCGCCTCACTCCCACCGCTTTATATTCACTCCTCACCTGTTCTTTAAGCATTTCACCGTAAAGACAGAGGAAACATCAGGATGACTGTTTTCCGACTGATGGGACGAACTCATGGCGTCTGATTTCTTGAAGAAAAGTACATCTTTAAAATCCTGGCTTGTGCAATGATGCGGTTGCCGTGCTGCTAAAAAGGCAACGCGGCTGGCATATAAAATATGAAGAATTTGCATCAGCGAGCACTCAGAATTAATTATTCACTCCTGCGCTGTATATTAATAATAAAAAAATAAAAAAAACGGTTTTAGGATGCAAATGAGCAGTTTAAATGTTGCAGCTGTCTTTATATTTTATCCTTTTAATGCCAAAAATTAAAAGAATATCAGTGTTTTACAGGAAATGTCTCCAGAAGGACGGAGTTATCACGCTGGAATCACCTTGATCGAAAAAGTCAAGGACAACGTCTTTTTACATAAAATTCAATGTAGGCTTACATCTGTCGTTTTCTGTGGAAGGACTGTAAAACGTTTTGGGTGTTTAAGCTTAAATTTGTCACATCAAGTCAGTAACTCTCAGTTGAAAACTCCCCACGAGTTTAAAGGCTTTTCATTCTCTTTCAGAAACCTTGAAGGTTTTGGTTAATTTATCTCTGGAGGCAAGTTGACAGACTCGGGCACTGCGACCACGCTCACTGGATAAAAATACCACTTCAAAAATAAGTAACAAAAAAACAATACAAGTTGTTTTGGTCTTGGAACAAGCGGAAAAACCTGCCAGTGGAACAAGTGAGAACTAAAAACAAGTCTTGTTTATGTCACTGAAACAAGACTTTCTGGGTGTCTTATATAAATGACATATTTTTTACTTGAAAACACACAAATATACTTGTAAGCACGGAGTTCTTGCACCGCGTAAAAAAAGGCCGGGACATAAAATATGAAGAATTTGCATCAGTACCAGCATCAGCGAGCACTCAGAGTTAATTATTCACTCCTGCGCTGTATAATAATAAAATGGTTTCAGGATTCAAATGAGAGGTTTAAATGTCTTTATAGTTTATGACTTTACTGCCAAAAAAGTAAAAGATAGTCTGTCCCCTTTACACATCTACTGAAATGATGTCATAGTGTACATCTCTCTAAAGATATAATCTATAACTCGGCGATCTGATAACCTGTCGCTCTCACGTCTGGTTAAACGTCCGATTATTCGTCAGTTAGTGAGGAAAGAAGTCTGCGAACATCACTAAATGTAACGTGAATAAAACTGTAAAAAAAGACCTCGTCTGTGAGTTTTTTCAGCAGGACGTCCCTGAGTCTCCTTCTAGGACAGACGGACAATGTGACTTTTCATTAACAGGGACGTCTCCTTTAACTTTAACGGAGCCGCTCCCCTAGGACGACTAACACACTGCGTTTCCCTCAGTAAAGAAGTCATTTTTCAAAAGCTACTCCTGCTGTCTGAATACCTGAGAGTTCACTTTTCATGGAGCGAGAGGTTGCTGAGTGCGTGGGCAGGGAACTTTAGCGAAGTACCTCATGTCTCCACTTACTCATCTCTCTTTAACAAAAAACCCTTTCACCTTCTTCCTCGGCTCTTCTTAGCTGTCACTTCTCTTCTGCGGCGCTTCTCTCTCCGGAGTATTATCATGTCTCTGCGGCTCTGACCCCTTCGCCTCCTTAATGTCGGATTCTAGTAGAAATTGAAGTTCCTCCCGCCGATGACCTCTCTGTGCGTCGTTCCGGATAACACTGAGAGCTTAAAGCAGAAAATACAGAGTGCAGATTTGTGCTCGACCTTGTACGGTTGGGTAAAACTGTGGCCGTCTAAAAGCGTGATCCCCTGACTGCTGCATTTTGGAGAAATGTAAGTTCAGGACTTACCAGTGTGCTGTGAAGGCCGCACACAAAGAGATACGCGAGGCCGAGGCACACCGAGTGCTTTAGAGACCGACGGACTTACTCTCCTCGAGATACAAACATACATTGAAAACATTTCATTTACACACCCGCAGCGACGTGTATATTTACACTTCCTCTCAGAATATAAGTGTATGAATGTGCGCATGTGAGGCAGCTCACAGACGAGTCCAGGTACGATTTATTTATGTTCTCTATAAAAGGCTACTCCCATCATCCGCTGTGTTTTTACACCTGTCTGCATCCCTCCTGTGAAGAGGCGTCTGACAGCTGGTGTAGCTTGACAATGAAAGAAATCGTTAACCTCTCACACTGTCACTGTCATCCGGAGATATTTTCTTTCTCATCACCACCAGTCTTTCCTCAGTTCGATTAACTCGCACAAAAGGGACATTTTATAATCCTACACTTGTAGAAGCACTTTCATTCCTGCCTGTACCTTCTCTTCCCTCAACCAGGCAGCATCACTTCTTCGATTAGTTGTCAACTATTCTTCCAATTAACCGGCTTTGGTTTCCAGCTTTTCAAACAAAATATCTTTGGGATGTGGACCAAACAAGACACTTCAGTCGTCCGCAATGTCTCACCAACGATCAATAACTAGGATAAGAGGAACAAAAGCACACGTGGACGGTCGGTGGATAAAAAGATCCTAAAAGCTCGTCTGGCAGCTGAAGAAGAAGAAGAAAGTGAGCTGTCACAAGAAAAGGAGAGCACCGAGATTTACTTAGAAAATTATGTGTTACATTCGTATAAAGCTGTAATCTACAGAACCGAAAACATCTTGAAACACTGAGTGGATGATGTGAATCACATCACAGGGGATTTTCGGCATAAGGACGTACTTATCGCGTTGGAATCACCTTGGCCGACAAATTCAAGGACTTTGTTTTTCTGCCTTTTTTAAATAAAATTCAGCGTGTCTTTGTTGTCGGTTTCTGGGGTAAGAGAATCACACGTTTCGGGTGTCTAAGCTTACATTTGTCGTGTAAAGCCAGTAACTCTGAGTTAAAACATCCCTGGGTGTTCGTCTGCAGGCGTGTTGACAGATTGGGGCGCTCTGTTTTAATTCAAAACAGTGCTTTCTTGGCCATTGTCTTCAGAAACCTTGAAGGCTTTGGTTAATTTTTTCTTAAAATGTACAAACCTTTGAGGGTTTCTAGTGCCCTTGGGAAGCCTGTTAGTTATATTATAATTAGAGTGCGGCGGCTGGAACGCTCTAAAAATGATAACAAGCAGATCTCTCTGAAAAGGAAACGGAGAGACAGCGAGCACAGAACAAGCAGCATCCTAATTTAATGCAGGCATTTTATCTCAGAGTTTCTTTGACGGTGCACATTTTACACAAAACTCTTGACAGAGACGTGCACTTAATTAGCCAATTCCTGGAAAAAGTCACATTGTGTTGTCACCATGAAACCCACGGAGAAAGTTGTGTATCTGCATCAAATCTTTGGGGTGCATAAGGAGCTGACGTACACAGCACGCGGCTCAGTCTTATCACTTACACAAACCCACCAAATAAAGGTCACACACGGAATCACAGCTTCACGTCTTCACACCTTCAGTCACATTTACAGCCACGCTCCGTCACACACACACACACTTTTGTCTCACACTCATAAATTCACAGTTTCTCCTCTCACACTTTCTGGTCTGAAACCGACGGCACCACAAACAGCTATCATCACCTCTCTGCCTCTGCGCCTCTCGGCTGGCAGTTTATTACATGTGGTTGAACTAAACCAACCAGCCGTCTGGCTCCTCGCTGCAACCAAACAAATAAAAAACAGTGACTGTACGAGGGCTGCAACTACGCTTCATCATCACTGTGGCTTCACCTATTGAATCATTTTCTGTGGAGCTGGTTAATCCAACCGTCTATCAGCAAAAGACTAATCAGGAATGACTTTTATAACAGCAGGTTTGCCACATAAATCAGTAGTTTAAACTGCTCGAATGTGAATATTTGTCTTGAATGATGGTAAATTGGATGTCTTTGGTTTTGGAGTGAGAAAACAAATCATTTCAAAGTGTCACCTTTGATTTATTTTTCACTATTTCACTGCAATCAACAAAAAATAAGGTCTTCATGTAGCAGCTGGAACACAGGACACTTCCTGAATGTGACAAACATCACAAATATGACATCTTTCTTAGAGTCGGACAGCAAAGTTGACAGAGCGTCCTGATTTCTTGGCTGATTAACTGAGCTCACTGTTTTCTTCACAGTTGCAAACAATAACTACGGATGAAAACAGCCATCAAATTTGTTGTATTACACAAGTATTTAATTGCTACAAGGTAAAAAGCGTTTCCAGTGTTTACTTGTCCTGTCAATACAACCAAAATGACCCAAGATGTAGGCTGCAAACACTTGATCATGTTCTGTCATCGTATTGAGGCACAAATCTTCCACGTTTGCTTTGCAAAGCATCTTAGAATCAAGCGAAACAATGAAAATAACTGTCAGTTACCCTGTTTTACAGATTTATCTAGTACCTGTCTGTCTTTAGTCTCAAACAGAAAGAAAATGACCATCACAAGTCCCCAAACCTCAAGGTGACGTCTTTAAATTGCTAGACTTGTCCAACCATTCGTCCAAAATTGGGCAACAACTCCTAACTTTCCATATTTGTGTGTTTTTTAATGCATTTTTTAATTGCCACTAACACATTTCAGCCATAACGGGCAGTATTATGGCATCATTTGACTTAAACTAATTAAGTGTCGAGTGTTTTTAGGTGACGCTCTGAGCCCCAGACCAGAAACATAAAACAAATGCTTTTCTGGGAGTATTTTTCCAGAGAAAGAGACACATTAAGTGGGCCAACATAAAGGGAAGGAGTGCGTTCACACTTTGACTTTCACCCCCAATTATTGTGACGAGTGTCTGATGGAAAAACAACAATAACACAACATCATTGTGACGTTTTAATGATTCCCGCTGGGACACTCTCTCCTCCCACCCTGCTTAGAGGTGACAGGTCAGATAGAGAGTCAGTATCTTATTTTAGCACTTTCTCTCTCTGAAGGAGGGTCCATCCTTCCACTGAGCAATCACACCAACACCCACAATCACTTACACCCCTCGACATCCACAGGACGACCCCACCCTCTGAGCTACAAACTCGAATATGTTCGACAGGCAGATTAAAGCCCTCCCTGGGCTCCCAAAGACAGAAACCACCTGAAAGGTCTCATCAAGCTCTTTAATTGTCTGGATATGAAGCACCTTACACCACAGCAGTCTTTAAAAAATGGACAAAGTTCTCACTGCGTCCGGAGAGAAAATGATATTCCACAAAAAGAAGGGAGGGGAAAAGCCATTAAATCTACCCAGCAGACCGTCTGGACTTAGAGGGTTTCACGGCACTACCCATGAAATCTCCAATACACTGCTGTCAGCTGGCAGGCGTCCACACACACACGCAGCAGAATCCACACACATACAGCGCCGGGATTAATCCTGAAGTTGGTTGGCAGCCACTGACGGGCTCATGGAGATCCAGCTGAATATCAAAACATATTCGGAAGGGATTTTCAGGACAGGAATTAACAGCCTCCAGAACGAGAAAGAGCTCAGACGCTACCTTCAGAACAGAACCGAACACTGCGAGGAACACAGGAAATACCTCCTTTTAAAGGACCTGCTATACATTTGCTGCACATATGGCTTCCAAGAGAATAATATGGTGATGAGACATGTGTTTCCAGTCTGGTGTTAAAGGGACTTTCCTGTCGACAGCTAAAGGGTTCCTACGATTAAAAAAAGGTCTACCTTAACTACCTTAACAAGCCTTTCTTTAACTTCCACAAATACTACAACTGATCCAGAGTTGAGCACACAATGAAAAAACCTCAGTGCCTGCAGTAACACTATCCCTCCCTGAACACACAAACACTGGACAGGAAACATGACGTCAGATATTTTAAAGAATCTGACTGGAGGGAATTTACTTTAAGCTCTTTCACCAAGAGACACTTTTGCTTCTTAGAACTTATTCAAAGGCATTAAAACATGGAAAAAAAAGAGTACTGAACCATAAGTAAATACATTATGCAACAAGCTAATAAAATATTAAATATGTTTAAAAAATTCATTTCGCTGGTCAGAGGGAGAAACTAACAGTTTGGTTGCTGCTGCTTGGGTCTTTTAAGAGGCAGAGGGGAAAGGTTGATGTCCTGTTTGCTTAAATGTGGAGAGTAAGGCATTGAAACAGGCTGGGTTGTGGGTTTAAATCCCACTGCAGTCCTTTAAGAAAGACTCTTAAGCATCCACCGCACACGGTGTATAAATATCTATCAGACTGATCCGTGACCTCACTCAGGAATCTCTCAGACTTTTGGGGGAGGCCGCCGTGCAACAGCTGGGCAGGAAGCCAGACACATTCCCATCATGCACTGGTGTCTGCGTCAACAGTTAAGGCATGTCTTATTTCAAAAGTAAACTTATCCAGAATCAGTCTGCTCTTCTGATAACGACTGACTTCTACAGTTGGCAAATTCAACGGTTTTAAAAAGAGCAACGATTACTCAATGATCCCTCAAAAGAAAATTAGCTGCCAACTATTTTGCTAATCCATTAATTACTTCACTAATTTTTAAAGCAAACATTTTCTGGTTCCAGCTCGTTAAATGTGAGTAAACGACTTATCAGGAAAATAATCCTCGGATTAATTAATAGTGACAACTTCTTGCACTTCTCGTGCACAGTTTGTAAATGAAGGCACTTTCTGTACCTGTGTTAATCTCTCTGCTGCCCTGCCTCAATCACTTCTTTGATCTCAGTAATCTTTTAGCATCTTATTTTGAAATCACTCCAGCAGTTCTTTGGCAACACATCAGATGCTGTGCCAATAACGCTCATTGAAATGAAATTGACTTGTATTGAGTGGCAGCCTGGCAGGCTGGATGACAGACCAAACAAAACATGTTTGACAGGCGACATCAAAGCCGAAGTAGTGGACCTTCTTGGAATTTAGATTCATTGGTTTCCCCTCATCCATCCATCCATCCATCCGTGCATCCAACACTCATTTTCCTCTTCATTTACTCATTTGGAAACACATGACAGGCATCTTCACACCGAATAACCACAAAGCTTTTGCATGTAACAACAAACCGGCTCTACCATGCAAAAGTTACAAAACACCAGAGAAACTTGGCTGCACCTGAACGCACAGGCGGAGAGCAGAGAGAGAGAATAAAGGAGCAGAAACAACAGAGGAGAGTGGGATATGAAACAGAGAGAGAGAGAGAGAGAAACTGATGAAACGGCACGACTCACCTGTGCGCTCGATGTACTCGACACATTTCTCGATGAAGAGAGGGATGGGTCGATCCGCGGTCACCAGGTTCTGCAGGGGCACGCCAAAGTAGTTGCTCTCCCAGGTTCTTCGGGTGGGAGGGTACAGAGGTTTAGGGGGCTTGGAAGATTTCGGCTGTAAAGGGAGATAAGAGAATTAAAAGAGGGATGAGATGAGGACAGGAAATAAGATTGGTGAGAGAGGGAAGGAAGGAACAAACAGGAAGATAGGCGGAATATGGGGAGGATGAAAGGATGAGATTAGCAAGATGTAAACAAAGAGAAGAAGTGAGAGAAAAGGTGGTAAAAATAAGGACAGAAAAATGAGGACAGAAAAATAAGGACAGAAAACAGTAGAGAGGGAATGAGGAAGTAAAAGTGAAGAAAACGAGAAATAGTTTAAAGAGGAAATTGATGGAAAGGAGAACAGGAAAAGAAGCCAAATGAGATGATGGAGGAGAGACAAGAGCAGGTTGTGATGATAATAATTGATGAGCAGAAAAGGAAAAATAGAAATGAAAAAGGAATGAAAGAAGAGGGATTTGAGAAAAGACACGAGGGAGAACAGAAACAGAGGAGAGAGGGTGATGAGAAAGCAGAACATCAGAGAAGAAGAGGAAGAGGAAGAGGAGGAGGAGGAGGAGGGCAATCGGGGAATAGATCAGAAAGAAAGTAAGTGGGATGAAGGGAAAGAGGGAGAAAGCAGAGGGAGGCCCGTGTGGAGGAAGACGAGAAGAAAGAAGACAACAACAGACAAAACTGTTATTCAAGACTGACACTGGGACAAGAGGCAAGGTAGCAAGGTGGCTTTGATTTCCCACACTGCTCTGCTCTTCAAAGTGTTGTCATGCCTACAGCAGTTCAGGCTGCGCTCTAATTGGTCAGGACGGCGACTAAACACCTTCCATTTTGTACCTTGTGGTTCTCCCTTCGCTCTCCTCTCTGATTATCAAAAGACAGTTTGAATATATTCTAACAATGCCCTGCATTCATGATGCCCATGTAGTGCCGCCGGCTGGTTCGATACTGATTTGCACACTACTATCTGATTTGTGCCAGCATGGTCGCTCTGTGTGTGTGTGTGTGTGTGTGTGTGTGTGTGTGTGTGTGTGTGTGTGTGCTGCGACAATAAACAGTTTAGATCTAAATCAGATGTTTCTGATTAAGTTAGAAGTTTCTCATTTTGATTCATAAAAACTGTCTGAAAGGTTCCATTTTGAGCATCGAGCAGTGACTTCAGAAATGTTATTGCCATTTTAGATTTTAGTCTCAACTGTTATGTGAGCGCACCTGTAAATATTCTTCAATTTCCTGCTATAATTGCACCTCCATTACATCTTTAAGTTACTAGTTTACCTTTAACTTTTTAACTTAAGCTACTAGTTATTTTGCAGACTGTGCTGCATCAGAGCCAAAGAGGTCCCGTTTTAAAATGCATTTGTTTTATCAGGTGTCCGTCAGCCGCTTGTTTCTTTAATGTGACCACTGTTATTCATTTACATGTGCGGGTTAGTCAACATATAAAATGCTTTATCGCCACATGCATACAGTGTTTGTTTTGGTGTTTAGACGATGGTGGCTGAAAAAAATGCTCATTTTTTTCGGTTGTGTGCTGTCAGGCTCAGACGGGCCTTTAGAGAGCTGTTGTAAAGGATAAGCAGGCATCGTATCGCAGAAGAGGCCTCTGCTCTGAGATTATACAGACAGAGCCCCACTGTCTTTAACAGGGCTTCTATTATCAAGCTTTTTATTGGCTGTCTGGGGCCTGTGGGGTGGGGAGGCTCATAAACCATTTCAGCAGTGGGGCCGATCAATCAATTATCAGATTAGTTTATTCTCACAACGAGTCCCGGGTCTATTAAAAATAGAAATCTGCTCATATCGCACACCCACACTCTCTTATACACAATCTCTTCTGCAATCTTTCACATACACACACTCTCTCATATTGAATGCACTGAAGGTTTCTTTCAGTCTCTTAAAAAAAAAAAACACAGCTTTGGCTCGGTGTCTGAGAGACTACAAGATCTTTGCTGTCTTGCTTCTTTCTGTTTTCTGTTGCTCTATAAAGCACTTTCAAACTGTTGACAAAACTTATCTAGCACTGAATCTCATATTTATCTTAGACTCACCTTCTTCGGTTCCTTTGGCGTCTTGGGCGTCTTCTTCTTCTTCATCTTCTTGTCCTCCTGCTCAGGGTCAGAGGTAATGGCTGGGTTATCTATCCCGCCCTTCCAGGGATCGGCGGGGGACAGCAGTGGGTCCTCCTCGCTGCCCCGGTGGGCTCTTCCCTTTTTCTTTTTCTGCGTGGCGGGGCCAGACTCCTCACCGTCACTGTCAGAGTGGAATCGTCTTTGGTAGGCCTTTGTCTTGCTGAACAAGATCTTAGAACGATGTTTGTATTTTGACGGCCGCCGTCCAGCCTGAGACTTCCTGTCGTATCCATTCTCTTCCTCTCCTCCTCCATGGAGGCCATGTAATCCGCCAAAGGAGTTTCTTATTTTGACCAGACGGCTGTGTGCGTCTTCAGGCACAGCATATATGTCGTCGTTGTGGAAGCCCCTGGACCTTAGCAAGGTGTCCACGGGGTCTGCATAGTTGTCTGACGCCTCCACGTCCTCAGAGTGTGTCATTGGGCCACGCGGCATCCTACGGTTGCTTCGCATGCCGGCCTCAATGGTTTTGAGCAGGTTCGGGTCCAGCTTTTTGACATTAGGTTTGGGGAGTACTGGTTTGGGCCGGACAGGTGGGGGCACTTTGTGGTTGCGTTCATGGTCTCCAACAGGCGTGCTATGGACTGGGTATTCGTTGCCTTCGAGGTCGATTCGGTACTTGGCTCGCTCGCTGGGTGTGGGGAGAAGCTGGACGTCATCGCCTATTGGACTGTAAGGTGGCGGGGCCTCGTTATCATCATCAGATTCTGGGTAATAGGTGTTGTAGGCTGGGGAGTGGCTATGTGGCGAGGTGGGGAAGACGTCTTCACTGGCTCCAGTGGTGCACTCCCGTGACGAGGTGTCAAAAAGGAAGGAGCTCTCAATATTTGGCTTTTTCTCCAGCACTTCATTGAAGAAGGGTGTAAAAACCTCTGTCTGACGATGATACTGTGACAGTGAGTACAGTGCTGTAAACTTGGCAGCAATCTCTGTGGCAATGTGCTCTCCCTCAGTCATCAACTCCTTGATGGCATCATTCTCAAAGAAGTCAGCCTGACTGTCTGTGATCGCCACCATCTGGACGGGGATCACGTCCTGGACTTCAGCCAAAAACGCCCGAAGGGTGGCCATAGAGGCTTTGCGTTTGGCAGAGTAGACCAAGATGTAACCATGCACGAGTTCATCTTTGCGCACACCAATAGCAGAGTGGTAGGAGAGGACAGTGACCTGGATCCTCCTCCTGCTGTCCCCGATGATCTTGTCCAGTATCAGCGTGTTGGGCTGACCCGGCTGCCCCGCGCTACAGCAATGTGAGTCTAAGAAAGGCGAGAGGATGAGGTCAACGCTGAAAGGATCCCAGCACATAGCGCACATGACTATCCTAAGGTCCGTCTCTGACATGTCTTTGATACAGGGCAGCGGGGCAAAGACATCAAAGTTATGCTTCAGCCCCTCCAGCACTGCTCGCAGACCCTGCTTAATTTGGAACTCTGTGAATTTACGTGGAAAGGCCCCAGAGGGGATATCGACAAAGGTGCACTGCAGCTTGTTAGCCAGCTGTTGGCCCTGGTGCCTCAGGATAGGTATGTTTTTGCAAACACTGTCCCGCTGATTTGCCAGGATGAGAATGAATGGTAGTGGCTGAGCAAACCTATCTCTCCTACTCTGTGCTATTTCTGCTCTGATCCTGCCTATGCAATCTCCAATACAGTTGAGAGATTCTATGGAGTTGAACACACAAAAGCAGCCATGTGGCTTGAAAGTGTTGACCCATGCATGGCTGAAGAGCAGGGTGGAGTTGACATCTACGGGAAGAAGCTCCAGTTCATAGATTTTACCGTCCAGGGTGTACTCATCATCTGTGGACTGAGCTCTGATCTCATTGGCTAGTTCCTGTGAGAGACCCTCCCTTCCCAGGAGGCAGAGGTTGATCTTATCGATGTTGGCACTGCTATAGTAGAGATTAGAGCGTCCATGGTCGAGCTGTACCAGCCTGTTTGCTAAAACCTGCTCCACTTTCAGATCCACACAGTTCTGCCCGCTCAGGCACGTCTCCTTAGTGGGATGGTAAACAAACCCAATGTGTTTGAGGAGAAGCGACTCTCTATCTGGGGCAAGTTTCTGCAGCGCTCTGTATCTGGGTTCCTCATTGAGCACACTGTGAATTTCGCTCATCTTATCGCAGCTGGGGGTTGCATTCAGATCCAAGTCATAGAATAACTCAGCATGCTCAAAAAGCATTTCCTGAAAATCCTCTTTGGCCCTTTCAACTATTTCCTGCTGGTGTCTACAGTAAACATCCCTTCTATCTGATTCTGTAATGTACTTGTAGGCCTCGTCCTCCATGACAAAGCACATGACTTCCTCCCAAGGTTGCCCCGGACTGATAAAATGAACCCTGTCCAGCGTCTTCTTGAATCTGTCTTTCATCTCCACCCTTCTCTTCTCAGAAAGCAGGTGCTGGACGTGGTTGTGGTAAATTCTCTCACCATCGAGTGTATCCAAGAGGTCAAAGGGTATCCTGCGGTCACTGTTGTCGATGTGGTCCGACTCATCCCATGGTGTTTGTTCCAGAACTACAAACCAGTACTGGAAATCAGGGCGGTTGCGTATTACACTCTGCGCCTCAGGCCATGAGAGCTGTTCCACCTCCTCAAGGTTATTGAGGAGGTTGTTAAGGGTTTTCGGTAGTGTTGTCAGGTACTCCTCCCTCCTCCTCCTAATGTGCTCCTGCTTCAGTTGTGCAATGTGCCTTGTGAACATGTTGCGTGCTTTCCTTGAGCCCTCCAAGGTGATGAAGTCATCATAGTCTGGTTGGCCCTTCAGATTACTGACCACTGTTTTCCACGTGGTGTGGTAATCTCTCAGCGAGTGTACCATCAATTTCTCAAATCGATCCGTTACTGAGGCAACAAGCTGCCGTTGGATTTTATAGGCCTCCAGGTATGGCACAGTTTTTGGCTTCCCCCGCGCTTTATCCAGCTGCTGGATGAGGGCGTTGAAGGAGAGCTCCACGTTGACATTGGAGCGTGCTGATGTCTCGATTAGCAGCAGGTTCTTCTTGCTGGCAACAAAGGCCTGCAGGTCCCTCAGGTGTTGGTCCACACACTCATCACATTTTGTGGCAGCAACGACGATCGGCTTCTTTGACTTGACAATTTGGGAGTAGAGGCTGTTGACGAACTTCATTTGGTCGTCAAACTTCCTATTGCAACCCTTGCTAACGTCAATGCAGAGCAAAAAGCCATCGATGTTCAGCTTCCCATCAGGCATCTGTTTCTGGTCAAAGTCCTGCTCCAAGCCCAGCTGATCCGTGCAGATGTACATAAGCTTCTCCGCCGACTGGAGCTTGGTTGACGCCGCCCGTTTAGTGTATGGCTGCAGGTTCGTACTCCGATGCGGAAGAAACGTCTGGTCATCAATGAACTCAGTTTGTTCGATGATTTGGATTTTACAGTCCAACCCATCGTCCCCTCGATGGCAAACGTCCCCCCAGTACAGGAAGTGGTCATTGTTAACCACACGTCCACCAAAGTCTATTGTGCTCAGCACTGAGGTGTGCTCCGAGTAGTAGCCATCCGCATCGGGACGCACATAGCGGTTGCATAAGCAGGACTTGCCCACGCCACAATTTCCCTTCTCTTTCTCCGTCCCCGAGAGGCCAACCACACTGACGGCGAATGTCGGGGGGCGTGCATCCTTGTTCTTGGCCATTATATCCCCCCACTCATCGCTAACTTGGTCACTTCCAGGAAAAAAGGTCAAGATATCATTCCAGTTCTGCTCGTCAGTGGTACAGAGGCACTTTCATCCTGATTTTTCCCCTGGTAGTGGTGAATCCCCCTCCGACTCTTGGTATCTCTCTCAGTTTCTATCCTGGGTCTTCTTTAAGCTGGGATAGAACAGCCGGCTTCTCCTTTTATCACCTGCCTGCAAGACACGGAATTCACAATTAGGAACAGATAAAAGCAAAACAAATAAAAACATTGTTGCACTGATTCGTCCTTAGAGCATTTCAGTCTTCTTATCACAACTAATATAATTAGCTCTTTGTTTCTCTGCCAATCCCCCCAGGACACACATGAACATGTGTGCATTGTGTGGTGTCTTAAAAACAACAAATCAGACATGTTAATCAGGCATTAATCAGAGTTATCAGAAAATTAGACAAAGGTAACATATTATCACACTTGTGCAGAACAAACTAATCCCTCCTTAATGTTGAAAGCTTAAAAAGGTTTTGATTGGTGTTTCATATATTAGTAATAAGACGAGCCTGCGTTACACTAATAATATATAAATGGGATGGAAAAGCCTCCAGCATTTTTGAGAAAATAAGTACTGAAAAAATTATAAAACTAAATGGACTTTTTGAGAAAACAAAATCCAAAGTGTGACAGTACGACTTATATAAGAGAAAGGGGAGTAATTCAATCATGGCCGGCGCTCAGCGATGTCACTTTTCCCTTCGCAGAGAAAAAGAAGTGCTTTCAACCAATTTGTGCCGAGGCAGGATAAAAATGGCATGCAACTCCAGCCCTTTGACAGTCACTGACCTAGAAATGATTTGCTTCGCTCTGAGAATGAAACAGAGAAAATAAATCAGTTCACAGATTTGCTATCATCATCGGCATATCCTAGGGCTACATGATTAGAGCTAAACGTATAATCCTGATTATTCTGCCTGTCTGTCTTGTAATATATTCTGCCTGATATTCTGGTCATGGTTATTAATCCTAATTGACTGTCTTGATTTGCTGCTTGCACCTCATTTATTCAACATTAACAACCTGGTGAAGTTATTCACTGCTGACAATACCAATATTCAGCAATTTCAGATTGTGGAAATGTGGCAGCATCGAGGCATATGCATCTGATTGACTGTGCAGCATTTCTGTCAGTATTATCTGGGATTGCCACAGTCAAATAAGCCTGAACTCTTCCATGACCTAACTAGAGGCCGATAGCTGATAACTGCAGAGAGAATTGCAGTCATTGTTGCGTTTTACAGAACGATGGCAATCAGCCAGTGAATTTGCCTGCGTGAGCTGGAACTGCTAGCTGCAGCACGGCGGCATGCTGAGCCTGAGAAACTGCACCAAAGAAGGAATTCGGTCCACTGAGACGCAGCAATGAAGGTTTCCCCTGACTGTTTTTAGAGGCCAAGGTGATGATGTCACCTGAGTGGGGGTTTTGTGCAAAGAAATAGACTTTTTGTGAGTTCAGCGGATCTGCAGCAACCGTAGGAAATAAATCCAACTTGTGGAAATGTATGCAGAATTCCAAAACAAGGAGGAAACATGTGTGTTAAAAGAGAGACCTCTGTGTGACTACTATACTATAATACTACTATAATCCAGGTGAAGTTTACCTGCAGGCAATGTCCCACAAATGTTTCGTCACCTGATCTTTAATTGTGGCTCCTCCAACCAGGAGCACCTCAAACACGCCTAGGATATTAGATGATGTAAGCGAGCAAACCGACCAGCAGGTCAGTCAGGTTTACAAATCTAACCATTATCCCCTACAACAGCCTCATGTTCCACACCTGAGTGCAGCAGGAAGTGTCGATCTGAGCTCATGAACAGCTGATCCATGACCAGTATACAAAAGTCAAACAGTTCCCTTTTGTACTCACTCATAGATACAAGCCACACACATACACCTGATTTTTTTAAATCAAGGTCAATGCATTGCTCCCTGAGAAATTTACAAAAATGTAGAAAAACGTCTCACAATGTTTTAGAAAGTCAGAATCTCCTTTAAGATGGAAAAGATAACGGGGTCGTCTCTGGGCTGAGACCAAAGTTTGGTGGCTGACAAACCAGCAAGAAACAAACAGTCACGACTGAAAACACTTTGGCGGAAGTATACATTACTGAAACCGACAACTAATTTCACAATCAATCGAGTTTAGTTTATAAAATGTAGAAAAATGTGAAGTAGTGACATCTTCCAGCTGACACCAAAACACAAAGACTCAGCGTATCCTCACATTTATGAGCTTGAAAAATGACATGAACAATTATAAAAACAGTCGCCAACTGATTTTCTTTCGATCAACTTATCGATTGATTGACTAATTGGTGCAGCTCTGTTGCACATTAAAAAAATGTGTCTCACTGGTAACACTGCAACCACTAAGACTAATTCAGGCTCTTTACTTGGCAAAAGACAGAAACCATCAATTACAAACAACTGAAATCTATTAATTTCCTGTTGATTGACTAACCAACCAATTATCACAGCCCCACATTCCTCCCATGACTCCCATCTGAGCCACACAAGATCAGTCACCCGATTCCAAACATCTGTTTTACATTTATGTCAGCCAATATCAAAGTCTTTTACTCCGCTGTCAACACACAGGGTCGATGTAAGCCTCATGAATAATTGTTAACATGTATGAAGGGGAGCAGTGGTAGCAGCGTTCGCCTGGTAGCTGCACTGTAAACACCTAGAAGGAGCCTATGATTCTGCTTCTACTGCAAACAGCCAAAACTGCATTCACGCTGCACTAAAATCTAAAAGTGGCGTTGTGCATCATGATTAGTCCATTCACTGTGAGGCTGCAGGGGGGATTAAGGTATCACTTGGCAAGCTGGTTTTAGAGATGACTAAATGCTGTTAAGCCCTGAAACACAGCAGAACACCGTCACGGATGGTGGGTCTTTTAAAGATGCACCCAGCCGGATATTTCCGAAAAATTAAACTTCTGCAGCCACTTTAACAAACGCACTCCTGACTCATCACGTTTTCCCTGCGAGATATTCTGATCTCGGGTGCAGAAAACTCTCCTCCCACAGGAAGAGATGAATCAAAACTCGTGAGGAATCCAAACCGACTCCTATTAGGGAGCAGAGAAAAATGGGCTCCCCAAACATTACATCTTTTCCTCTCTTTGCTTCGAATAAATCATGACAGACGAGCCAGAGCCGAGGAGGTTGTCTGACCCCGCCTCACAGCATTTCTGGGTGCTCACTTTCAAATTTTTAACCCATTACCTGTCGCTGACGTTCTGTTACATAATGCGGTTTTAAATTTCAGTCAGATGAATAACGTTTATAATACAAAGCAAAACAGAGACCCAGTGTGTCTGTCTTACAAGTCTAAAAAAAGCAAGACCATCTTATTTTACAATAATTACATGGACACTAATGTTCTACTAGTAATCAGACTAAGAGCCACCTTAATCTGAAGAGACTGATCTGATTCGGCCCAGTCTGAATTAATTTCAATCAGGGCGAGAGAGCTGGTGTAAATGCTGGCTAATCAAATCAATAGGAAAATATTAGCGCCTAATAACCATGTCAGCACTTAATCAGTTCCTTTCTCTCAGCTAGTGATAAATATATTCTTTCTGCGGCTTTTCTACTGGCAGTGAGGCTGCAGCCAAGTCAACCTGATCCACACCGCAACCAACTGAATCACGGGAATGTAAATACAATGGGCTGACATGACGAGTCAAAACCAAACCAGCACATGAGTACGGAAAAGCCCCAGAGGGTGAAACATCAGTCAACTGTACCGTTGACTTTGTTTAACGTGTGCTTGTCTCTTTTATTAACAATTAAATGACTCTCACAAAATGAAGGGGAGAGTCTATAATCACAAAAAAGTACATAACAACTCAACTGATAAAAAAAAGAGAACGTGCAACATACAAAGATCAGAAAGGTTTCAAACCTGTGCTGGATTGGTCACGAGGAATGTTTCTTGTTTTAACATCGCAGCTATCAATATCAGGATATCACAACAACCTTCTTCTTCATCTGTTATATCTTTGGCAGCTCAGAAGCTTCACAGCAATTCACAAATATCTGATCAGAACGATTTCAATCAGACTGGAGAGTTTCCACGTAACAGCTACTGCCTTCACTTTCTTACTGTCTAAGGAAAGTAGATCTTTCAATTCGCCGTGCGGTCGTGCAACAAAACTTCTTTGTTGCTGCACGTTTTGACAGCATTGAATACTTTACTTCATAACTATGAGAAAGGCACACGGCTGCGGCTTCCTGGAAAATAATTTTCCTTTCAAAGCGCATCAGTACAAAGCTCGTGTAAATAAAACTATGTCAGCCTGCTCCAGCGTCAGGTCCAGACCTGAAAATCGAGCGTCACTCATCTGACTTCCCCTTCGCGAGGTGGCGATGATGTAAGAACAACAGTTTATAGGCCAACTGACACGTTTAACCAGGCCGTCACTCAGAACAGGACTCGCCGGTACCAATGCCCCGAGGCGGTTTGTGAAGCTGAGACTGATATCGAGTACTTCCCACCGTATTAGCATATGCCAATACCAATAAGCATTCTTACACGGTTCTTAACGTCGATGCATGTCTATACATTTCTATCCACTGTGATATTGTTAAAGCCATGTTGTTCTACTCATGGAAGCCAGAACCAACAGAGAGTCCTTTTGAGTCAATTAATAATCTAACACCATCGGTTCCCACTAATAAATTATTGATTCCACATTGTCTATACCCGATAACTGGCAGTGTTGGAGGTCACACGTTACAAAAGCTGCGCGTGACAGTAATAATATTTCTTTTAGCAGTAACAGAGTAATAAAACACATTACTAATAATATTTCAGTAACATATAAATACAGTTATGTCACGCAAATACACGTTGCCGACCGAAGTGCAGCCTTTATCGTTATTATTTAATAATCCATCCAGGATATCAGCCTAACTCGTAATATATCGGTTTGCAAAATAGATCCTATCTGCTTGTCTCCTACGATATCCACTCCTATATCCACGCTCTGTTCTTTAGTGAGCCTGTTTAGAAAACATATTAATATCGGCTTTGTCTTTTTAATTAAAGCGACCACGAGGAACTTTACGTTCTTGTTGATTCTAGCGTCCCCTGTGTCGCATGACAGACTGCAGTCTTTCCACTGATGGTGTCCTTTCCCATTACAGGTCATTTATAATCATCAGAGGAAACACTTGCTCGGCTATATATCACATTTTAAAAAGTGACTTGTCCAGCACTGACAACTGAGGTACATTAGAATGATATAATCCAAATGAGAGGACAGCGAGGGGGCTGACTCGTCGGGTAAAATCCAGACTGTCCCTTTAACGAGAGTTTTTTGGTAAAGGGCAAAGGGAAGCTGCAGCAGTCAGAGTCAATGCAAATGGCATGCAGAGCTGCTGCAGGACAAACCCACTGACCTGCCTGAGAGACACGGAATAAAAAAAGTTAACAAGCTGCTGATGACAAACTGTGGTCACAGCTTCTCATCACAGCCGAGACATTTATATGCAAAAAGAAAAAAAACAGGAAAATCCAATAACCTGCTCCAGAGGCACTCCTGGATGTGACCCTCCATCCATCCATCCATCAGCCCATCCTACATGCTACTATCAGCGATTAGCAGGACTTTTAAAAGGAAGTCATGACAGATAAAAGCAGATAAATAAAGATATAATCGTCTGAATGCTCTGAATACAGATGTCAGCACAGCAGCTGTGATATTAATCTTCCTTTCCTGTCAAAACCAGGTTAATTTCCAAGTCTGCTCACCTTGTTATAAAAGAGATAAAAAAGGGAGGATATCGTGCAAAACATCCAACTCAGTGTGGAGGAAAAAAAAGGGGGAGTGGGAGCGAGTGAAGGGAGTTAACGTGCCTGAGTTTGTGGAGCTCGAATTAAAACCAACAGACGTTAATGTTAATGCGTCAATGCACCGTGGCTAACGCTCGCGACCACAGGTTCTGATCCGGCGGTTAGCGGCTCCTCCTGACGGTTAGGAGGGGGCACGAGGACGAAGCCCGGCTCGGTTCGGCCCGGCCTGGCCCTGATACTTCCAGGAGAGGACGGGGGGAAAAAAATCCCACCTTTCCCAATTCGGGATTAGCTAACATTAGCCGAGCTGTGCTAGCCTCGCATGCAAAAAGAGGGTTGAGGGACACTTAGCTCGCTAGCATTAGCTACACCAATCCCAGGCTAACGTGAGGGAGGAAAACTGGTTAAAATAACAACCCGTGCTAATTTAACAACCGTGCTCGTGTTCTCAGCCCGGCTCCCTTTGACCCGGGATAGCGCGTGAACAGAGCCAGGTTTCGCCCACATGAAAAAGAGTGCTAGCTAAGCTAATGAAGTCCCAATCCCAGTCCAAATACATTCCCCTACCCACCTAATAACATGGTCGCTCCCAGATCCACATACCACGGAAAAGAGGAGAAAGCATTCCCACATTTCAGGGCTAAAAAACTCCTTGATACAATCCTCAGTCTGCGGGCAGCAGTGTCCTCAGGCACCATCCGAAGTTGGCTGTAGTTGAAGGTGTAGTCCCGTGTAGTTCCAGCCTGTATTTTAGTGTATTTTGCTGTAGTTAGTGTGGTATGCGCTGTAAGCCGAAACCTGCTCCGCTCTGCTCCCTCCCCTCTCAGCAGCACTGCCAGGCAGTAATGGCGACTCTCTCTCCTCCACCCCCCACACTGTGTGTCTATGTCGCTCTACCTTTCCATTCACTCTCTCTCTCTCTCTCTCTCTCTCCTTTAATATCATATTTACATTTTGTGGCATTAGATTTAAATTCACTTCAAAAACAAGAACAATCACATCTAAAAACACTATACAAAATTAAAAACAAATCTAAATATCCACTCAGCTTAATTGTCCCTTTAAATCATATAAATGACATAGAGAGTTGAACATAATGTGCATTAAACATAAGAAAATGCCTAAAATATTAGTGAGTAAATTATGTAAACCTCACACAAAACATGCTATGCTAATTCTCAGGTTCATATTTTTATTTTGGGGCCCTTGTAGAATAGTTTTACACATTTTAGTTTGTCAAAAACCACGTTATTCTTCTCATATGCTGTCTTGAACGCTTCGTTTTAGCCAATCTTTGGCGTATTACTTAACCAATCAGACGATCAGAAGCAGAGGAGGGCGGGGCATGCCGAGCAAGGTAGTGTGATCTAAAATAACGCTTACAGCAGAAGCCTCTATAAGTCTGCTGACTGACTGGAGTGTTTATATTCTATAATACATATATAAACCTGTTACGGAGTGATGCAAATACAAGTTACTTGTATTTTAATTAAATACATTCTCTCACACCAGTATTTTGTGTTTTATTTGGATATATTTGAAAAGAGAGGATCTGCAATCTGTTTTTATAAAATGCTTTGTGATGTCTCCATTTTCAATCTGTCAAATTCTGACAGAAGATGAAGAAGAAAAGTAACAAATATGGCCAATTTTGACTTAAATGTATTCAACTTATTTATTTGCTAAAAAGAACTTACTGACATGGGTAACACTGTATGATAACTATCGTTAATACATTTATAGTTTATTGGATTTAATTTAGTTATTTCAGGATGAATTTGTTTATAAATTCTAAAGGTTAGAAACTATCTATTGGCTGTAATTTTATTATACAGCTGGACTTTTTGACTTCTGTTCTGAAGTTATGTTCTGTTGAAGTGCTCCAGTTAGCGACAATAGCATAAATATTGGACGCATGCAAGCATGTGCAAACTGAAGCACATCCAGGCGTGCATAAGAAGCACATCGTCCAATATTTATTCTTAATCTGTGAAGTTGGAGAAGGCCTCCGACCAAATCCTCTTCTGGATGTGCTGCAGGAGTACCAGGGTCGTCTCATGTCACCGATTATGAGCTGTCAGTTTGCGCTGGAAACCTTCGGCCGTCGTCACAAGACTAGTGATGAAAGGAATAAAGGTCCAGATACAAACAGCTGGAACTCGTTTGCTCACAAGGTTTCCATTTACAGACTAATCAACTCATCGTTTCATCGCAAAAGCTGTGTGCTGCCAAAAGAGGGAACATCAGACAAACCTAACAAACATGAAGTATAGCATGTACGCAACATGTCACACACGTGTAGCAGTGAGGCGCTAAATAAGAAAAAGATTCAGGTCTTTCCACCTCTTTTCTTATTGTGTAACAGTCTCCATCATCCCGTTTATATAAATGTATAATAAACGTTTCTTTCTGTCTCTTTTATCTGTTTCAATAATCCTCTTTATTGGCATGAATGTTAGATGAACCGCGCTGCCAAAGAAGCATCTAGACACAAATTAGAGCCTCGCTCGATCACTCTCTCTGTGATGTAATTATATTGTTGTTTTTCCTCCTATGAAAACTGTTTAATCATGTATAACATCGCTGTAAACTAAACCATTTGCTCAGTGGGGAACACAGGCGCAGATACTGGATGAATGCCGTCTTTGTAGCCGTCTCTGCTTTTAAAACAAAGACAGCTAATCAATCGGTTGATCAGAAAATGAATCTAATCCAATTTTGATGATCTCCTTTGGTTTCCTGGGTGACTGTTTTCTTTTTATCTCACAGTTCTGGCTCAATTTTCCCTAATAAGAGAGTTAGACAACATTTGTGTGATGTCGGAGTCACAGTGTTGACAGTAATGAAAAGAAACACAGCAGCCGCTGTTAGATAATGGTGGGCTGTGGGTGCACAAAGGAGTCCTCAGTGGAAATCCCTCATTTATATTTCAGTTGTTCTGGGCCGGGATCAATATGGGCTGCTGGTTCCAGTGGATTCCCTCGAGTGCAATGCTGTGTTAATGAGCCTCAGAGCTCAGAAACACTACTCTCACCCAGATAAGAGTGAACAGTCGCAGCGGGGACGGGTCAGAAAATCTAAAATTAGCCCACTGCAAGGTGAAATTAAAAGACAGATATAAGCATGAAATACTTGTTAAACTTGAATTGTTGATGGCTGTATAGATTCTGTGTTCTGTGGTGTATTGTTCTCCATCCTCTGGATAAATGTCCAAATGTAAATGAGGCTGAGCTGCTTCTTAAATATATTCAGCAGCTTCACTGGAAACAGATATTAGAAATGTTGTAAAAAATCCTGCGATGATTAAACGTCTGTGTTTGGGTTCAGTGTGTCTGTATTAAAGAGCGAGGGGCCTCTTTCAACAGCCGCCATTTTGCACCAATGATGTAACAACTCCACAGGGACAGATCCATCACCGAGGAGGAAACACAGACAGCAGTTTGTATCTCGCAGCAGCAGGACGGCGACCACGAGACGACGTATCTCAGGGACGGCTGTCCACAACCACCGACAGATGTAATGTGTCCGCCTATGGCTTAATTTATGGGCCTGTATGTCTTGTTCTGCCTCTCAGGGCTAAAATGGATGGATATTAATGGGGCTGGACCATAAATCAATATTATATCATTTTCATGATATGAGACCATATATATGGCCTCCTGGTTTTAAAGGCAGTGAAGTATCATCCCTAAAATATTGTCTCAGTGTCGATATCGAGGTATTTGGTCAAAAATATGTTAATATCTGGCGATTTGCAAATATCAAAATATACATTGTGTTCCGTCATGAAGGCTAAAAATGTTGATATCAGTATTGAGATATTGTGTTGTACAGAGGCCCTAACAGATAACATTTAACTCATCCTCCCTTTTCCCGTGATAACAATTTAAATTTGTTTTCTCGAGGTCACTGCTTATTTACCAACATCAAGGTTAATCAATAATAAGTAAATGACATAATGAGATTCATCCAAGATTCATTATCTGGAGATAACAAAGCTTGTTTCCTCGAGATCTCATGGAAAACATTATTGTTATTCTGTGATAATGACATAAATAACTTGTGACCTCGAGAAAACAAATACACTTAAACTTGTTATCACAGAAAAACTGAGGAAATAATACCCATGACCCATGACTTCAGTATTTTAAGGCTCATCTCACCCTAGTTATTAATAATATAGGATAATTAATAGAATTCATAATCAATATTGTTTGAAATTTAGGCAGGAAACGGCAGCAGCCAGCAAGCAGTTAGCGTAGCTTAGCACAAAGACTGTAAACAGGGGGAAACAGCTAGCCTGCCTGTGTCTGAAGTTAACAAAATATCTCCTGTAGCTCCTCTAAAGCTCAGTAATAATACGTTTTATGTTTTTGCTTTAAACTGTACAAAATACTGCAAAAATAACAAGTTGGCAGAGAGAGGTGGGACTCACCTGGACAGGTGTGTGAACACATTTCATATTAAACATCAATTTGTAGGAGGAAATCTGAGTTCTTAGAGATTTAGAACTGGTCCTCACTCTGGACTCAGGTGCTGAGTTACATGTGGACCCATGATTTCGTGTGTGTGTGTGTGTGTGTGTGTGTGTGTGTGTGTGTGTGTGTGTGTGTGTGTGTGTGTGTGTGTGTGTGTGTGCGCCACAGGCGACCCCTGCTGCAGGCGCTGCACCATCAGCACCTCCATATGGAATCTGCAGATTTCTCACTTTCTGTCGGCCTTTCATGTTTCACACCTTTCTGGTTTGTAAAATCCTGACAGGGCGCTTTTGTTTTTTTCTTGTCTCAGCGTGAGGGTAGACCCTGAAGTTCTCTCCACATAGTTTGTGTTGCTGTAACACAGTGACTGTAGCAGCAGCTCGTGGCCTCTGATTGGCTGGAAGGAGCTTCTCTTTTTGATGAGAATCCACCGAGCGAGGCAGGAAGCGGAGGTCACTTCTGCTGCAGCCGGCGGGAGAAGCAGGAAGTTCAGATTTAGGCTACAGTCGCTTCATTTGTTAATCAGTAATCACAGCGAGTGTGAGAGGAATAAAACACAGATCCTGTGAAACCACAAACTGAAATATTAATAAATTCAACACAGCAACTTTGACTGACACTTCAGGATGCAGGGTTGTCAAAAAATGTAATTAAAATATAATTTCTAGATTTTACATGCAATCCTTTTAATTTTTTGGCCTTTAAATGTCTAATTTACGATATTAACACGTATATAAACAATGAAATGACCTTTAAATATCCTCAAACTGTTATAATAAACATAATCAGTGTGTGAAAAATCTATAGAACCAATACCTCAAAAGACATTTTCTGGTTATTCAGCTACAGATTCTCCACTTTTTTGTACATTCAGCATGTAAATTCACAGTGTTTGAGTGTGTGTTACAAAAACACAGGGAAAATCTGTCAAATAAACAAAAAAAATGCTGTAAAATCACAGATTCATCAGAGCTTTGAAGGCTGTCAGTGGGACTAACGATGTAGAAGCTATCTACCTGTGTAGCTACCTGGACATACATCTTTTAAACCCCTCTCTTCTCCTGAATATGAATCTGCAGGAGCATACTGACTTTCTCACGGCTCTATGAAAAGATGTAATGAGACACTCTCCGCCCGCGTTGACAGGAATGTAAAGCATCTGTGCATCAACATACACAATGAGTCCCGTCTAACACATTAGCGGTCATTAGCATCGCAAATGTAGCGCTCTCGCATCGTGATTCATTTAACAGCGACAGGTGCAGTAAATGACGCTGAGGTGCAGCTTCAGTAAAACCCGATCAGTGTGATGGATCGTGGGAGTGATGAGTTAAGTTGTTTTATTGTGTGAATCAGAAGTGCAACAGCTACACCCCTGTAAGTAAAACACACAGGGAGCTGTTAACTACGTCTAGAGGCCGACTCATTTTCTTAAGCTTGTTAAGTCGTGTATTACATTCTCTCCACTGGAAGGTCGACCTGGAGGGGATGTTTCCTGAACACTGGGCCGCCACAGAGGGCAGTTTTTCATGTTTAATCATATTTTAACCACATGGGCGTCTGAGAGGGCAGGTATCACGTGTCTCCCAGTGCACCTGAGAGTCTGTCAGGTTATCAGCTCACTTGGTGCAATGTCTGCAAACACTTCCTGCAGAATTGTGAGCATTTAATAAGAAACATGTTAATGTTTGTGATTATGTTTTCACAGAGTACAGCTTTTGCACACCTGTGGATCGACAGGTGCGTTGGAGAAAAACAAGGGCCGACAAAGTCTGGGGAAAGACCTCCAGCACGCTGTCCACTTCAATTCTCAGAACTTCATCAGGTTATCGTATCGTATCATATCATGTCGTATCGTATCGTAGGATAACCCAATGAAGGTCTGATTAGTGAAACGTTGTCTTTAAAAACAGAGTACAGCTTTTGCACACAGGTAGATCGACAGGTGTGTTGGACGTGACGTGATGTGACGTGATGTGACGTGACGTGACGTGACGTGACGTGACGTGACGTGACGTGACGTGACGTGACGTGACGTGACGTGACGTGACGTGACGTAGGATAACCTGATGAAGCTCTAAGCTCGGAGTAGTGAAACGTGGTCTTCACAGTTTTTGTTTTCCTGATTCTGTTTATATATTTGAAGTGAAATGCTAACGAGTGAAGTGTTTAAGTCAGACATGTACGATTAGAAGAAGTGATTCACAGAGAACTCGGCCACGATAACGATTATACCACAAGACAATCACCTGACGATACATCACGATATCTGTCAAACTCATGGAGGCAGAACAGTTCTGCCGGGTCCAAGGATGGAGGCCGTCGTACACTTCACAGATTGTGTAATTTGTGATAAAGTTGACTTGACATTTCTTGAGGAAACAAGTGACAGTCGCAGCAATATAAAATGACCTCCAACCTCGAACAAGAAAAAGATAAAAAAAGGAAAAAGAAATGTGAAGTAAAACTCTCGTCAGACCCACAAAATGAATCTGTCCTCCTGTATTTCATGCGTAATGTTTAGTCTTCATGTCACTGGGTTTATATTATATTCCGTGCCTTTGTGTTTTTACAGAGCGTGTGGCGGCGCTGCAGCAGGTCAGGAGGTCACATCTGGAACAGCTGGTCAGTAGTGATCACAGTCCTCACCTCTTCAGTCTGCAGGTAACTGAGGCGATAACGCTCCCGTGTGTCAGACTGAATTAACGGTCCTCTCACTGAGGAATGTGTGAAGAGATCCTTCTGAGGTCCAGAAGGATCTCTTGTGTCTTGTTGACTTTGAGGGAGAAGGATTGTTGTCCTCGCTGCAGATCTCTGCCCGCTGACTCATCCTCGTTAGTGAAGCGCCACTCTGCCGGGGCGTCATCAGCAGATTTAACGACACCTTTGGCTGCGATGTGAGGCATCAGGTCAGGACGGAGGACCAGGTGTGACTGCCTGACGTCTGTTGCTAGGAGCTGAGCGGTGATGGATTCAGTCTGGAGCGTCTCGGTCAAGTGTTTCTGTCATCCAGGTGTGATGGAGCCAAGTGTGATGTGTCTGTAGTGAAGTGTGTTTCCATGCAGTCTGATTGGAGGACTCACAGCTGCTTCGTGACACGTCGAGTAAGTATGGCAGCAAGTCGTTCCACTTCGACTACGTCTGTCACTCTTATAGCAGTGATGCACTTCAGTCTGATGCACCAACTCACAGACAGGCAGACAGACGTAGCTGAGCTGCATGGGCACAAATATCAACAAAAAAACATATAATAATTCAGATTAAACACGACGTATAATGTGTTATTGTGATAACATCATTCACAGAGAGGCTGAGTGTTTTTACACTGATGCTCTGAGCGATGAATGATGAATGATGCCGACTCACTGCCTGACATTTGCACAGAAGCTTCTCAGCATCGTTTGGACGTTAAATATAAAACTCCCCTGTCTGATGAGATAGCGAGCGAGCCTCCTGTTGGATTTAAAGATTCATCAGTTGATTTCCTGCCCTGCTTCACACACACACCCGCACACACACACCCTGAGCCCTGCAGTGTGTGTGTGGAGCATCACAACGATGAAAACAGCATCGATGACAGAGAGCGATGACTCTTCCTGCCTCTCCGTCAGTAATAACACTCCAGGGCTTACCACATTTTTTTTTCCTTGGGGAAAATCTCCTTATAACCCACTCAGAGTAAAACCCAGAGAGTGCGAGAGCTTTGAGAGAGACATCAGCCGGGCTGAGAGGACGTCCTGTCCTCCCCTGCAGCTCTGCAGCAGCTCTGGAGCCGACGGGTCAGCTGCTGCTTCATAAACAGCACCAGCGGTTCTGTCCAGCTGCTGTTCACGGGCCGGATTTCCCTCCAGTCATGATGTAACGTCCTCATATTTATCTCACACCCACACCTTTGATTAATGATGATAAATCATGGCGAATAAGTCTTAATCCACAGCTGTGTTGTCAGGCTGCTCTCTGTTTCTGTTAGCCAGACAGCTAACGCCTTGCTAGCCAGATTCAAAGACAATAACATTACTTAGTAGTACTAGTAGTATTAGTAGTATTAGTAGTACTAGTAGTATTACTAGTACTAGTTGTAGAGGTAATACTAGTATTTGTGAGTGTGTCAGCAGCTGCAGTCAGAAACAGAAGTAAACACAACAAAAGAAAATAATATTCTAACTTCAGTCTACTTTAAAAATATCTGTGTGTAAACTTTTAATAGGTCACAGCAGCAGAGACACAAACAGATGAAATGTTCTGATAATAATGAACCCGAACAGTCTTGTGATTATTCGGGCCGAGTCGGTGTGAGATCCTGCAGGATTTGGCTGCTTCACAGCTCCGTATTGTTGCGGAGGACGGAGATATAAATACTCAGACGGCTTCCTGCTTCTCCCTGCTGGGGTTCAGCGTTACAGGCGTCCCAGCTGAGCACACACCCAGACACAATAGACCGGCCCGGCCCGCTTCACCAGGCCCGGGCTGGCCTTCATGGAGGATTATCCCACACAAGTCCCCCTTCGTGGTTTTTATTCAGAGCGTGAAGGAGGACGGACACAAAGCCAGGAGACATTCAGAGTCACTTATGGTTTAAAATCACACGAGGTGATGAAGTCAGGAGGAAATCTGAGTTATTTCTGCTGATCGCCACTCAAAGATTTCACTGCCAGCGTCCACATTCACCTTTTTAGATACATTTTTACTTTCACGTACTCCTTTTTACTGTGTAAAATATGATTAACTGACATATAAAGTGAGCAAACTGAATCCAGTGATAAAGACAGTAGGATGTAGCTGAAAGATCCAGAAGAAATCTGTAAGGAGACTTTCAGTTATGAACGACTCAGTTTGAGGTCTGTTTAGACAAATTCACATACAACTTAGCTTAAATCAACATTTTCTAAATGACTTTGATAATGTATTAACTTCCCAAAGCTGGATTATTAAAGGAACAGTTCACCCCAAAATTAAAATTCAGACATTATCTAGTGTGTTGGCTTTAAATAGCTCCTGTTTCAGTGGCCACGAACACCTGAGGTCTCAGTAACAACACCTGGTTTTGTCACGACAAACAGGGATAGAAAATGTCTTTGTTGTCCTTAAAAACCTTCAGGGGCGAATGAGAATGTTTTCTGTTTATTGTCCCCACAAATAGTGAAGTGAAGTGAAATATCCTCCTTTGGTTGCAGCTTTCTCCTAAACAACTGACTTTTTTAAAACCTAAAAAACATAAAATGGCTCCTACAGCTCATCTGGTGTTTGAAAAATCAATTTAAAGGCGTTTAAGAAGACATTTATGCCCTTTTTTAAGACTAGCATGCAGCTTGTCTGAAGTCCGGCAGCACAACAAGGATGTAAATAAAGTTTTTTCAAAATAATTCAGGATCTCTGGGTTTGTGGAGATGCCCAACATTTTTAAAACAAGTCTTCTGCTGCAACCCCGTTTTGCTGAGAAGATCCAGAAATCTTTTGTAGAAAACGAAACTTCACCTGTCTTTTCATCGGCATGTTCGTGAGTAGATCATGACTACATTTTCATTTCCTTTAATATTTGTTAAGTGAGGTTTCAGAGGAGGAAGCAGACGCAAAGCTCAGCTTCAATCTGAAAACCGTCCTCCTGGTGTTGACGCGTCTGTCGGGACAGACGGGGACAGACCGCGAGGTCACAGTCACAATATTGAGATGTTTGCATCGAGGCAGTCGAGTGTAATAAAAGTCTCTGCGCTCGCCTCCTCAGGTGGGCGAGTTCCCACATCAGCACCTGTCAGCGCTCCTGCTGAGCCGCGGGATGGAAAACAGCCAACGCTGATCAGCTGCAGGCTTCATACTGCTGCTCAGAGCTGGAAAGTAACTAAGTACATTTACTCAAGTACAGATGAAAAACTGTAGTTTTTACTGCGTTACATTGATTTACTTTAGTGTTTCAGGTTAATAAAACAAAAAGTTACCAACACATAAATAATGATAAACACTTTGTTGATCCTCGGGGGGAAAATCAAGAGCAACCCAGCAGATTATACAGTGATTAAAACCAGCTCCACCTTCACCGGCTGCAGTTATTATGAAGAAATGGATCATTCTGCACTTTGATCACATATAGATGCTTCAGTACTTTATGTATATGAGTGTGTCTTCCTCCTCTGGTGCTGCATGAATGAACACAGCCTCAACAAGGACACTCTGTTAGCATAGCGCGGTGACCTCCGCAAGGCTACAAATAAACAAAATGCAGGATTATTCAGCAGGAACCGTGAAGAGGAACTCTTGTTGTGATGAGAAGGACGTCAGTGTGACCGACTCTTTTACTACCTGCAGCACAAAGACGGCCACACAGCGAGCTCACATCAGAGATCGAGCCGCGACAACAGGACGACTGTTCGTTGTGTCACGTCACGTCTCCGAAAAGCACATCGCAAAGATAACAGGCAGCAGCCAACGAGACAAACTGTTGTTGTGATTACGCAGCGTTTTCTGACACCACTCTCTCGTTAATGGAGTTTGAATTTGACGGTGAGATCGTGGATCCTTCTGTATCTGCTCACCTAAACAGCCAATCAGAGGGATTTCTGAGCGTCCAGGAAATCATCTTTACTTCTTGTGGTGTCATTTTGCACCAGGTAAATATCCTGTATTGCTTTTTAGGATTGTTAGCAGACAACAGTGAAAAAAGACGCTTATTTTCTGCCATTGTGGGGGGTTTTTTTTTAACGTCCCTTCAAAGTATTATTTCCAGCAGTTCGTGTGACGACCTAAACCGCGTTTTTTTCCTGGGAAGTCAGAACATCTCCATCCGTGATCGACTAAATCCAAACTGTGATGTTCTCTGAAACCTAACCAGAGCATAAACACAATGTTGTGACGAGAAAGAAGCAGAAACCTCAACTTGAACTTATCTGTGGTTCTGTAGAAACATAATCATTTATTCTGCTGCTCGGGTTGGAGAATCAGAATCAGGAGAGGATCAAAAACATCTTTGCTATCAAGAAAAGTCGTCAGTGTTGTTCTTTTCTCTCCTGTTAATTAAATAAACTCTCCTGTTCTGATAGAATTGATGCTATAGCAGCTACGCTAACCTCTCACGGAGCTGCCACTGTTGTTTAAAAATGAGCCGTCGCTTCTCTCGCTGGTCGTCACAAATCTTATTACTACCAAAAGCAAGATACAAAGTATAAATAGTGAAAATACTGAATCATCTGCATGCTTAAAAGCCCACAGGACTGTGAACGACAGAGCTTCAAAGTCTGAGAGATGAAAACCAAAGTAGAGACGATCTTTTCCTCCTCAGTCCATTAAAACAGTCATTCAGTATTTAGAGATATCTTAACGTCAGATGGTTTGTTGTATCTCAGCTTTGAAGACTCTCTCCTGCAGCTGAAAGGTCATCAGCTGGAGTCAGCGTGACTCCGTCAGCTCCTCCGACTTCTGTCAGCGAGTCCTTGAGCGATACAGCGACCCCCCTCCTGCGTGAGCAGCGCGTCGCCCTGAAACATCACGTCAGCGAGTATCTGAAGTGTGAATGCAGAGCGTACAGTAAAACCTCTCCCGCGCCTCCCGATAGCAGCGGAGAGCGTTTCATCAGACGGGGCCTGCCGCTGCCTGCCTCCTGCCTCCCTCGCTTTGATCCTGAACCCTGCAGTCATATGCAAAGCAGGCTGGGAAGACGCCGCCATGCTGGGAGGCATCGCCTGCACAGAGTAAAGACTGGAGTAGACTGTGTTTCCGTTACAGAGGTTAAAGTCTGACGGAGAGATTCACACCGGAGCTGTGAACAACAGCACCACTCCCTTCTTATGAGACACATTCATTCCCCAACAATGAGACTCTCACTGATACAGAACAATACAGAGCAGCGACGTGTTCGTCATCCACCAGAGCTGCAGATCAATAAGAAGAGTTTCATCTGTTGTGTCCTGGTGAAGCTGCTCTGCTCTCACTGTCTTCTCTCAGAGTCAGTCATTTCATATATTTCCCAAAATGGCGACAAAAGTCCTCACAAAATGGACATACGACCGTTTCCTCGTAAACTGAGCTGTCGCCTCCGTCGTGTTCCGGCAGCTCCCAGTGAAACCAGTACGAACGTGTCTCTGGTGAGTGTGTTGGTTTGTAACGCCAGTAGAAAAGAAGAAACGTCGACTTGTGCTTCAGTGAATATGTGTCAGTTAAAACGATAGTAGCATAGTGTGACGTATTCTGCACGTCTGCAGTTTTTAGGGAGTTTTCCTCAAACGTCTTCAGGCCAAGAACCACTTAAAACCAATAAAAAGGAAACTTCACGGACCATTTAACTTCCCAGCATCCCTCCAAAAACAATCGTCCTGCTTCATCAGTTTCCATCTTACTGACAATGTCTGGATCCAGAACCCGACTGCACTGATCCGTGCGGGTCGGCTTCACTGCTGGAGCCTGACGACGCAGCGAAACAGCCAACTCAAAAAAAAAAATGGTTGAATTTAAATGTGAGTTGATTTAATATTAAAAACAACACATCGATTCCAGTCACGACGAGGCTTTAGAGCCGCTCAACGTCACGGAAAGCTTGAGTTTGAGTTTTTAAATCTACTCGCTAACGTTCGCTATGACTTCTTTTAAACGTCTTCCTGCCTTCAGTTCATTCGTGTCGCTGTAATAAACATTTTCTGTACTTAATTCCTGAGTGACTTGGTAACGAACAGGCGGGTTATCAGACCGTCAGGAAACACTGAGACTGAACCAGACAGGAAAAGTGCTGAAAAAAACTAAAATCATGAGCTAAAAAAGGCTAAAAAGCTCCGTACAGTGGGAGCGTAAGACCCGAGTGAACACGCTAAACCACGCCGCGTCAAGTGATGATGCGTTATCAACATCCGGTGGTTGACGTGGTTAAAAACCTTGTGTAAATCCATTAATTCTGGTGGAAAAGCGACATTGTTGTGAGCGACTCCTCCGCGCTGCACGAACAGATTGTTATAAAGTTAATAAAACATCTGTCAGTGGAGGTTTAAGTCGACCAGCTATAGAAGGAACATATTACATTTCTTGGAGGCAGCAGATCTCGTGCTGAGCTGCAGAGTTCACACTGATTCACAGACTCAGATTGAACCGCAGTCGTCACAAAGACTGATGAGATTCACGATAACGCTGAGAGGAGACAGCGGCGGCCGCTCCGCGTGTTCCCGCCTCCTCCCAAACTTCAAAGTTCGCCCTGACGGATGCTCGCGGCCTCCGTCTGCCGACGACACAGAACCGCTCATCTTTTAAACAACGTGCGCTTCTGTTCTCTGTCATCACCATTCATTTCCTCGCTGCTGTAACAACATGTGAGGCAACACAAACATATCGAGGAGGGGAAGACATTTTCAGTGACCTCCATCAGGATGAGATGACTTTATCAGCTCGGTATGAGGGTGGAGACGACACACACCGACTCACACACTCGCTCGGGGAGGTTTAACGGCCTCTGTAGGGGGTCTGTGCTGCAGCGGCGAGCAGCTGGCTGCATCTGATACTATTAACAGAAGTGATGTGAGCGTGCACTGCAATAAAAATGTTTTTTTGGCAAACGCTGAATGTGTTGCTGTGGGTGTGTGCTGAAACACTCGACGATGTGAAATTCGTGGAGAAAACGCTGGAGACGTGTGGGAGGAGGAGGAGGAGGAGGAGGAGGAGGAGGACCGTTTGTGAGGCACATAGTTTTAGTAACAGTCACCCAGAATCAAATGCCTCATTTACATTTTCACTAAAGTCACTTTTTATCACCAACAGAGACAGACACCGTGACACAGACGCTCCTCCGGGTGTCCGAACGCCTTAAACTTTGACCGAGTTGGACTTGTTGGCAGCGCTCCGTCTCTCTGGTGTCGAGCTGAATCCAAAACCTCAAACTATTGTTTTGTGAAAGCTTCTCATAAAAACAGCTGCTGGTGATTTCCACTGTTGGTCAGCGTGAGATTCTTTCTGGGGATAATTTCATTCAAGATTCGATTTATTCGTCATTTTGCAACCAGGATTGTATAACTGAATAAGACTGAAGACCGATTCTGCTCGATAAAATAGAAAAAGTGAAATGGATGATTAATGTTTGTCCAAATGTGTCCAGCAGCTCTGCTCAGGTTTGCTGGTGAATACTGTGTACATTCAAGGATCGAAGGCTTCAACAAGGCCGCCAAACGGACGACTCGTCTGGATTCACGCCGCTGGATGTTTAAAGGACAGGTACGAACATTTCCAGCCATGTTTTGTGGCACCAGACCAGGTGCTTTCTGAGGAGCCGTGCAGACATTTCCATCTGTAATCATGGCGACCAAAACAGATATTTTAAGCCAAACCGTGATGTTTTTCTAAATCTAACCACGTAGTTTTGGTGCCTAAACCTTAACAGAGCATAATCACAGTGTTGTGACGAGAGAGAAATATAAAATTCAACTTAAGGAGCTTTAACGGATCTGTGTTTCTGCAGAAATGCAACATTTATTCTGGTTGTTAAAACTACTTTGTTAGGTTTAGTAAAGATCAGTGTTTGGGTTAAAATGACCTCATGAAGGCTACAGGAGCTTCTTTGTCATGCTTACAACTATAAATACATTATACAAATTTAAGTTTGCTACAAAACACATCAAGATGGCCATGAGAGGAAGGGCGGGCATCAGAGAATAATATTTTCATATCGAACTCTGAACTGTGAATTTAGGGTTTATTTAGACCAAAACAAAGTTTGTGGTTGTACGAAGAGTGGAAAGAAGAATCAAGATGTTGTCAACATGTTTGTTGTTTGTTTTACGATTATCTGCGACAAGAGCGAAATTTAAAACTCAACTTAATAAACGTAAAGTTGCAAATGAAGCGTTTTAATGGTCTGTGTTTCTGCAGAAGTGTAGTTAGCTAACATTTATTCTGGAGATCTGGTTGTTAAAACTACTTTGCTAGGTTTGGTAAAAGATCAAAGTTCAGGTTAAAATTTGATACAAAACAAATCAAGATGGCCATGAGATGAAGGTCGGGCATCAGAGTATAATATCTTCATATCGAACTCTGAGCTGTGAATTTAGGGTTTATTTAGACCAAAACAAAGCTTCTGGTTGTTGGAAGAGTGGAACAAAGTATATTAATTAACTTACTTTTTGTTGAGTTTGAATGAAGTCTGTTTTACGATGATCTGCAAGGTAAAACTGTTACTTTTGTCAATGAAGTCTGGTGGTTTTCCATGATGTGTAACAATCTGAGCCTGTTAGTGGCAAAAACAAGCACTTAAAGTGGATTTTAAGATTTAAAGATTCCTAAACCGGTTTGATTTGAAGCCTAACATTGGATTTAACCACTGGATGTTCCACGAGTGTAGCCGCACTACAGTCCATCAGGGCAACTGCAACCCCACATGTTTACATTTCCCACAACAACAGTTCAACTTGACTTGTCTTCTTGTAAAGTTTGACATAGAAATGATAAATAAAACATCCCCATCCCTGAGAAATGTGACAGTCAATGTTACCCACAGGATGATGTTTTTGGTCCTCATCCCTTTATAACTGCTCTGTAAATCAAAAATTAGGGTTCCAGGCGAATTTCCATAAAGTCACCTGATTCCCTTCTTTACCACTACGTCCATCAGAGGACTTTGTAACGTAAACAGATGCTGTTATGAAGCTGAAACGACAGATACTGTCGCTGTGTGTCCACATACTTTTGTCCAAACAGTGTACGTAGAGTCAGGAGAGGAGAGAAGCTCCAGAGAGACGAGTGAAAAAATCTGGAGAGGAGAAAGTGCAGCATAATGAGTGTGAAAGTGAAAGAGAGAGAGGTGACAGTCAGATGGAGGAGGGAGGAGAGGGAGGGAGGAGGAGGGAGGAGGGAGGAGAGGGAGGGAGGAGGGAGGAGGAGGGAGGAGGGGTGAGTTTGCATAAAGAGGACAAGGAAGGGCGAGAGACACTGAGAGTGAGAGAGGAGAGAGAGGGAGAGGTGACATTTAAAAATAGAGAAGAAGAAGAAGAGAGGACGGAGGAAGGAGGCGTGTGTGTGTGTGTGTGTGTGTGTGTGTGTGTGTGTGTGTGTGTGTGTCAGCTGTTTTCCTTCGTCCAGTGAATGCTAAAGTCATCTTCTGTATCAGGGCCACGGCGCTAATTTCCCATGATCCTCTTCTCCAACAACCTTCACTCCTCCCAGGTGTGTTTGTCATTTCAAACAGGGAGACTGAGGTGTGACTCTGACATCAACACACACACACACACACACAGATCGAACAGTGATGACTGACTTGCAGTGAATTCATTCTCACATGTGGCGGTGATGTGATGAAAACAGCCAATAAACAGCTCAGCGGCAGAATCTTTTTATCTTTCTGTACATATCACAGGTCACAGGGTCGAAACAAGGTAGCATACAAAACGACTGTGGACAGGTAAATGATTCTAATCAGGAAGGAACAGCTCAGCGGTTATAATAATAAAATGATGATTCATATGTTCACAGGAAAAGTTAGCAAGTCCAGACAGAAGCAGCCGAGAACATGTGGCTACGTAGCAAACATTTCAACAAAACTGTAGTCTGGATTCAATTGGATCTGGCGTCAGGTTGGTGTAGCACTCCCTGGTCCGTGTGTGTGACGTGTTGGGAACCCCCCAGCACGCAACTTGGCGTCGAGCTGCGACACAATGGTACCAAACCTGGCAACTTGAACAAATAATATATCAATTTGTCATCATTTAAGGTGTTCATGGGCACATTTTTTAAAGTTTGGACAGAGCCAGACTCACTGTTGCTAAGCTAAGCTAGCCAGATCTTGTCGCATCACATCTTGTCATCCAGCTCTCTAAAAGGAAGTGACTACCTCTTAAGGTCGGGACTCCTTTTAGGATTAGGGTCAAATTAGCGTTAGCATGGATTCACATTGGATCCAGCATCAGGTTGGTGTAGCACTCCATGGTCCGTGTGTGGGACGTGTTGGGAACCCCCGCTGACCAGTTTGTTGAAAGATGAAGCTTTAGTTTGGGTCTCTGTTCAGACACAATGGTACCAAACCTGGCAACCTGAACAAATGATTTCATGCTAATTTGTCGTCATTAAAGAAAAGAAAGAAAGACATTTTTTTAAACTTCTCACTGTTGCTAAGCTAAGCTAACCAGATCCAGAATCCACACACACCGACATGAGATTACAGTGCATCTTGTGATCGTACTCTCTAAAAGGAAGTGACTACGCGTCTCTGAACCATCTTTCTTTAAGGTCGGGACTCCTCTTAACACGATGAGACACTTGAGGAAACTTCTGCTCTTTTATTAAACTGCTCTGGTTTCTCAGCAGGACGATGAATTCAGCCGGTAGAATTAAAACAAACTGACAGGAAAAACCAATTCAGTCAACACGTACGGGAAGAGTCTGAAAGAGCGTGTGTGTGTGTGTGTTTCCAGAGAAGGAAGCGGCCTTACAATCTAAACAAAAGCTTGTCATGAATCACCTCTCAGCTGCTCTCGGTTTGTTTCTTTCCTGTAACGACTGACCAGCGGCTCCGTCACTCACAGCTGCATCAATCAGCAGCAACGGCCTCAGAGTCCATCAGTGACTCAGCAGCTACACTCAGATCTGTTCCAGAGAGCCATCAGTCAGGCGCTCTTTCTTTAATGTGTCTGAAACGCTTTCAATATTTAAAGCACATCATGAATAACTCAGTCAGATTCCCTTTTATTATGTGTTTGCAACTTCTAAACAACAAGGAGCTTCTTCTGTCAGTCTCGTCGGACGGATCGCTGCATCACGTCCCTCGTTAAGAAATAGTCCCGTCCACTGTGGCCACGATCCATCACAATTTATTAGTGATACTAAAAGTTTGGTCTCCCTGGATCTTTGTGAAGGCAGTTTTCAAATGACTCAGTGATCTTAAATAGATGATACTCAGCCTGGTCTTTGTGCACAAAAGAAAAAGTCAAGGGAAATTCAATCTATTCAGAATATTTGATCTAATAAATGAAAACGTCGGTCTGCATCCTTCACGAGTCGCTAAGAGTTAGTTAATCAAACAGACAATATTAATGTTCAGTCCTCCATGTGGCAGAATCATCTTCTCAAAGCCCGGAAACCTGAGCGATAAAACATCATGTTTGAGATCAATGAAATGTGCAACTGCTGGTTCATTACCTCGTTAACGTCATTGTTCAAAGACACGTTTGAAACACTCGTTGAAAAAACGTGCAGAGGAGAGTGTAATTGGACTTCTTCTCAGCTTCAGTCACAGATGTCTGAAGAACTTCTTTAGGTTCAAAACTGAAGTTTACCAAATTTTTCTTCATGCAGCAAAAACTGCAGGCTGGATTCAAACCACTGGTCTCAAACTCCGCCTGCGTGAAGCTGGCTGTGATTTACCAGGTGAGGTTTGCTCACCCGACCTTCGATCACTAGCCAGCTAGATGAAGGTTGCATAAATGAATAAACAGTTCACCTGGTAAAGTTAATGTCTTACTTACTTACTGAAATGGAAACAGGGGGTTCAAATCCATCCTGGAGTCAAATTTGGCATCACTAGTGAACGCTGAAAAAAGAAAATGGTCTTTGACAACGATGGAAAGACGTTTTTGCTCAGCGAATGTTCTCAGCAGAAAGAACGACCACATATATCGACTGTATAAGCAGCTAATTATGACCCATATTTACGTTCCTTCTTAGGTGGCGACCTCGTGTGGATGTGGTAATTATTGCAGCAGCAAAGGAGGAAGTCAGGATAAGTAATATAAAGAGCGAAAAACCAAAAATACAAACTCTCAGTGAGGAAGGGGAGCGCAGGGTTTGTTTGGTTATATAAACAAAGAAGAATAAAGAGAGAATAGTTCAAATGAAATTAAAAAAACAATATCAGATATACAGAAATATCAATATCTGTCCTGCCTGCTTTAGGTTGGAAATCTAATTTATGCAGTTTTGCTGGATGCTTCAATTTAAATGTAAAACAGAGACGAATAGTGAAAAGTGGCACAAAAAAACTGATAAATAAATCTACTGCTTTATTCATTCTGTGTGATACAAATCAATGAGACAAGATAAGATTAACTTTTTCTGTTTTTATTGTCGCCTCCTCCAGCGCACAGATGTGATGATGAATAAAACATCTCACACTTTTCTCAGGAGCTTACAGTCACAAAATGTCAGGATGTGTCTCTGGTTTTATTCTGCTGTTATAACGTGCAAAGAAAAAAGGATATTACATTTAAAATTTGGCTCATCAGCTTCAAATCCTGTGTGTTTCTTTAAAGTATTTTTAAAAAGCAGAAAAAGGAGCAGAATGTGGAAGTGAGAGCAGAGGCATTATGTAAAAAAAAAAAAAAAGGAAGAAAAACAATCACCAACAGAGAAACATAAGACGACGCAAACAAACACTGAAAACAAAAAAAAGTGAGCTCCCCCCCGCGGTGAGCGGCTGCTTCCTCCAGGGGGGAACAGCTTCAGGAGGAAGAACAAGCAGATGTAATTATTACAGCAGGAACTGAACTTGAAGAAGTAGAAAAGAAGAAGAGGAATAAAAAAGCTGCAGCGGCGCTGATGAGAAGACGGAGCTGGTTTTGTTCCTGAAATGCAGCCGGAGAACAGACGAGCTCTTCATCCTCGTCTCTGCTGCCTCGACCTCATTCCTGAACGCGTCTCTGCGTTTATTCCACTGAAATGTGCCATGTTTACTCCCTGCAGAGGTGAAAACATCTGTACATGTCATTGTTGAAGCTGTTTGAGGGATGATGACCTGTAAAACTCATTTTTTGGGGTGAACTCGGAGGAGCAAATAGCTCAGAGACGCAGCTGTGCTTCGAGCTAAACGCTAACGTCAACCTGACGGTGGCGCTCGATTAAAAGTCAGGAGATCGACGAAGTTCAGAGGATTCATCGTGCAGTCGAGATATTTCAGTTTGTTCCTGTCGCACCTGTAAGAGAACAAGCTAACCCGAGGAGCTGATGTTCGATTGTGGAGCAGGTGAGCAGTTTTACATCCCTAATTATTTATATAAATCATTTTTAAGCATCTGAGTTTCCTCAGGAAACAGGAGAACAGGGCCGAGTGGGTCAGAATCAGAACAAACTGAGCGAAGTTTAAACATTAACCCGCCGCCTGACGCGGTCCACAGCGCACTCTGTTCTCTGCTGGAGGTGTGAACCGGTCCGTCACTCAGTAATATTTCATAAAGTACTTCGGTTCACCTATATCGCCATAGCAACCTCAGCCTGATTTTTAATTGGAGCCCGAGGCCAGTCTGCATCCCTTTCATCTTCCACACACACACACACACTGAACGCATCTGTGCTCTGAGACACATACAGATGCACCTCTCTTTCTTTATCACACACACACACACACACACACACACACACACACACACACTGCTGCGAGGCGTTGTCTCCCGATGGGACGAGGCTGATCTGGTGTCAGCCGTCGCTCTTGATGCTAAAAGGTTCAAATCTGGTTCACGAGCGTCAGTCGGTTTGTCACAAGCACACGTCTCCACCGTTAGCCGCCTCGTTTTCCTGCCGCAGGCTCTTATATATGAAAAAAAAAAAAACAGGTTCAGAATTCCTCAAGTCGTCCTGAAAACAAGTCGTACGAACGCTGCAGCAGGTTCAGCTGGCTGGGAACATTCCTGCGGCTCAAACCGGCCGTTAGAATGGAAAGGAAAGATTCCTGACAAGCTTCAAACCGAACTGATGGACCTCAGAACCCAATAATGCAAACTCTTGTCTGTGGACAGTGTCCTCCTGCTGACGGAGGTCACCGTCAGTGACATTTAGTTTGGTAAGACATAAAGCAAAGCAGGTTGTAGGAGGTGAAATTTAAAAGCTGAGCATACACTTTATGTGCAAAGATGGTCCCTGCAAACCGTCCTGGCTGTTTACAATTCTCAATAAAGTTTAGTTTGAAAGCTATTAGCCACAATGCTAACAAGGCAGGAGTGCGCTGCCATGACATCTGTGAAGTTCTGAGTGCTGAAACGTTTCTCTTGTTCATAACCGGTCGTCATATGAAGAGGAGGAGCTCGACCAACCTGGCCTCCATATTTTTTTCCATATTTTGCGTCCATCGTTGAGAGAGGAAGTGGAGGTACGCTGGGAACAAGGCGGTGCTAACGAGGCGGAGGTGAGAAACAGGTGAGCAGGAACCAGAAAGGAACTACAAGACACCAGAGGACAGAACTACAAAATAAAACAGGAAAATAAAAGTGTGGTTTGGTATGTAAGTTTAGGTTTTGGAGCAGCTCCACCTGTGTTGATGCCGGGCTCGTTGAACAGATTTGTTTAGTTGTATATTTTTTGCCAGCACTCGTTAACGACTGTTGCAGTAACGAGCTGTGATGAGGCGTCCTGCTGTAGCTTGTTTCTCTCGTGTCAGCAAACTCGGCTTCCAGTGAAAGTTGAACCTCTTTTAATAATGCAAAGTTGAAAAGGTCATTTTTTTTTTTTAGGATGCATTAGCGACGAACCCCCCACAGCCCGGAGAGACGGATGGAAAATGTCCCCGCTGCATCGAGGCTTTTAGGAAAAAGATTGTGCAGCATAATGTTACTCTGAAGGTTTGAAGGGGAGGAACATAAAACCAGATGGATTTGGTGAAATGTCAGAAACTTTGATTTATAAATAACAAATAAGGGGGAAAAAACGCCTGAAGAGCTGCTTATATCAGCTTCATAGATACGAGCAGGAGAGACAACTCCGAACACAGACTTTAAAAAACTGATTATTCAAAACTGAATTTGTGGTTTGTGAGCGACGAGGCTGCAGGAAATCAGCACATCAGCATGCAGCTCGTCCATAACTCTGCACGGACGGGCGGAGGAGAGACTGAAATCATGAAGAAAAAGAAATTAAACTGCACCGATTTCTCGTTTTAGCTATAAATTATTCAGACACACACACACACACACACACACACACACGTCTGACCGTCTGGCCCGAGGCTGAAGGGACTCAGGTGAACCACATCGCTTATTAACCCTCCCACACACACACACACACACACACACACACCTTTAACAAGACAAAGGGAGGCTCCATCTTTCCGACAGGCGCAGCGAACACAGTGTCGAACTCCATCTTTGTTCTGTCTCAAACCACTGGAGCAAAGAGCATCATGGGAAATGAAATGAAAAGGGGGAGGGGGGCGCTGTCATGTCACGATTTCCCCCGATAGTTCAGCCAATCAATCTGCAACTTTGGCAATTAAGTTTCGTAGTAGTCGTCCTCCATTTTGGACAAAAGTCAGCACTTCTTCTTCTTCTTCCTCTCGTGACAACGGTCAAAGAAGAAGAAGAAGTGCTGACGTTTGTCCAAAATGGAGGACAACATCAGTTTATATCTAATCAACCGTCTTCTGTTGACATATTTAATTATAAAACAGACATGTTCAGTTCATCCTACGCTGGTTATTTGCATACACAAATGTATTTTCCTCCGCGACCCTCGAGGCTGCGCAGACGTGACGGCGTGAATTCGATTAAAGCGTCGCCGTGTAGTTTCTGAGCAGAAATCCAAACTCAGAACTTTAATATTTACACTATTAATGAGGTAATGAAGCCATAAGTGCATAAACAAGCTGTTCTCAGAGGAAAACAGTAAACAAACACAATGATTACGGCACATCTGGTTGTCGGCTAACTGAATGAGCAGTCGTGTTTCCTCCTGTGTGGCTGCTGGTTGTTACTGTCTTTGCGGCGTCAACACTCGCGGGACGGAAAAGTTGTCGTCCTCCCTCAGATTTATTCCTCTACGTTGGCGGTAAACAAAACATTAGAGCTGTTCTGTGTTTTCAGAAGTGACTCAGAGACACTGACTCCATCACCGTCCATGCTACACTCGACCCCGTGACCTCTGACCCCGCTGCATGACCGACTACATAGTCCAGCAGGCTCGTCACTGCTGCTGTGACTTTCTTGTAACTGCTGGGAGGGAGCGAGAGTTCTCAGCAGCGGCTGAAGCTGCAGAAATGGAAGAATTGTTTCCCGGTGTTGACTTTGTGTCTGTGTGACGTGAATCACGAAGAGGAGACGAGACGGAGGGAGGAAGACTTCAGCCAGGAGAGAAGAGGGAGACGAGGGAGGCAGCAGAGAAGGACGAAGAGGAAGAAAAGAGAAAAGATTGTGTGAGAAGGAAAAAGAGATAAAAAGAGCAAAATGAGAAGAGGAGGCTTCACCTTGTTTTCCCAGAGGAAGAAGACAGATGAGTGGAGGAGTGTGGGGGTGCTGCCTTAATGAGAGCACACACACACACACACACACACACACACACACACACACACACAGTGACACAGCACAATTGGTACCAGCTGCTGCTGTTTATCGTTATTAACGAAAAAATCCCAAGGTCAATAAGGAGCGTGTGTGTGTGTGTGTGTGTCTGTGTGTGTATGTGTGTGTGTGTGTGTGTGTGTGTGTGTGTGTGTGTCCAGGGAGAGGAGAGGAAGGCGAGTGGGCGACGATGGGTGTGAAGCATCTTTTGACCTCCTCCGTGATGAAAACTGCGAGCTTCACTGTTTCCTTTTTCCACACGGAGACACTTTCACTGAGAAACACACCAAACGTTTGAGTGCAAGAGACACAAAATGGCGCTTGGAACCTGGTTGCACATTAACCAGAAGGGGTTTAAATGGTTTATGGCACCTGGTGCAAGTATTTCAGCGTGTGTCCAGCTCCGCTTTGCTCGTTAAAATGCGGATAATGTGGCATTATTAAGTTTAAAGATGATTGTTGAGGTCCAGCTCGGAAAGTACAGATGTAATCCTCCAGATTTTAAATGATATGTGTTTGATTTGAGGCTTCTAGCAGTTCAGGAGGCGTAAAGCTGGATCTGTTAACCCTTCAGATCACCAGATAATCCGAGAGGAACATCAGGACGAACTCCCACACTGTATCCTCCTCAGGGGAGCTAATCGAGTCCTGCAGTGTGATGTTCAGGATATAATGTGAGCAGATAACGTCGCTTCAAACCACAGATACATCCACCGCTCACATTATATGCCTATTAGCCACCTTTCAGGAGGTGAAGAGGACGGTGGTGCTGGTGTTATTAACAGCCTGTGTTAAGTGTGATGAGGCAATGAACTGCTGAACCCAAATGCAGATAACAGCAGGAGAGCCGGGAATCAGTGTGAGGCGCTTTTATTTTGCAGGAATACGGAGAGAAGACGGGTCAGAGAGGAGCAGGGATGGAGAACAGGCTGATTCACAAGGCTGGAATGAGGCTGCACGACAACAACAGGGAACTGGAAGCGCGGAGACGACCAAGCGGGGTACAAGAAGAAGAAGAAGAAGAAGAAGAAGAAGAAGAAGAAGTCCTGATTACGATGATGCTGCGCAGCTGGTCGCTCTTCCCTGACAACAACCAGCACACCAAGAGAGAAACTGCTGCGAGGAAAACTGAGACACAGAGTAGTGAAGGAGCCGAGGTTACAATAAGGCTGCAGACCGCAGTTTGAGTCAAGCAACTTGATATTTTAAGGACACCTGAAGACATTTCCAGCTGAAAATTCAACCTAAACAGACGTAAAGTTGCAACATGAAGATGCTCAAAATCTGTTGTTTTGCAGAAATGTACTTATTCTGGAGTTCGCTGACTAGAAACAGCTTGCGACGTCTTTGTTTCTTCAGGGATTCGTCTCCTTAAACCTTGTTTTGCTCCCTGCAGTACGAGTGTTTCGGGCCCTGTGGCGAGAACTCGTTCTCTTGGAGGAAAGCGGGTTCTGACGGATGCTGCTGTCGCTGCACACTTCTACTTTTCAGCGTTTTGTCTCGCCCGTCTAGTTTGTTTCACTCGGCTATCCGACGCAATCAGGAAGCTCGAGACTCTCGAAAAATGCCGTTTCATGTCGACTGTGTCGGTAACAGGTGCTTCAGTCGACTCGACGTGTCAGCTCGGCTCTAACTTCCCCCAAATTAAACACTTTTTGTTTTATTTGTGCAAAAGATGAAAGAAACCGAAGCTACGCGGCTTCCAACCGTCTCATTATGACATCTCGTACGCTGCCGCCGAGTTCTTATATACAGTCTGTGGTTTCATCACTCGGAGAGCTGTCGACTTCCTCCACACATTTTATCTTTCTGTTATTGTTTACGGATCCCAGTCTTCACCTGCACCCAGAGCAGCAGCAGCAGCAGCAGAAGAAGAAGAAGAAGAAGAAGAGGAGGAGCGGTGTTTGTTTCTGTGTTTGTGAAGAAACGTCTCTCCCACTCATTTTCTCCGTCTTCTTCTTCGTCTTCTCTAATTTGGGAAATGCAGGATGTGGTTTTCATAACAATGAGGAGTTATATTTCATTTCAGGGCTGACTGAGGCACAAACACACACACACACACACACGCACACACACACACACACACACACACACACACACACACACACACACACACACACACAAGATTATTCACATTCACCGACTCACACAGAAAACCTGCTCATTACACAGGCCGATACACACACATGTATAAGTGTGTGTTTTATGTCTATTCCACATTATGCAAATATACAACACACACACACACACACACACACACACACACACACACACACACACACACACACACACACACAGGAGGAGGAGGAGGAGGAAGATGGAGGAAGGAGGAAATGGAAATGAGACGCTGCTGGATGAGTGACAGACGTGATTCAACTGCAGCTGAACTCGTCTGCGCCTCGACGAGCTCGGAGGATATTTTTGTCCTCGTTCTGATCATCAGCACTGATTACGATTCTTTCATCGCCGTTAATTCTTATTTTAAGTATTTACCTCATCACGCGTGGCGAGTGTCGTCAGGTTTTAGCCTCTGAGATGTGACTCCATCAGATAAAGTTAGATTAAAGCGTCTCGTTTGTTTGTGTCTCAGTTTAGAGTTTCATCCTGGGTTTGATCTCTGATCCTGGTTATTTATATCTCTGTTTATTTGACTTCTGATGCCTCGTTCACACAAAGCTCCCAGTAAATTACTGGGATCACCTTTCAGGCACCAGGACAGATCTTTACTAATCACACGTCCAGATACGTGTCATGGTGAGGCAGAAACACATGCTGCAAGAGACTCCAGAGGTTCACTTCTTCTTCTTCTTCTTCTTCTTCTTCTTCTTCTTCTTCTTTCTTCTTCTTCTTCTTCTTCTTCTTCTTCTTCTTGAGAAGATGGTGGGAGGACGAACGACTGGTTTTCAGAGACATGGTGTCTGACGAGCTGTTTTTGTCCGGTGCTCATGTTACGTAATTAATAGTCGACACGTAACTCGATATCGTGATCAGAAACACGTAGAAGCAACAGTAAAAAGAGAAAACACCTCATCAGAGTCTTGTGACCGGTTTGCTCTCTCCATGTTAAAACATTTGGAAACACCAGCGAGGTTAAAAACTGGATCCAGCTCTCGTGACTCCGGCTGTGGCTGATGTTGGACTGCTGCTTCCTTCACTCTGGTCTGTTCAGCACTTAAAATGTCCTTTATAAATAAATTAAACCCGACTTAGAACAAATTAAAGTGTGTTCTATCTGTGACCTGAGAAAAAAGTCCATACATGGTAATTACTCTTTCTTTTTTTACCTTGTAATCAATGAGATGATTAGAATGTGAATGTGATCTCTGGCTTTCTGTCGCAGCGTCACATGAAGGAGTTCTTGTGAGGTTAGAAGTTTAAAAAAGTTTCTTAACATAACCTGAATCAATAATATATTTCAATGTGTTATATTATTCATGTTGCTGCTCTCAGCGGTGATGAATCAACCCGAAGGAGAGGAAATCTTTATTTTGTGTCTCTGATACCAGAATCAGACGCAGAGAGATGAGATGTGAAATATCCAGGAAGGGTTTCTTCTTCTTCTTCTTCTTCTTCTTCTTCTTCTTCTTCTTCTCCTGCTTCTTTTCTTCTTCTTCTTCTTCTTCTTCTTCTTCTTCTTCTTCTGCTTCTTCTTCTTCCCCTGCTTCTTCTTCTTCTTCTTCTTCTCCTGCTTCCTCCTCCTCCTCTTATCTGGTTCATTTCCTGAGCTGAAATAGAATTGACTTCCTGATTCAAGGTTAAATGAGTTTGATGTCAGTCCTCTGCAGGGAGAAAGAGAGACGGAGCGAGGTGGAGGTAAAATTAATCTGTTGACTGTGTGTGTGTGTGTGTGTGTGTGTGTGTGTTTTGCAGTCATTACTTCCATCAAGACGCTGAAGACAGTCAGACATCTTGAGTTTTCTGTGGTTTGTATTTATGTGTCGACTAAACAAACTGCAGGAGGAGCTGAGACGATGATGTCACCTGTAGTCTCGTGACACTCCTGATCTTCAGGACACAGCCAATTAATTTCATGACCAAATAATCGCTGACATCACATGTGTATTACCTGGAGGAGGTGGAGGAGGTGGAGGAGGTGGTGGTGCTGTTCAGTCTGCCCACCCTGGATTCTCCTCTCGCTTCTTCACTGTTCCGTCTGTTTCTTATCTTAACGTTTTTAAGCTTATTATCAACTTGTTATATCGATATTTATTACAGTTTAACGCACTGACACACACTGGAGCTGGCAGAAACTCTATTTTGTTTCATTTTATGTATGCAAATATTCAATGAAGTGAGTCTGAATCTGCAGAGTTTGTGGCTACTAAAACTGGATGTCTTTGATGGCAAGTCGGATCATCTGCAGCCCAGTTTGTGCGACCAGAAATCCTGTTTTCCAAACCCTGACCAAGAGGTTTTAGAGTCTAAACCGAACTACAGCATGAGCACAGTGTTGTGACGGAAAATAGAACCTAAAGAAACTTTATTCTTTTGTCATCACAATGTCAAAACTCAACTTTAGTTTGCTATCGTGCTGCTGTAAGACTCAGGAAAGCAGCAGATCTTCATCACTGAGTCGTCAGGAGGCAGCGTTTGTTTTCTTCTTTTAATGGATTCATGGATTATAATAAAAAAAAGAGTCAGATTAGTTTCTCACAACAAATCACTCGAAAATAGTTCCTACATGAAACAGCTCACAGCAAGGCGAGTTTTTTAAATGTATCGCCATCTAGAAGTCGGATAGACGATAAACAACACGACAGGTAAGAGGAAGAATATGTTGCTGATTGGTGTTCGACTGTCGAGGACTGAAGTCTGCAGTGAACATCAGCCGTACTGAACATCGTGGTCACACTGATCAGGTGTTGTCGTCCACATTACGAGACGTGAATCCTGTGAATCTCTGGTGCGTGGGCGTGCAATTTAGATCCCATTCAGGGAGAGTGGACAATGAAAACCACTTCACAGAGACGCAGCTGCAGGACGCGAATCCATCAAGTGGAAGAAATCAAAAAGCGTTCTGATGTTTGAGAAAATCTGAAGGATTATGACTTTATTTTTTCTGTTTCTGTAACAGTCCGAGTGTCTGGGCTGTAAAATAAATCCTGATTATGCAAATGTTTCATCTGTTTTCAGAAAGTGAATTAAAGGTTTAAAAATAAACTGTGTGTTTGTTTGTGAGGCCCAAAAGTTTGAGAAGACGTCAGGGACGCATTTCAGACTCCAGACTCGTTCATTTGGGCCGATTGGGTCCAATTACCGAGTCTGCAACTGTAAAACCTGAATGGAAGTCTTTTTAAGTGTGTGTGCTTCAACCAGAACCAACACGGTTCTGTCACCGTACCAGAGAGAAACATACACCCTCCTCCTCCATGTCTGGGAGTCCACACACACACACACACACACACACACACACCCACACACCCACACACACACACCCACACACACACACACTCGTTGACCTTGGGATTGAGAGCAGCGTGGCCTCGTTGCTGTGACGACACAGCTGGTACCAATTGTGCTGTGTCACCGAGTCTGTGTGTGTGTGTGTGTGAGAGAGAGAGAGTGTGTGTGTGTGTGTGTGTGTGTGTGAGAGAGAGAGAGTGTGTGTGTGTGTGTGTGTGTGTGAGACATTTCACAGCTGCGGTCAGTTTCTGGCGAAGACTGTGTGAAAAAAAAAACCGCCTGTTTTGATTCGTCTTCTTCGTCTGATGACATCACTGACTCCTCCTCCTCCTCCGGTCATGTGACCTCATCAAATCAAAACAAACAACCGATTAACAGATTTAAAGGCAAAACATGAATAATTAAGTGTTAATATTGTACTTTTTACTCCACGTCTGCTTTTATCTGACAGCCGTAGTTACAAGTTACTTCACAGGTTTGTTTTCTTTACTTTCTCTTTAAACTCTTTAAATCTCAGATAAGATGGAAAACGCTTCGTCACAAAGCTGAAAACAAGCTGGTTTTCTAATTATCTTATAAAATACGAGGCGCTGCTGTAGATCAAACCGTCCAACTGTGTATGAAGGAGTTAAAACGAGCTCAACTTTAAACATCCACAGCCGTGATATCGATCCACAAACATCAGATAATCAGCTGTGATTGCAGCTGACAGGATGAGAGACAGCAGACTGAATGTTTCACCATCATCATCTCAACATGTTTCTGCTGTTCAGTTCAGTGTGCAGCCAGCGCCCCCTGCTGTGTGCCCGCGGACGTGAACATTAAAGGGTCATTCAGGTTATTTCCTGCCTGGATTTTACTTTTCATCTGTCACACAGAACCCAGAACTGATTCGATGTGCAAAACAAAACAATTTTGTCGCAGTTTCTTGTCACAAAGTTTGATTAATGACATTTATTCATCATCTTCAATAAATAAATCAGAATCTGTCGTTCAGCTCGTGCGTGACAGGTTAATGATTTCATCTTTAAAAAAAACATGTAAATAATTTTTTTTTTTCAATAAATGTAGATATTTTGGGGGGTTGTTGTGAATCTTTTTATTTCAGGATCAGATGCAGAAAGATTAAATATCCAGGAAGTGTTTCTTCTTCTTCTTCTTCTTCCTTTCATCTTCAGGTTTCTTGTTTACAACAAAAATAGTTTTCTTAGAAGACAGATTTTAATACAAACTGCAGATTTTTTGCTTGAATCGCAACTTCTTTTTTATTTTATGATGCAGGGAAATATAATCACCCATCCAGATGTTTTACATCATCGTCTTCTGTCGTGTTTTGTTTTGTTTTCTTCTTTATTTTATTGCCTGTGATTCAGACTACAGTGGAACTCTGGGTAATGAAGTTTAAATACATGAAACAACAGTTTTATTGAATATCATCACATGTATTCAGTAATACTGCAGTACTAGTACACAGTATACTAACAGTGTGTATTGATGTTAGTAGTGCTTTGGATTGAACGTGTTGTGCGTTACGACAGCGGAGACGTTTGTGCGTTTCTGTCTCTATGTGTGTGTTTGTTGTTGTTTGTCACGGAGTGTGTGTTCACGTGTGTGTACACAGTTTATGTTGACTTCCTGTTGGAGCTGTCAATCAGGTGTTGACCTCCTCTAGTCTCTGGACCACAGCGGACGCCACCTTCCTGTACGCCTCCGCCTAGAGTGGACACACACACACACACACACACACACACACACACACACACACACACACACACATTAAAGCACTATGCAAACAAAAATACACCTGAGAGCTTCGTTAAGGTGAAGAGAAACATGTTTTTACAGCAGAACAAAAACACAAAAGAAAGAGGAATGGGCCTGTCAGGATAGAACAGAACAGAACAGAACAGAACAGAACAGAATAGAATAGAATAGAATAGAATAGAATAGAACAGAACAGAACAGAACAGAACAGAACAGAACAGAACAGAGACCTCTGGGCTGTCCGGGGAGGAGACGACCACTGGCTTTCCTCTGTCTGACATCTCTCTGATGTTTAGATGAAGAGGAACGTCGCCTGCAGAGAGACGCAGACAGAATCACATCAAATCTATCAAAATGATCTAAAACACAGTCTTCTGTTCAGGATGCTGTGAGTTTAACACACTCCAGAACTTAATCACAAAACACCGTCCGCTCCTCCGGCCCACCTAAGAACTGGACTCCCAGAGTGTCTGCGAGCTGTCGGGCCCCGTCGGAGCCGAAGATGTGAGTCTGGTGGTTACAGTTGGGACACTGGAAGACGCTCATGTTCTGCACCAGGCCGAGAACCTGCAGGGAACATTAAACTCTTTAGCCCTCCTGTCACTCTAACCCTCAGTCTGTGTCAGATTTCACAGCTGTGGTTCAGATTACCGGCACGTGAACCTTCTTGAACATCTCGGCTCCTCTGCGAGCGTCGAGCAGGGCGATGTCCTGCGGCGTCGACACGATTACAGCTCCTACAAAACAAAACACAGACACACGACGCCCTCCTTGCATCAATCTGGCTATCTGAGCACTCGCCACTCCAGCTAAGACAGTCGTAAACAGGTGAGGAGCTAAAAGACATTTTCCTGAACTGACCAGCTACTGGGATGTTCTGGCTGATCGACAGTTGGACGTCTCCTGTCCCGGGAGGCATGTCGACCACCAGGTAGTCCAACGAGCCCCAGTCCACCTACAAACACTCCGTCTATTAGAATTCAAATCAGGTTTGTTTTCCAGCCACTCTCACTGTCAGTCTGCGAGGCGCTCTCACCTGTCTGAGCAGTTTCTCTATCGCTGACATCACCATCAGCCCCCTCCACACGATGGGAGCCACGTCGTCCACCAGGAACCCCATCGACATGCTGACAGAGGGGAGGGGAAGGTCACAGGAGGGATTTAATTTAGCTTTCACCTTTTAAACTGGGAGTTCAGAGAAAATGGGAGCGATGTGATGACTCACCAAGGAATCCCGTAGTTGGTGAGTGGGATCATCAGATTGTCTGGAAGAAAACAGCTGAAGTCAGATTACAGGAACAGAAGCTTCATCACATTTATCAGAAACCTCGACCGTCTCCTGACTGCACAAATACACACATCAGTCACTCAGAAAACATTTAAACTTATGGATGTAAAGAGAAAGATCAACAAGGTGCTGTACTGTCAGAGAGCTCCGGGTTTCCCTTCAGGTTCATCAGTTTGGGAATCGACGGACCGTAGACGTCAGCGTCCAACAGACCGACTGACTTCGACTGAGACAGAAAGAAAGAAAGAAAGAGAGAGTTCAATATTACAACGATCTCCTACACTGTTCGTCTGACTGAAAGTAAAGACATCTGATAAACAATTCTGACTAGAGATATCTTACAAATACTAAGGATGTAACAAGACTTATCATTTGCTGTCACATCAAGATAATCCAACTTTCAAACATTTTTCTTGGTAAGAACAATTTAGATAAACGACCAGGTAAGAAGTCTCCTTACTGGATTGTTGGCCAATAATCCAAGAGCCAAATTCACTGCAGAGACAGAGAAACAGATGAGTCGAACATATTCACTACAAACTCCTGAACATTTGGATGTATTTGAAAAGCATGAAATCTCTGCTGTACCTGCGGTGGTCGACTTGCCCACGCCACCTTTCCCTGAAGCCACGACGATGACCTGTTTGACCCCCGTGATGGGCTTCTGTTTGGGGAGACCTTTGGCCATGTGCTGCTTCTGCCTCTCCTGTAACGCCTTGCTGTCCACCGACCTCTGAGACACACAACAACACATGAGGTACGCACATTAACAACTCCAGTGTTGCTCTATGGCTCATGCTGAATTAACCTATAGTCACCAATATTTCAGAAAACATCCAAACATATACGGTACAAGCTCTGTTTATGTGGTGCAGAGAAAGACAACCTTAAATTGACAAAATTTTACATGGAGTTTGGTGCAAAGTTTTTTGTTTTCTGTTTTGGGGAGCCAATCACAGCTCTCTAAAGCAATTTATACTACTTCCTTACAGGTTAATTAAAGGCCATTGATTAAAAAAAAGAAGACTTTTGGGCTGCCAAGATGGAAAAATATCTAAGTTTCTAAATATCTTCTTAAGATTTACAACTATTACATGCACTGCGGTATTTAAAAATGCAAATGTAATGGCTTATTTAAAACGTGTGAAAACCTGTTAACTATTAATTATTCACCAACATGGCTTACAAGTGATTAACCATGGATTAAGTCTAGTTATACACCCTTTATGAAGAGGGAATTGAGGGACAGTGGTCCAAATTATTAGCCAGGCTGATTAATAAACTACAAATATGTCATTTAAATTAATTTAAATAAAAACAATAGCTCACTGAGATGCTATGAGACCGAATTATTGTAAAAAATATTTGGTCACTGACAATCTTTGAATAAAGTCTCTTTGAATACAACACACACTTCCGGTTGTTACATTCAAAATAATACAGCATTTAAAGAAATTTACTTATCGAGGCGAAAGTACTTTCATCACACAGGACTCTAACAATATATGATCAAATGAAGCTACAAAGACATGACACTCATGCACGTTATGGACCGTACATTTCTATTATTATCTGATGTACCGTTTTAATTTCTACTACAAAATAAAACTCACTTCCTGTTTCGTTCCCGCCTCCTGTCTAGCTTGACGCTAACGCGAAGCTGCTAGCTAGCTCGCCTGTGTTATGCTAACGGACACGGGCTGTAATCTCACCTGGCAGCGGACGAACTGAACGCAACACGCAGGTCCGAGGTTTATTTCAGTCCGTGTTCGTAGAGCTGAAGGTTTATTAACGGATAATCTCAGTAAATGGGACAGTCTGCTGTATGTTAGCTGAGCCATGTTAGCTGTTTAGATACTGCTCTGCGCGACAGCCTGGTGCGCGTCAAGCTTGCGCAAAGTACGCATGCGTGGTAGGCGTGTGTAACCGTTTGTTTTCTGTTATTTTCTTTCTTTACTCAGACGCAGTTTTTAAGAGTGTGTTTTTTCACTGTTTGGTAAAAAGATATAGATTAACTTGAGTATAATTTTTAATACATACGCTAGCATAATCAATCGAAAAGAAAGTAAAGACTGCGTAAATAATGCGCAGCCTTGAGGATCTTTAAGCGGCTTTAGTTGACGTTAATACGGAAGTGAGTTGCATGATGAGTTTTCTTCAGATTTTTGTAATTCATTGAGCATTTCTGTCAGTTTATGAGTCAGTGTTGTTCTGTTTGTTGACGTTTCGGATTGGGTTTGTTGGTCCTGGTTCTCCTGTACCGCTGTTTCACGTTTAAGGTCTAAATCAGGGACGTCAGAGAGGATAAAAGATTAAACCCTGAGGAATAATGTCGGAGAAAGGCAGTGGATCTGTGGCCCGGACGGTGCTGCAGCAGTGTCTGCAGGCCAGGCTGCAGGTGAAACCAGCAGAGGAAGACTCGGAGGCCCAGTTTGTCCAGGTGAGACCAGGTGCACTGCATCGCATGTAGTAGTCCAGTGATATACATTTATTTATTTTGACTTATTCTTATTATGCACTACAGCACAGTTCATTTTTATAATGAAATAACAATAATATATAATATGGAAAAGAGGAAACATGAGGCTTGCTGTTGAAAAAGTAATAAATAAATGGCAGTTTTATGCCTGAAACTCATAAATGTGCGGATTTGCTGCGTCTCTTTGTCATTTATGACTGTAAAGTAAGAGTCTTTGGATTTTAGGCTGTTAATTGGACAAAAGAAGAGATTTAAAGACTCACTTTGGACTGTTTGGACTTCTGTTTTACATTTTTGTTCAGCGGACTTTCTCAGTGTCATCATTTATTATTAGCTTTTCCAACATTTTGTACACAGATATTTTAATAGTATCGATCCAAAATGATGCAAAATGCACATTTATTTGTTTCGAAGTCGTTCACAATCAAAGGAAAAACAATCACTTCCCCTCATCCTGTCAAAATCTTTAACTTCTATTCACTTAAGTGCGATATAATAAGTTTGCTTGCTTCTCGTTTTGACTTGAAACTGACACAAAAAATGGCTTCACAATGTTCCTTTATTCCATATTATATGTATTATTGTTATTTCATTACAAAAGGGGACTGAACTGTAGTGAATTTACATAGATCATTATAGAGAGGCCAAAATAAGAATACATAAATAAGAATAAGTCAGAATTAATGTATTGTGAGTGGTAACTTCTTTGAATGTCACTGTACTCAGCAACAAATCAACATTTCTTACAACCTTTAAGATTCTCCACCTTTAATCAAAGTGAATATAGTCACTGTTTGCTGCCCTTTTCTGTCCTTTGCTCTGTCCTCAGATCGACAGAGGGATGGTGATCTACATCTGCTTCTTTAAAGGAGCCACAGACGACGTCCTGCCCAAGATGGGTCGGTGACCTTTCTTAACCTTTTGACCTACATATCTGAAACCTTCACTGAGATGTTAACATTGTCTCCTCAGTGTCCACTCTGCTGAACGTACGGCTGTGTGAGTCCGACTCGGGGAAGATGGTGTCGGTGCTGGAGCTCCCGGGCAGCGTGCTGATCGTCCCCCAGGCCACGCTGGGCGGGAAGTCCAAAGGCAGAGCCATGCAGTACCACAACAACATCAGCAAGGAGGACGGGCTGCGGCTGTACGGCAGCTTCGTCTCTCTGTGTGAGAAGGAACTGGCGGCTGCTGCTTCAGCTGAGAGCGGAGCTGAAGTCAAACACGGGACTTATGGGAACAGACAAGTTCTGAAACTGGACACCAACGGACCCTACACACACCTGATGGAGTTCTGACCCACAGGGGAAGACGAGGAACTGGACTGAATGTTTAAATATTTACCAACAAGGCTGCAACAGCTGCCGGTGTATCATGTGATTTATGATTTTGTGATAAAAAACAAAACACAGATTTGGAGTCTGTTGCTGTTTTTGTGTAAGTAGAAAACAAATATACACAAATAACACATCAGTTTATAATAAAACAGTGTGGAATGTTAGTGTCCTTCACTTCCGGGTCAGCAGGGGGCGCTGTGCTGTGTGTCAGGGACCGGAAGTGAGCAGCACTCGGTAAGATTGGGTTACAGCAGCGTTTACAACCTGCGTCAAAACTGCTGCTCCTCCTCAGAGCCGTCAGCCTGCAGCAATTACACTTCCGGTCGAATTAGTCCCCGCCAAAATAAAGGCACACAAATCAGGGACTTCATGAATAATGATAAATAATCTGTTATATTGTTTTTTCTGCTCTTAAAACCTTTTTTGAAATTGAAAATTAGAAGATATCATTTTGCTAATATTCATAAAGACTGTAGAGCAAGTTGCTAGCATTTTGTTTAATTTATTCATTTATTTTCAATTGTTTTTGTTTATTTTCCTTTTTGCTCATATTTGATTATTTAATTGTGTTATTATCATTTTGTTTTTACATATATTGGAATCTTTTAATCCGCCAACCAGGAGGTGTGGATATTCATTAAAAAATCAATACAGTATAATTAAACAGATACATTTTTAAGTTTTAAGCGAAACATAAACCTTTATTTTGAAAACCCTTACCGGAACGCACCGGGTACCTGCTAGCTGCTGCTAGCTTAAACCTGCACAACACCAAACGGCACATTTAGCCTCATATTTGAGCTGAAATGTGTCACTTTGCAGCTTTTCTGTGTACGTTTGGACACGACACAGTGAATTCAGCTGTTTTTAGGAGCAACCCGGTGGAAAAATATCGCAGTTAAACTTGAGCTTTTGTTGAAAGTTGCTGACGGTGTAACGAGGATTTGTGTTGACCGGACGCAGGATGTTCTAAGGTGGGGAGCTGGAAACTTCACACATTTACATTATTAGTTTGTTGCATGAGGATGAGATTCATGTTTTTGTGGTTTCAGAACTATTGTTAAAGTCTGTGTGCGTGTCTGTTTTTACAGAAATAGAGAACTGACAGTGGGAAATCAATCAGTCAATCAACCAATCAATCAATCAGCCAATCAATTAAGCTTTTGTTTACAAATTGTCATCACTGATGAGGAAAATGTCTGTCAGGTCACTTGAGCTCAGAGTGATGTCGGAAATAGTTTATTTTTACTAAATAACTGTCAAAAAACCCAGATATTTTTACTTTAATGTGGGAAAAAATCAGAACATTATGACTTATTTGCTTATTAGCAATTAAAAGGAGAAGTTTAATGTTTTTATTTCATATTTAACAAACCACCCGTTGATTATTTGTTCAAGCTGTCCACACTGATATGAAATATTCAAGAGTTTTCTGTAACAAAAATGGAGAAAAGAAAGCAAATATGTGATATTCTTACCTGATGATCATCAAGAATTACTTGAATATCAAGATTGTTATCAGCTGTTTTTTTAAAGACTGTTAGTCAATCAATTGAATCACCTTTTCCAGCTTTACTGTGTTGATCAATTTGATTTATACAGTGAGTGACTTCCTCTTCCAGCAGAAGAAAAGATGGAGGAAGTACAGAAATTTAACAGAAGTTCTGATGTAAGAGTGAAAACAGAGGAGAGCGATGATGCAGCGGAGTGTGTCTTGGTCCATCAGACGGGAGCCTGAATGAAAAGACTTGTATTAGAGTTAATTGTCTGTGTTTCCTCCGTTACAGATGCCTTCATTCGACCTCATAGACAAGGTGGAGCTTTTTGTGCGGACGGGAACTTTTCAAGTCGGTGCGTCCAAGAGTTCAAAGAAAGTAACCAGAGCTGCCAGCAAACACTTCATCTACAAAGGTATTCAGAACAGAGACGGACACACAAACAGTTCCTGACTGACAGATGTGTAAAAGAATTGGACACCAAATCTGCATAGTTGAGAGAAAACACAGGAAGTCTGCAGAGTTCGGGTCGAACTTTATTAAAAATCAGAATAATCAGTCAGCTGGTCTTTAGTTTGTCTGTCACTGACTGTAGTTCCTCCCTCCGTCCTCCAGATGGCTGTCTGTGGCGTTCCTACCGAGGCCGCCTCCTCCGCGTCGTCAGGAGCGACGAGGAAGTGAGGGAGATCCTGGCCCGTTACCATGACAACAACAACCACGCCGGCCGGTCCCGGGCCGTGAAGGAGATCATGGTTAGTTAAGATGATAAAAAGGATCGATGGCGAGCGAGGTGTTGAAACTGGACCTGTTTCTAATCTTCCTCCTCTTCCTCCTCCTCCAGTTGATGTATTACTGGGTTGGAGTGACGGAGGCGGTGAAGAACTGGGTCAGAGCTTGTGCTGTGTGTCAGAGCAGAAGTCCAGCAGAACCTCCCGACCCGCCCGTCCGCTTCTGCCTGGCCTACGGCTGCGACGCCTCCAACTACGTTTACCCCGGGCTCAGCTTCCACAGGTGGATCTTAAATATTCTCAGTTTTGTAGCAGTGGTTCTGTGAGGCTCGGCCCAGTTAGTCCACCTCAGTTCTGTTCTGGCTCGGTGTTAAAGTACTCCACGCCCTGCAGGTTTCCGAAGGAGGCGGAGAAGCGGCGTGTGTGGCTGGCGGTGGCTCAGAGGGACGAGGGCTCGCTGCGTATGAACTCCTGCCTCTGCTCCAGACACTTCGAGCCGTCCTGCTTCACGCTGAGCGAGGACGGTCAGCTGACTCTGCCGCCGGACGCCGTGCCCTCCATCTATTCTGTGACCGTGCAGGAGGACGAGGTGACACAACACAGCTGATCGAGGCAGCTGAAGCTCATCTGAAGGCTTATTTTTGCATCAAGAAAGAAAAATAGATCATTCAGTTTGTTCTCACTCCTGCAGATTAACGCCAGGAGAACGTACAGATCTGAAGAAGGAATAAGAACGGGTTAATAATACCTGTAGAAGCCAAAAACACGCGACAAAACACAAGTTTATTCTTTCACTCAGTCTCTACTGGAGACGTGAAGCTCTCACTTTCCCTCTCGCCTCCGTCAGTGTAGAGTTTCCACAGTTGTTCACGTTGTTCCACTGTTACCTGGAGATAACGACCGGGGAAAACAAAGCCTCTTCCTGTTTTGGTTGTCAGATGGACTCTCTCGCTTCCTTTGGGCTGTAATTCGAACCTTCGCTTTTCTGGGAACAGTCGAGCCTGGAGGCAGAATTAAAAGCACCGTGAAAGAGCGAGCTAAAGGGAACCGGTCTATACGTGGATCATGTCTTTGATACGTTACAGCGATTATTAATACGTCTCATGTTACAGTGAAATAGCTGCAGGACACCATCCACTTATAAACCTCGCTCAGCTGGATTCTTCCTGACAAACAAACGACGAGTTACAGCACAAAGGAAGCTCGTCTGTCATTGGCCAACCAGAACAGGAAGAGGCATTGTTTTCCCCGGTCACTCTCCCAAGTGAACAACTGTGGAAACACTGATGGAGGAGGCGAAGGAGGAGAAGAGGGAGGGAGAGAGACACCGAGGTCCAACACTGATGTCATGTAATAAACAGTTCTGGTTCAGCTGGTTTCCTCCAGTAAAGTAATAGATTACAGGCTCTGACATGTACTCAGAGTATCAGAGTAAAAAGTCTCCCTCTGAAGGACATTTGTGCTCAAAGCTTCACAGACTATTAAAGTTAAAGGTAGAATCAGTAGGATTTGTCCCAGCTGTTCCTGAACGCACCACACAGACAGTTGATTCCCAGGATCAGTTCGTCGTCTTCTGTTTTCAGGCCTCCGTCCCTTCAGATGAGGACTTCCTCCAGTCCAGCACCCTGGAGGACTTCCTGTCCACAGCTGCTGCGGCTGCAGAACCCACAGATCCGTCTGATCCGGCCTTCGATCAGTCTGAAACTCCCGTGGAGCTGCAGGAGCACCAGTACTCCCTCCCAGCTCCCGATCCCGAGTCCATGGAGACAGTGGAGGAGTACAAGAGGAGGAAGACCATCATCGAGCCGAGCTTCGCCGTCTACAACCAGATCGCCAGGTAGACTGTGATCACCTGACCGCTTCATCACGTGTTAATGTTTCTACATTTAACGGAGAGCTTTTAACTTTGCACTCTGCAGGTATCTGAGTCACAGGATCTTACCTATGCAGAGCAAGCAAAGCAGGTTTGCTTTAAAAAGGATGTCCAAGCGCTTCGGCCTGATAGGTGAGAGGCCGGAGGGATAAAACGCATCATCACTCGCTTTATTTACCTCCTTCAGTCCTCAGAGAGACAGATTTTAGTATCACGTTGAGATGAAATGTCTTCAGAAACATTTCTCTTGTGTTTCAGATGGAGTGCTGATGTACACACGAGTCTCTCCTCCTCTCAGAGTGCCGCGCAGCAGAGACGAGGTTTGTGTTGTTTAAAGTCAAGATATGCGAGTGTAGCTACCAAAGAGAAAATCACACGTGGCTCAGAGATGACGACTGAACCATCCGTCCTGCGTTTTGCTTCCAGGTGAACTCGATCCTGAAGCAGTTCCACGACAACCAGGGTCACTACGGTCAGGGAATCTGCCAGCGCCAGATCACAAAGCACTTCTACTGGGCCAGCATGACCCGAGACCTGGCCCGCTGGATCAACAACTGCAACACCTGCCTGAACAGAACCAAGAGGAAGTGGCTCCGCTGCAGCGTCAACAACTGCACCAACTGCCGCGGCCCGGTGGAGCGAGGCCTGGGCCTCACCTTCCACAGGTACGAGCACAGCTGTCAGGGTTCAGAGACAGATGTTTATATTCTTCTTTTCGCTGTATATTCACTCGTCATCACGTCCAGGTTTCCTCTTCACAACACGGTGCTGCTGACCCAGTGGTTGAGGGCTGTTGGTCGTCCAAACTGGCACCCGCGGCTCCGCTCGTCTATCTGTTCGACCCATTTCACCGAGGACTGTTTCGACCGCAGCGGGGACAAAGTCGCCCTCACTGCAGCCGCCGTGCCCACGCTGCTGGTGCACGGCGACTCGGCTGTAAGACACAACAGTTACTGACTGTACATCAGATCACTAGATAGTTATTAATATGTCTGTGCTGTTTTTAAAGTCGGGTCTTTCCTCCTCAGACTCCGTCCAGAGGTCCGGCCCAGCCTGCTGTGGGGGAGGAGGTTCGTTTAGATGATCACAACATGATTCCTGGACCGAGCAATTTGCAAATTTCAGCCTTTTTTACAGCCCTTTGGACCATTTTGTATTTTAACTTCCTGTTTGTGTGAGCAGGCATATTTTGCCAAGTACGACGCGGTGGAGCTCTACCTGAGCAGACGCATCTACCCGCCCGGACTGAGCTACGTGGAGAAGAACACCTTCAGGAGGTTCTGCAAGAAGTTCGCCATCAAAGGTTTGAGCAGAACCGCCGTCATCAGGAACGTCATTGAATTCCTTTAATACTCACTAACGTGACCGTGTTCTGGTTCTCCAGACGGCGAGCTCCACATGGTGAGTGAAGATCGGCTGCGTTTGGTTCTGAGGACCCGGCAGCAGGTCGAAGCCGCTCTGGTGGATTATCACAACGAGCTGAACCACCTCGGAGTCAACAAGAGTCTCCGGCTGCTCAGCGAAAGGTGAGACGGATGAATCACCTCCGTCAGGATGAGATGAAACTTTATTGATCCTGCACTTGATAACACCTGGCTGATCTCTGACAGGTACTTCTGGAAGACCATGAAGACGGATGTGATGCAGTGGGTCAACAGCTGCTCGCAGTGCAGCAGGAAGAAGAGGAGAAAACCAGAAACAGAAGCGGGTCGATCGGAGTCGCTCATATCGCCACAGATACACGAGGACGTGGACAGGTGTGTTAGTCTGCATGGACACATCTGGGAGAATAGAGCTGTGCTTCATATTGAATTTCTCTTCCTCTTTCTGTCTTTGTCTTGATGTTGGCAGCGGGAAGGATGGCGATGATTGCAGTGATGATGACGAGGATGACGGTGGGGATGTCGGTGAAGGCGCTGTGAGTGTCGCTGATGAAGAGCGGCAGCCAGAGAATCCAGCGGTCGTGGTGGTGGGTTCCTCTGCTTTTACACCATCTGTAGTTCTGAGCCAGATTCATCTCTGTCGTCATGTAACACAACACATCTGTCATGTCGGTCCTAGGAGAACCCTTCGCCCTCTCAGCCTGTGACTCCCGTCACCCCTCAGCCCAGAATCCCCATCCTCCTCCATCTGAGAGCTCCCATCCACTTCCAGCCCAAAACTCCCATAATCCTCCAGCCGAGGACTCCCAACACGCCCTTTGTCGCCAGACTCTGGTCCGTCAACAGAGCGACTCCAAACCTCCAGAAGAAGACGAACAGCTCTGACGTTCAGCCTGAGAACCAGAACCAGAGCCGCGTCCAGGTTCAGGAGCGTCAGACAGAAACAGGAAGCTCAGAGGGCAGCGCCAGAACTCACCACTGTGTCAAAATCCAGGAGACAACCAAACTCCTCACAGAGTCGCTTCCTCCACCGGAGGCCACGGCGAAACTTCCACAACCTGCAAACAAGCAGATTCAACTTCCAGGTCACAGCAGAAAGACCCAGATATCAGCTGGGACCCAGAGTCCAGGCGTCCAGCGCCTGGAGAAGAGGAAGATGGAGCTGGCGGCGAGTTCATCAGCTAAGAGGAGCTCCGGCGCTGGTCTGGAGCCTGTGGCGGCCTCCAGCACCAAACCCTGGCCCGTCTTCACCATCAGTGGGTCTGCCCCGACAAAGACCGCTGGACCTCCTCCTGAGGTGGACAGGTACGGCACCAAGTTCTGCCTGCTCTCCTTTTGTTTAAGTATGTTGATTGAATTGTAATATGTGTGTGTGTGTGTGTGTGTGTGTGAGCAGCCCTGCTCTGTTGCGGAGGCCCGGCAGTCTTCAGGCCCGGACCGTCATCCAGCAGTGCAGCACGGCGAAGGTCAAGACCAAACCGGCCGTGGACGGAGCCGAGACCGAGTGGGCGGAGGTGAGTCTGTTTGTAGATCTGTTGATCATGTTTCCCAAATTACTGAGTTTAAGGATCGACGTGGATCAGAGAGATTTGGGATCAGAACTCTTGATGTTTCAATCTCGGGCCTCACGTCAGTTCTCAGCTGTGAGATTTCACACTTTGTGGATTTAGTGGATCTTCTCTGTTTCTCTGACCTCAGATCCAGGAGGGGATAGTCGTCTACGTCTGCTTCTTCCTCGGAGCCACTGAGGACGCCACGTACGAGATGGGTGAGGAACATTACAGCCGGACGTGTTATTCACGTTGCATCGTGCACACTGATGTTTAGCGAGTTAAAATTCTGCCTCTTTTGTCTTTTTTTCAACAGCCAACAGCCTGATGACCACCAGATTTTTCCGTAAAGACACCGGACACTGCGTCTCCGTTCTCGACCTTCCCGGGAGCGTCTTGTTGATCCCTCAGTACTCCCTGATCGGGGAGCCGGTGCCGAAGAGGAAGATTCAGTACAAAGGCGGCTGCGAGCTGTGGTGGGGCGCGCAGCTGTTCTCTAACCTGGTGTCGGCCTGCAGGGAGCTCATGGACGACTCGGCCAAGTGCACGAAGGCCGGCGTGAAGGTGGAGCACGGAGTCTACGGACAGAAACAGGAAGTCGCCCTGAACTCTGTGGAGCCGCTGACGCTGCTGCTGGAGTTCTGAGGTTCTGATCCATGTTTTCATTTCTACGTCTCTGTATCGAGCTTCTTTTCTGTGGGAAGGTTCTCACGCTCCTGCAGTTAGAGCCGCGTTTTAGTTCATTAATGGGAAACCTCTCGAGTTTACTAAACCACTGTAGTTACCATGGAAACAGAGGAACAAAACCGAGAAACTGAACATCTGAAGAACCTCGACAGGACAGCGACAGTTTAAAGATTTAGTTTTACACCCGAGGAAACCAAAACCAGGATCTTCATTTTGTTCTTTGAGTTTGCTGTCGTCTGACTCTGATGTTTGAATGTTTGAAAAGAAAGAAAAGACACACAGAGGTGGAAAAAGGGGCTGAAATTTCAGAATCTTTCTCAGTTGGATGGTTTTTTATTTCTGCTTTACAACAAAAACGGGCGTAAAACTATCAGCAAGTTTTATTCCTCGTGTTCTTCAGCGTCACTGTCACGTCCTCTTTCTCTTTTTATAGATTGTTTATTGAAAAAAACAAGTCAAACATCGTCTGGTTCCATTTATGACAGTAGATGAAGAGTTTTTGGGTTTTGACTGCTGAAGACGTCACATTAATCAGCAGATTCATCGATAATGAAGAGAATCGTTTCCTCTTGTGTGCACAGATTTTTTGTTTTCTAATCCAAATTGAATCGAAATGGTGCGTTTGTCAGGGACTATTTTCAGCGGCGGATTGATCCACCTTTGAAACCGATGCCTGCATGCTGTCTGTCTGGATCGCTTTGTCTTTTGTTCATATTGTTTATATTGTACAGTTAAGAGGAAAAAAAACAAACCTCAATATTAAATAACTATTTTTTGTTTAACAAAATGTACTTTGTATTCTTTCAATACTGTTTAATGAATTAAACCTTTAACTTCTGGGAAATAAAGAAAAAAAACATCTTTATTTCCTAAAACATCTGCATGGAAATAAACCGAGTGGATAAAATTAGAAAAACTAAAGAAGAAAGCAAAGTGACGATGAAGAAAAAGGACCGAAAATAAAGAATTAATTCTTCTTTTTTAATTTACAATCATTGTTTTTATAAATACAACAAAATGCTAGAATTTCATTCATTCAGCCGATGAACAAAAGCATCTACAAACAATAATCACCCTGCCAAGTCTTTTTTTACGTTACTATGACGACACCCTGCATCAGTCAGCGAGTTTCAACAGTCTGAGACAGACGTCACATCAGCGTTAATACGTCAGCAACAAACAAGCAGAAGAAGAAGAAGAAGCTCCAGTTTGGGTTCATTCATGAGAAACAAACTCAGGAAAAAGGAACAAAAGGAGAAAAGAAACTACATTTTAACGGCATTGTGGGAAATAAAACACATTTTTACATCCTGAAATACAAAAAAACTGACAGAACAAACATCGTTTGTTCCAGATTCTCAATCTGAATATTTGCTGCTTTCAAAACGTTCAAATAGAAAACAACAAAAAAAAACAACATTTTAATTCAATGACATACAAACAGAAAATAAAAATAGAGACATGAGAAATAAAGTAAACAAAATTAGATTACTTTTTGTCAAATGCATCAACACAACACTGGGTGGCAAAACTACAAAGAACTAAAACTAAAATGAACAAAAGCAAAACTGAAACCAACACAAATTAAACAGAAAATATAACAAAATACTGAATATTTTTATGTTCTGTTTGACAAAACAAGCCATTTAAAAACATCTGCTGAGGCTTTAACACCTGACAGTCACAGACCGAATGATTCACTGATTCATCAGGGAAACTACTGAGTTTATTGATCATGAAAACAATCATTTTCTGCAGCATTTGTTATTATTTATACAAATTTATAGTTTGGAGACAAATCACGTCAATGTCAGATTTGAAACTCAACTGATCACTAAAAGTTCATCCACACAAAATGAAAATAGGTAGTTTATCCATAAAATGAGACGTTCTGTGAATCACAAATAAAATACGATAAAACTAGAAATGTTCACACTTTGTCTTCACTCACCTGTGTTCGTCAGAATCAGAACAGTGAAGGTGCACCGACACAGTTTTTCGGGGAGAAAATAGTTCAGCACAAGTGACAATTCATTCAATGTTAACGGAAGATATTAATTCATGGAGATTTAAAAAACCAGAGTCGTGAAAATAAAACGTAGAAATAAACGTAAAAGAAGTGTTGCAGCTGAACGGAGACGAATCGCTGCCGGTTTCATTTTGGCAGCTGTGATTCTTCTTTTTGACACAATCTCATCGAATCGAATCTAACGGACACGTGAAACTTTACTTGTTTATCAGCTCTGTTGGTTCTAAGAACTAAAAATAAATCAACTAGATTTCACTAAAACAGGGATTAATTAAACATGTCAATTTTTCCTCCATCTATGTGAAGATAACGTCACTTCTCTGTATGACTCCACCTGATCGTGATTTCTGTTTCTTTTACAACATATTTAAAATGATCCAGCACTGAATGAATGAACTGGCCTCCGTTATCGTCGCTCACGCTCGGTCGTCCTCGCTGAAGCTCAAGAAGAAGCCGAGCGAACATCGGAAACACAACAACACGTCACGCTTCATGTGGAGAACCGAGCTTTACGTTTCTGTTCCCTCCATCTTTCCTCCATCTACTAGTTTACCCTTCCTGTGTTTGAACTCTTTCTTTCACTGGCCGTTTCTCCTCTTTGATAAATCATCTTGCTGAACTCACACACACCCTGTAAACCGCGTCCTTAATGGACTGAAGTGCTTCTTTTTTAGGGGTCTCAAGCCAAAAATGTCAACTCTGATATTCAGCTCATCGTTTAATAACTCATGTTGAGGCTCTTCTGCCTCTTTTATCCGTCTCCGTGAAGAAAAGCAGCTCCAGCAGCAGCCGTCACTCCAGCGTTCTGATGTCTTTTCCTGCTTCTGTTCCCACCGCCGTCTTCTTCTCTCCTCGGGGGGAATTAAATCTAATTTCCCAGAACTTCCTCTGCTCAGTCGCCCTCCCACACACAGTCGCACTCCCTCAGCGGGTTCCTCTGGCGCATCGTCGTGATCACGTTGATCCGGTTCTCCGACAGCTCTCGCAGCTGGTTGATGAGCTCCTGCACGCAGGGGCTCGGCCACGGGTGACCGTTCAGGTAGTCCCTCAGGATGAACGAGCGCTCCACCAGCAGCTCCAGCTGCACCAGGTGACGCAGCCGGTGGAGGCTCAGCAGGTCTTTCTCCGGTTCTCTACGGAAAAACCTGAGGGACAAAAGAGGACAGGAGGAAGACTTTTATCGTACGGTCACTTTGAGGCTGATGTAGCTCGCTTTAAAAAGGCACCGCATCAATTTACTGCAACTCAAAACAAAACAAAAGATGGAAGTTTTATTCACGTTATGATCTCCTGGAAGTTTTAACAACAGGCGACCACATGAAACTCAAGTTATCTTCAGAAAAAATACAGATTACTTTGGTCTTAAACATTGTTCGAAACATTTGAGATAGAAAAGATAAAGATAGACAGAAAACTCAAACCTGCTCGTCTCTGTTAGCTCACTGCAAACCTGAAATAATGTCCCTTCTCTCTCACCGTATCCGGAGCGTCCTGAGCTGAGGGAACAACATGGGGATTCGTCTGCAGAGGCTGCCGCTGGAGCGGTTCTGCTCGATGTCCAGGTGCTCCAGGCCCGGGACCTTGGGAGCGATGGAGTCCATGTCTTTGAGAGTGATGGCCACACGCAGCGTCAGCCTGTTCACGCTGGACGGGATGGTGGTCGTGTAGACGGCGAGGGAGTTTCCACCTGAGAGGACGGAAAACAGATTAAACATCTGATATTAGTTTCTGATATTTCACTGGCTGTAAAACTGTGTGGATTCATCTGAAAACAAAATAAATTGTTTGAGGTTAACTCGTATACTCGTACGGATGATGTCACTGATTGTGTATCGCCGACTCACCGATGATGCTGAGCGTCTCCAGCTGCTGCAGAGGACTCAGCCAGGACGGGAGGCGACACTCGATGCCCTCCCTGATGTACCTGTAGCGGACCGTCAGAGACCTGAGCGACGTCAGGCTCCGCAGGGCGTTCTCTGGCAGGATGGTTTCTGGGTAATCCACCAGCTCCAGGGTGGTGAGAGCCGGGCCGCCGTACCGGGAAGATCCTACAGGACCAGAGTCCAGGGAACAAGATGACATCATGTGATGTGTCGTGTTGGACTGTGGACGCTGAACTGCCGTCTTTTACACTCAACAGGCGTCACTGATATCAACACTTTGTTGCAGTGAAGAGAAAACTAGTGATGTTCATTTTTCAAAATAAAAGACTCTTTCTTTGTGTAAAACAATGTTTTATTTTTGTTGATTTGATTCCTGTAAACATTCTGCAACAAACATTCCTAATTAGTCTAAAAGTTTCTTGGATGTTCAAATCCAGTGAAAAAGGATTAAACTTTAAAGGAGCACAATCTTGTTTATATGTGGCGGACCCTGCCACCATTATTCACCTACGGGAAAAAAATACATTTACATTTTTTTAAAGCAGCACCTACACAGTGCTGCTTTAAAAAAACATGACATCAAAGTATTTGGAGTGCAGATATGAGAGTTTTTTTTTAAAACCAAGACACGAGCTGGGAGGTCCAGGTGAGGTGGTCTGAGGTGACCCAGGTGTTAGATTCATCTCTAACTGGAGTTAAAGAGCTCAAACATGCAGAACCATCAGGTGAACAGGTCACACACACACACACACACACTCACACAGGTGACCGTCTCACCTGGCTGGTCCGGGTCCGGGGGGCTCAGGTAGTCGTCGGGCAGCGGCTCGGGCGGCTCGCCCCTCATCCCCCAGGACAGGTGCTTGAGCTTCTTCAGGTGGAGCAGCAGGTTGTGGAAGACGCTGCGGGGCACCGGCCGCACCGTGTCCAGCCCGTAGCCCTCCCCCTGCTGGTGGAACAGCAGGTACCGAAGGTTGACCAGGTTCGACACGGTGTTGATGAACACCACCGTGCAGGTGAGCCGGACGTTACACACGCTCAGGTGGGTCAGCCTGTCCCGCAGCTGCTCGCTCAGGCCCCGCCCCAGCATCGGCTCGTCCCAGGTCGCGTTCCGCACCCCGAACTCCCTCAGGTCCGGGAACCGGCTCAGGTTGTCCAGGTACTTCTCCTTGTACAGCCGGCCCCCGTCCACGAACACGATGGCGGTGAGGGAGGGCAGGAACTTGACGAGCCGCCGCCACTCTTTGCGCCGCAGGTGTCGCACGGCCACCCGGGTGAGCTTGCGGTGGCGCAGGGTGTCCCAGAAGCCGTAGGTGTAGCGGCGCAGTTCGGACAGAACCACCGTGTCGGCCCGCCACAGGGACGAGTGGTCGATGAGCTTCTTCAGGTACCTGCAGCAGGTGCGCACCGTGTGCCGCTCCTCCGTGCTCAGGTAGCTGAACACGTACACCCAAACTTCAGGAGGGAGCTGCAGCAGCGCGTCCATCAGGCCGCTTCAGGAGAGCAGAGAGCGGGTTAAAGACCCCCGAACATTCAGACTGGACCGACCAGAACCTCCACCGCGGTACAGTCCAGTGTGAACGCGGCCAGCTGCGTTTATTCAGCGCTGTTATTTAAACGGAGACGCAGCTAGCTCATCTCACACCGCAGCGGCTGTGACGCGTCGCGCTCTGATGATGTCATTTGTTGTTGAGACGCATTTGATTTAAAAAAAAATTGAAATAATAAATTAATTTTTCTTTAAACGAGCAAATGTGAATGTTAATGCCGGGAAAACTCTAAAAGAAGAGTTAGATTTATTTATTATTTATTATAGTTTCATTTTTTTTAAATTTATTTTTATTTATTTATTTTTTAATAGATTTAATGTTTTATTCCCTGTACACTGAGAACAGACTAAACGGGAGTAAAATTCTTTGTGTCTGTACACATAGTTCTGATTCTACGTATTTAAGTTTCCTTCTGAACCGAATTATCATTTTAATTTATTCTTTTATCCCATTTTAATTTATTATAGTCGAATTTAAAACAGTGAACACACTGCAGTGAAGATCTTCATTATTCATGTTAATGTGGAAACTGTCTGTAGAATATTATTATTATGTCTTTTAATGTCAATGCAACTTCCTCATTAGATAATACATATAAAATAATAATAATAATAATAATAATAATAATAATAATAATACATTTTATTTGATGGCACCTATATATATACATATAGCATCATTAGTCCAGTGATGGAACATGACAAAATACATTTACTTCCATACTTCCATTATGTGTTACTTAATACTTACACTCCGAGACTTTTCAGTGGGGAATATTGCACATATTTACTCCCCTATATGACAGCTTTAGTGACTAGGTATTATTATCTTATTAGAATTTAAATGTACAATCAACAATATAATATACATTATTCTGAAAGTACTCCAGTAAAGATTTGAAAGCCAAACATTAATTTTGTCAGCTGCCTGTTCAGTCGATGCCTGTGATTCAGAATGCAGACGAACAGGTTACGTGTGTGTGAGGATCAGCGTTGTGCACATCTCACAGGTTTGTCTACACAGTGATTAACATGTTAGTGGAATAATCTATGAAGCATATCACCAAACGTGACGTGGACGGACAATCAAATACAACCACAGCTGATCAAATATATTTTAATCTGTTTCATTTGCTGATGTAAATGAATACATATAAATTAGAAGAAATGAACAAAAGTAGCCCCAGTGATTAGGGAAACAGCAGACAGGTTATCTGTCTACAGAGGAGGGTCAAAGGTCATCAGGCATGTTAGTAGGAGGTGACTGATCAGCCTGAAGTGAACAGGAAGTAGAGATCAATCTGAAACCCCAGACTGAGAATTTCTTTAATGACTTTTGCAATTAGATTTTTTGAAGAAAAGACTTTCTGCCTCCACATTTACACCAGTTACTGATGTGCTTTACTTCTTGAATTACACGTGGAGGCAAAAATAAATTACAGTCTTACATCTGCGAGAGATGACATCACATACATTTCTCCATCTTCTAAGACTGAGTAAAATATCTTGATGCAAAAATGCAAGAAGTGACTCAGGAGGCGAGCGTTGGAGGTGCAGGTTGGTGGATTTTGTTCATTTTAAAACAAGCTAGCTGTTTCCCCCTGCTTCCAGTTTCTGTGCTAAGCTAAGCTATGCTAACTGGCTGCTAAACTACTGCTTTAAAAGGGATGAATAACCATTTTTCTAAGGCTGAACAAAAAATCAAGAGATCTCTCTCTCCCTGAAACCCACGACTCGACACATTACCCCAAATCTGTCTCCTCTCATTTCCTGTCATCTGACTAAAAAAGAACAAAAACACCCCCGAAAACACTAAAAGAAACATCTGGGAAAGGACAAACTAGAGACAAAGAACTATGTGATCGTTACTCGACAGCAGCTCGACATTCAGGGTTCTTAGTCAAGCTGCATAAAAGTTCATGAAAAATGTTAAAAATGAGGAGTTTAGTATGAAAATGTAACCTGTCAGTTCCGTGACACCGTCCTGAAGACAGCGTGAGGTTTCAAACACACCCAGAGAGACGAGGAGGAAACGATAACAATCATAGCCCTGCGAGTTCAAACATTCATAGAGATTTCTGTATACTGTACAAGCCTATGGACTTCATTTTTACACAGCTCGTAAACATCTGGGAGACAAACTGGAAAAATACCAACATATTCATCAGCTTTCTAACTCTCCATCTGCAGCACAGTGTCATCTCGACCATCCCTTCACCTGACAGAGTCCGTTTGGAATTACTTTGGTGTTTCGTGAGTCTAAATACTCAACGAGAGACCCAGAAACACTCACAGTCAGTTCAGTAGTCATTCATCTCCTTTCAAAGGCAGATACCGGTGTTTGTTTGAGTTCTTTCACTCCACAAAAACCTCCCTCAGCTTTGTCCATTTGACTAAAATCCTTCTGTTTCTCTTCTACTGCGCTGGCGAGAACGTCAGGACCATCCACCCGATCACGAAGTAGAAGAGGAACACGGGGTAGACCACCAGCGCCTTGCGGTTGGCTGGCTGACTATCGGCGAGGAAGGCCGTGGAGGCGAAGGTGGACCAGCCGAACGACGCTGTCACCACCACCAGCCGCACGCCGAAGCTGATCGGGCCTGAGCCGCCGACCAGGACGATCCGGCACACGGCCATGGCCACGGTCAGAGGCATGATGCAGTATCCCAACACGCACAGGCTCTGGAAGAAGGAGATGGTGCCGCCGAGCAGCTTGGAGTTCAGGGTGATGATGATGGAGCCGAACCAGATGATGACGAAGACCTGAAGGAAAAAATATAATTCAACATGTTGGTGAGGAGTCAGAGGAGAGATAATCGTTTTATATAAGCAACATATAAGATAGAAGCGTCTTCAGGCTGGATTATAACACCAATACAAGACAGAGACACACACGATATCATCGATTAATAGTTTAGGTTTGTCTTTTTGAACAAAAAAGCAAATCTTTGTGAGAGAATTTGCTCCTTTTCTTCTTATTAAATAGTAAACTTGATACTTTTGGACTTTGGATCAAACAAAAGGAGCAATCAGAAAATGTCTGCTTGGATTTAGAAAAGAACAACTAAACAATGCTGATATGTATCAGACTGATAATGGAACATATGCATTATCGGTCCTCTGCAAATAATAAAGTTACAGTTGATAAATATAATCAATAATACAAAGACAAACTGCTTAAGTTGACTTAACAAGTGCAGCATTTACACACAGTAGGTGGAGGGATGCACCTTTAAAGTTGGTTTGCCAGCAGCCAATTAACACAGAAGAAGAAGAAGAAGAAGAAGAAGAAGAAGAAGAAGAAGAAGAAGAAGAAGAAGAAGGCGGCTGTGATCTTTGAAGGGGACACTAAAGCCAAAACTATGTGACAACTTGTCAAAAACTGCTCGACAGAAAGATTTCTAAGTCAGGCTGCATTAAACTTGTTGTTTAGTTACTTTAAGTCATTTACAAGCAGAAATTCAAACATTTGCTGGTTCCAGATTCCTGTTTTTGTAATAATGGAGAGTCTTTGGCTTGTTGTTTAGACAAAAGGAGCCAATTAAATTACGTCACTTCGCCATCTGGCTCTGTGGAATAATGGGGAGACACTACATTGACTATCAATTGATCGATTAATCGTGAATATGATCAGTTGATAATTCCCTTGTGAACCTGTGGAGGACTCTGGGGGTCCAGAGACTCTTTGTATCCAGCCTTCACCCTGATCACACTGTAAAATACATGAAATAATTAAAAGTGAGCACCTCAGCGAACTGCGGTCCGCCCTGGTCGTCGCTGTCCGCCGACCCGCCCTGCAGCAGCAGAGCCAGCGTCACGCAGAGCAGCAGCGGGCCCCACAGGTCCCAGTCCCGCAGCAGAGCCGAGCTGCGCTTCGGGTACAGGACGTGGATGAACTTGTTCCCCACCGCCCGCAGGTCCCGCAGGATGGTCTCCTTCACCGGCTCGTCCAGGGTGGAGAACTCATCATCCCGTCTGGAGGAGCCCATGGGCACGGAGATGTCTCCCTCCACCGGGATGTCCTCCGAGATGGACACATCCGACAGCCCGGCGAACGGTCTGCTGGCCTCGTCCGCTGCCGCCATTTTACTTGAGAGCGGAGAGTTTAACGTGGGTCTTCAGTTATCTCGAGAGTTTAGATGGCGCCAGCAGAGGCCATTTAATAAAAAGCGTTATAAGACAACGACTAGAGCCGTGAGAGCTTCTCTACACCTGTGAATTCTGTTCCAGTTGGTCCAGTTGGTCCGATGCTGCTGCGCTCTGCTGCTCCACGTCAGCTGAGGATTGTTTACTTCCGCAGGATGTGAGTCACGAACATCCGGGTGGTGCGTTCAGGTACATCTAGTGACCGTGACAAAATGTCTTTCTTAACCGAAACAAATACATGTTTACACAATTAATACATAATAAAGTAATTCTACACAAAGACTGACACAATTCGCGATTAATTGGTTCATCTTAAATTTAGAATAATTTCCGTCACACCGCATTTTTTTTAGAAAACGTTTTTCTGTCGACAAAAACTATATTTTTTCGGATTAATAATGCTATTTCCGGTCCTATCATGTATTCAATTAATCTATACAAAATGGAAAATTAATGCCTTTTAAGTAATTGTTTTATTGTCATTCGATTAAATTGGCATTTGACACAAATATCTGGGATAAAAAAAATGCGTGTTCATATAAACGATGATTACCTTTGCCTTTGAAGGCATCATCAACCTTGCCGAAGACGTCGCCTACTGATGACGCACTACGCCGTCGACACTCGTTGAGCTGAGTCGTGTGTTTACATCGTGAAAGCGTCCCTTCGCTCACACGTTTCTGGCTCGTTTCGTGTATAAAATGAGTTAAAGTTAATATTTTATGACACGTTTTAAATCGTTTTAATGTCCAGCAGTCTGAGTGAGCAGCAGTGAGATGGATGAAAGTAGGAAACGGGTGAAATCGGACTGTGAGGAGCTGCTGAGCCGCTTCCAGACCACAGATTCCGTCCGATTCGAGGTTTTCTCCAAAATATGGAGGGAATTGAAATTCTCAGACATTTTCCTGTAAGTCTAACCTAAAAATATCTCTTTATTGTCAGTCACAACGTGGTTTCCGTACGGATATAAGTCAAGTCATTGGTTATATTGTGGAATAAAGTGACTACAAACTTACGTCCACAAAATAAAAGCACATGTGTTACTGTATTCTACATTATCTACTTCTGCTGTAACTTTGCTTCATCATCTCACTTACAAGTACAATTTTCAAGCTTTTATCATCTACATATATCTTTCTAAACTGTTGCTAACAATGTGGTGAGCGTTAAAATAGGCACAATAAACAAAACATTCAGGAAATAACATAAAAATGTTGAATTAATTGAGTGAAAGTGCGATGTAGAGGAAGGAGATCATTCATAATCATGAATCAGAAGAATTTTTGAGGTCTAAAAAGTTTTATGTTGCAGTGGGAACAAACGGTTGTAACCAATTCTTACTCTCATTTAGATTATTATTCTGAATAATCGATAAATCAGACCAAAATCCAAAATATTCCATTTGCAATGTATTTATTACCATTTATTTTCATCAGAATATGGCTGAATTTGACACTAGATATGTATCAGAATCATTTTCAGTATTTAACAGAGTGTATTATATGTTGTTGTTTTATCAGCGGCACTGTGGGGCGCGAGAAGCGAGTGTTCAGTCAGCTGATCCTGGAAACCGCCAGCAGATTCTTCCTGCCTCCGTTCAGCTTCCAGATCAGAGTCGGAGGACTTTATCTGCTGTACAGCTTGTATAAGTGTCAGACCGCTTCGCCACCGGAGCAGGTCAGGAACACGCTTACATGGTATGTTGATCATCAAATTAAATAAGGTCCTGACTAAATGAAGTGTTCTGTTCTTCTTCAGATCCGTCTGGCTCTGAAGGACTGGGAGGACATTAAGAAGTTTGAGAAGGACGCTGTGGACGCTCAGCACCTCGACTCCGTTTACATCCTGCGACAGCTGATGTCCCAAAAAGCTTTCCACTTCACCGCCATGCCCACATTGGTGAGTGCTTACCTTGTCTCAGCTCAGAGTCCAGAGTAGATCCTCTCCTCCTCACTATCTTCCAGCTCCTCAGTGGTTCCTGGCAGCAGGATTAAGAAGCAGAACAGCCACATAGTTTAAGGTTGCGTTCCCGTTGGAAAACATGCTTCCTCCTCACTTCTCCAGGCTCCAGATGAGAAAGAGATGAAGAGACTGAGGAATTATTTTCACCAAATTAGACTCCTGTGCTCACTCCAGTGTCTATCTGAGAAGATGTTAATCAATAATATGAACATTGTACTCTCCCCTCTCTCCTCTTTGCGTTTCTCCCTTTTTCCTTCATCTTCCTCCTGCCAGCTCGCCTTCAGGAAGAAGAGGAAGCTGGAGAAGACTCCGTTGTGTGAGGAGTTCCTGGAGCGAGCGTCCCGACCTCAGGAGCTGATCAACATCGAGCTGCTGGATGTGAGCAGAGACTCAATAACATCTCTGGATCTAAAAGTAAACTTATTTAAAAGTATTAACGTGTTATTTTTCTTTGTGCAGGAATTGTCCAACATTCATGACCTCTACGACAAGCTGAAGACGTCTGTCACTTCGACGTCAGAGCAGAGTTCATCCGTTAACCTGATCCGTAAAGACCTGGTGCCGCAGCTGCGCAGCAGTGTGATGGATTTCTACAAGTGGCAGCAGAAGAAGGTGAGACTTTTATAATTATTAGAAAAAATGTCTATGAGGTTATTTTAATGATTTTACATCCGTGTTCTCTTTGTACATCATGTTCTTAAGTCTTCTCAGGAGGGGACCAATGAAGATGAAGAAAGCGGTGAGGGGACGTCGACTCAGCAGGAGGTGAGTTACACTGCATGTTTTTATTTTTGAGTGAACTTTCTTTAAATACTCAAATTAAAGTGAATTACATAAATCCCCTCCGTTTTCACCTGCACCTTCTCTGAAGTTGTAATAATAAGTTTGTCCAGAGGGTGGCGCTGTGGTCTGACTGCCTGTTTTGTGTCCTCAGTGCTCCAAGAGAGCTGATCGTCTCGCCTCCATCAAATCTAAAGCGTACGGACAGGCCGCAGAGGTTTGTGTTTCAAGAGTCAATACACAGATTTTGTTTTACTTTTATTTTTATGAATAGTTTTTAATAATTTGTAACAAATGATGATTTCTTTCAGAGAATCATTCTTTTTTCTTAATGTGTATCATGTCAAATGTATTTCTTTTAAAACATCCACATAAACAAAACCACATGCTTTTCTCAGGCCTGCAAGTCGCGGCGTCATCGTCAGGTGGAGCTGGACGTCACCAGTCACGAGGCCGGACCCTCCCACTCGTCAGGCTACATCAGAATTACTAAACCGTCACTCAAAGCCAGAACCAACTTAAATGTACAAATCACAGGTAAATCCCTCCTACACGCTTGTACAAAATAAGTTTATTACTGTATAAAAACTCTCCCTGAGTTGAGGACGATCAGGCTGGCTGAGCAACGCGGGCTGCGATGTTTTCTTCTATTCTGGATGTTTTGTGAAATAATCCTCACTTCTTGTTCTTGTCAGATGAAATGCTGACAGACGTCATTGCGACCACTCGGCTCAGTCGTCTCACCACACTGGACTTTGTTCCTGAAGGTACGCAGCTGGCAGCCACACTGTTAGAAACACTTGCTGAAACAGTTTGCATTTCATTAATTTTGCTTTCTTTTATCCTTCATTCAGCAAAACAACGCACTAAAACTCCAAGCCATGAAGAAGACCACAGCTGAGTTGACCTGCGTGAAGCTGCTGTTCAATCGATTCTCAAGTTTGTTTTAAAATGTGGAAAAACACTTTTATCACTTTAATGATGTTTCTATCCTCTTGAATACCAGTTCTGTATCAGAAAATCTGAATGTTTTGACATTTTAACATGTTAAGTATTTTTTAATGAATCTTAAAGTAACTGACCCTTAAACATTTATGAAAAAAGAAGGTTCTGACTGTTCTACAAACTCATAAAAGCTTGTTGAAAATGTCTCCTGTTAGAGCTTTCGCAGTAAAGGATGAATAGCTTGTGTCTGTATGTACATTTTGACGAAGCTTTGCAGGAATAATGACTATAAACATTTCTCTAATAAAGCTCGTCTCTCTATGCAGCTTCTGCATTGCAAAAGTTAAAACTGGATATTTGTTCTGCAGCTTTGCCTCAGTTTTTGTTTCTTGTGTTAGAATATTTTATATATTAATTATATATAAAGTTTTGCTGTTTTAAATAAAACAGTTTTTTTTACAGCTGCTGTTTTCGTCCATCTATTTAAGGAAATGTCCATCTCATTGTGTTTCCATTAGCTTTCTTTGGCAATTTGTTGTCCCTGTGTTTTATGATGTCACCATTCCCAGCATTTTCTAATTTATGACTGATCAGAATATTATGTCACTGACCTCCTCATGCAATTCCAATGAGCGTGATTTACTCAGAATCAGAATCAGAATTCCTTTATTGGTCCTGTAAAAAGGGATATCTGTGTGTCACAGCAGCCTAAAGACAGTTCAGTTTAACAATAAACATAAATAATAGTACAAAATAAACAATACAATAAAAAGGTAAGAAATAGATTCGTATATACATAATGTAGAGGTGCTGTTCTGTGACATCACCCCCATCAAGTCATCATTGTGATTCATTTCATGGTAAAAGTACAGAACAGAAATTAATGACACTTGAGCTGAGGTGTCCAAATCACCTGAATTCACCCCTTTACAATAGTAAAGTATTGTAATTTGATTACATTTCGTCAGTATTGGAATAATAACAAATAAAGACCAGTGAAATTAAATATCAATAAAAAAAAGTGACTTTTGAAAAATCCTATTAACAACTGTTTATCTGTGTTTGTTCTATTAATATTTATATTAACTTCCTTTAACATGAAAGATGAAGAAGTTACAAGAAAAATGATGCAAAAAAGGACGCCAGGCTGGGAGAAAATCCCTGTTTAAAAGACACCTGCTCTACTAACTGAGTTTAATAGCTTTCAATAACTATGAAAGTCTCTGATTGGATTGACAAACCACTAAATAAGTCCAGCCCACAGATTTCCTGACGAATCCAGGTGGTGCGGGCCAAAAGGGGCGGTCTCGCTCGTTTCCCGCGCGAAGTTTGAGCGTTTCCCTCCAAAAATGTAGATGCCTATAATAATGGCTGGACTAATCGTCATTCTGTTTGGAGCGGCTCTTCTCTGAGGACACGAACACGGTGAGTAAACTGTTCTGTATGATTCTGCTTTATGTGCCCAGTTACCTGCTCAGTGCAGGTGTATTCATGTCAGTGTGGGAGCTGTACAGATCAGTTATTATCTACAGATCTCAGGTAAAAAGCCCAGGTGACGTTGCTTCATATATTATCCAGCTCTACACATAGTAACTACCTTCATGCTTTGCCTGAGTCCAGTAAGTTCTACATATGTGCGGGTTAAAATGGAGCAGCCTCCCTCTCATGTCCGTGAGATTTGTTTTTGCCTCAAATGTTTCTGAAATAACTCTGAACAGAAGCTGAAGAGGTCTTATTTAACTGTAAAGTGTTGAGGTAAATTCGGCTTGAACATAATCCTTTAATTACATCCAATTAAATCCGAGATGGACGTTATGATTTGTTCTGTGCACCAAACTCCATTGTGATTTTGGTCGTTTTAGCTCTGCTGTGTTTATTACATGAATAAGGCACAGATAATTAAACACCGGTCACTATCTCAAGACAAGTCGTTAGTTTCGGTAAAATCGGCATGAAACTTTTTCTTAATTTATGTAATCTTCGGCATGAAAGCTGGTTAGCTAAGGGTTGCTGGTCAGTGTAAGTGAATGGTTATGTTATGCCATGTAAGCTAGCTGACTATAAAGTTGTTGGAGATGCACTGCACGGTTCGGAAACACGTTAGCAGCGGCTCAGCTGCCTTTATGAACGGGTCAGGACACATTAACCGGGTACTGACAGTATAACGAGCTTATAAAGACGACTGGGTCATTTAATCGTCGTGTTTTTACAGACAGGTTTTCATGTTAGCTAACGTGTGTGTCTGTGGGAGAGCGTTAGCATGACGCCACGTGCTGTGTGATGTTAGCTTGTTAATACTAGCATCGTTACAGCTGAATATCAGAGTACGGCACAGTTAGCTAACAGGCTCCATGTGTTGTGTTTAATAATGTCTCAGTATGTTAGTATGTCAGCTGCTAGAAGATCATTTGAGCAGCTAAAATAGTTAAACACACAATAAGCAGCCTCAGTGTAGCTGCACAGAATGTATTCAGTGTGTTTGTCTCAGTTCTGTTTTAATGTGTTATTTAAATCACTGCACTGACTCCCTGTGTGTCAAAAGATAGACTTTAAAATCACATTAATCATGTATAAAGCACTCAATGTTCTCAGGACTTAATACATTTGGTTTACTTTTGGTTTACCTTTAAAAAACACATTTATTAAATCAGATTATAACAGATTTTACAGTGCAGAGTGATGTGAGACTCCTGAAGTGATGTCATGCACATGGTTACAGACTGCTCATTCTGTATTTTGACCTGATAATCCTGTAGGAAATCCCCTTTTTGCCGGATGTGTCTTTAATCTGATTACATCTTCTTTTTTACTGTTACAATCAGAATATTATATATATATATATATACACACACACACACACATGCATGTAGTCCTCATGTTATACTAAAGTTCTTCCTCCTCTCTCCAGGTGAACAGTGGGACTTGTCTTCAGCTTCAGGTGGAACAGCTCTAATCGGTATGGTGATCAGACCCGGAGAGGAGAGACATCTCATCTAACAAGGTTAGTGCAATGTAGGGTCAAAAATTAAAGGCAGAAAGTGTGAGATGTGTCAGTTGCTGTTCATTAATACTCTTGGATCAGGAAATGATTCTAGACGATAGTCGAGTCTCATTCACAGGTTGTTGAATACCGACAGTTTGGGTTGGCAGAAGCCACGACAGTGTCACTGTTGGGACACTCGTCTTTAAATTTGCAAACAAGCGATGTACATGTTACTTCAATGATAAATAGCAGAAGGAAGTATAAGTAGTATTTTAAATAGGTTTTGTTTACTGAGAGGAAATATAAACAGCATGTCTGTTTAGAACGCTTGCATTTATTTGATCTCATTTATATATAATATAAATTATATAATTATGTTTTGTTTAACATGTATATCTACACTGTTCAGCCACAACATTAAAACAACTGACAAGTGAACTGAGCATTGATCATCTTATTTCAGTCAAATGTTCTGCTGGGAAACTTTGAGTTCTGTCATTTCTGTGGAGCCTCTTTGACAAACACCAGCCACCCAAACACCGTTCAGACCAACTACACCCCCTCATGGCAAAGAACCCAAGGTGTCAAACTGGCCTCCTCATTCTCCAGATCCCAATCCAGTTGAGGATCTGTTGGATGCGTCAGAACCAACTTCCATCCATGTGGGGCCCCCATGGATCGTTCTTGGCTCAGACTGCATCCAGTGGAAGCTCAGTTGGATTGAGATCTGGGGAATTTGGAGGCCAGGTTGACACCTTGAGTTCTTTCCCACGTTCCTCGGGTCGTTCCTGAGCAGTTTTTGCAGCGTTGCAGGCCATTGTCCTGCTGGGGGGGCACTGCCATCAAGGAGTGCTGCTGCCATGAGGGGGTGTACTCGGTCTGCAGCTGTGTTTGGGTGACTGCTGTTTGTCAAAGAGACGTCCACTTGAATGCTGGGACTCATGGTTTCACAGCCGAACATGGCATTGGAACACAATGATCCATATTTTATTTCACCTGTCACTGGTTCTAATGCTGTGGCTCTCAGTGAATACACATGTTAAATGCTTTATAAATTAGATCAAATAAATGCATTTAGGCACTGTGACCAGACATGTTTATATTTCCTCTCAGTAAAACCAATACTGGTTAAGATACTTCTACTTCCTTTGAACCCTGTGGGTTTTGAGCTGAGACTTACACGTTTTGGAATGGTAGTGGTGCAGCAAAGGTTTCTCTTGACCGGTTGTTAGTTTGTCTGCGTCCTTCTGAGTGTATAAACTATGTTGAGCATTGGGGTTCTTATTCATGGCAGAATGCAGTAAATTGAGAGTTTCCAACACCAGCAGAACTGAGCGGAGACGTGTTGTTTTTGGAGGCCTCGTGGTATAGAGCTTTTTAGGGACAAAAGTAACAGCAAGTTCAGTAACACCAATCCAGTTGTTAGTGGTCTGCCAGGCAACCCTGGTGTTATTGTAAGTTACAGGTTAACTTGACCGGACTTCAGCTATCTTCAATGGCAAATGCCTGAGTGCTGTCCATCAGAGCTGATAGCTGTGGTCTCCATGAATGGCAGTCAGCAGGCCATTGATCACCTGCAGGTATTGGTAATAGCGTATGCTGTGAGCCCTTGTGCGATCCCGCCGACTTACAGGTCCCTGTACGTGTATTCATGCCTATAGCAGGTCTCTGTCTGATGATACAAACCTATGGTTGGTAGAAGCGAGCACATAGTGGTCGTGTTTAGCTTGGGCCTCGGCTTGGCTAGGGACATGCTCAGGGCCACGGCAGAAGCTATCCTAACGCCACATGCAGCTCTGTTCTCTGGCCTCATGTCCATGACGAGATTCACATGCGACCTCAGTGAGCATGGTAATGCGATGCCTTTGCGTGAAGATAATGTTGAACCTCTGTGATAAAACAAAATGAAAACAATTGCAGTAATTCATTTTCTTTGCAACTCAGTGCATCAGCATCCTGCTTGATAACACCACGCAGAGATCATTACAAAGCTGTTACAGGGCCCTCGGCCTCACTGCCCAGCAGGCCACCGATAAGGATCCGATTGTGCTATGGTGATGTTTTTCGTTTGGAAGCAGTTGTGGTCATGTTCATGGTAGAAGTGCAGCGAACTGATAGCTACAAACAGTTTGAGCGGTTGTTAGTTTGTCTATGTCTTTCTGAGTGTATTGAAGGTTTGTTTTCAGTTCAGGTACAGCTCCACTCGAGCGTGTAACTGCGTTCAGAGAGTGCTTGATCAGCTTTATGAAGCCTCGAAAGTTGTTTTGCGAGAGAAACATTGTGGTATAAAGCTTTTCAGGCTAACAGTGTTAGCTAAACAATGTTAAGCGCAGTAAGCTACGACAACCAGTTCACCAATGTAGAGTTCTCGGCACAAAAGTTCAGTAACAGCAATCCAGTTGTTAAAGGTCTGCCAGGCAAACCTGGTTATTAAGCTAGTGTGAACCGAGCAACCAGAGCAGACTTAGGCCCCGCCTCAAAACTCACAGGATTCAAGGAGTGTTTTTAAAGCTGCTGGATATAATAAAATATCTATCTTGAAATAAAATATATATGTAAATACAAGTCTTCCCACTATCAACAACTCGACTCTATGAGTCCTGTTAATCACCCACAAAGTGCGTTTTTTGACAACATGAGAATGAGACTCAAAAATCAGCTGTCTTTTTACAGAATTGCTTTATGAGTACACCGACATGATTAGTAATTGTCCTCCATAATGCAGGACACTGATTTGTCTCACATTTCCTCTCTAAGGTCTCAACTTTCTGATTTTAATGCTTAATCTATAATAATACATGATGTTAGATCAGCGAAATATTCAATATTGATTACATGAATCTGCAAAGTAACTAATACTTAAAGCTGTAAGACAAAGTGCAGTGAAAGTATGAATAATATAGTTAAAAGCCCAATGTATACAAAATATAAAAAGTATTTAACACATATCTTCACTGTTCAGTCAAAACATTAAAACAACTGACTAGTGAAATGAGCATTGATCATCTTGTTACAATCAAATGTTCTGCTGAGAAACTTTGAGTTCTGTCATTTCTGTGGAGCCTCTTTGACAAACACCACCCACCCAAACACCGTTCAGACCAACGACACCCCCTCATGGCAAAGAACCCAAGGTGTCAAACTGGCCTCCTCATTCTCCAGATCCCAATCCAGTTGAGCATCTGTTGGATGCGTCAGAACCAACTCCCATCCATGTTGGGGCCCCCATGGATCGTTCTTGGCTCAGACTGCATCCAGTGGAAGCTCAGCTGGATTGAGATCTGGGGAATCTGGAGGCCAGGTTGACACCTTGAGTTCTTTCCCACGTTCCTCGGGTCGTTCCTGAGCAGTTTTTGCAGCGTTGCAGGCACGTTGTCCTGCTGGGGGGGCACTGCCATCAAGGAGTGCTGCTGCCATGAGGGGGTGTACTCGGTCTGCAGCTGTGTTTGGGTGACTGCTGTTTGTCAAAGAGACATCCACATGAATGCTGGGACTCATGGTTTCACAGCCGAACATGGCATTGGAACACAATGATCCATGTTATTTATTTCACTTGTCACTGGTTCTAATGTTGTGGCTCTCAGTGTCTACACATGTTAAATGCTTTGAATGAATTAGATCAAATAAATGCATTTAGGCACTGCAACCAGACTTGTTTATATTTCCTCTCAGTAAAACAAAACCTGTAAATGTTCAAATTTACTTCCCATTAAATTAAATTAAAACTCTTTACATTTACTGAAAATGTAAATAAATTATGAAAAGTGATTTCAGGTTAAATACAACTGAATTAGGGACTCAAACCTCCACATGGAGACTCAAAATTAATCAAAAATAGACCCAGGTCTCTTTGTGGAGGACAAACAATTACCACAAATCAAAACCTCTACAAACAAACAAAACCTCTAAAAACAATAAAAACCTGCACAAACACACAAGACCTCTAAAAACAAACACAAAAAACCTCTAAAAGCAAACAAAAACCTCTTAAAACAAACAAAAACCCTAAAAACAAATACACAAAACCTCTAAAAGCAAACAAAAACCTCTTAAAACAAACACACAAAACCTCTAAAACACGAACAATACCTCTAAAAACAAACACACAAAACTTCTAAAAAGCAAACAAAGAAAACCTCTAAATACAAACACAAAAACCTTTTCAGACAAAAACCCCTTAAAACAAACAAAAACCTTGAAAAACAAACAAAAACCTCTTTAAACAAAGACTTCTAAAAACAAAAAAACAAAAACCTCTTTAAACAAAGACCTCTAAAAACAAAAACCTCTACAAACACAAAACCTCTAAAAACAAACAAAAACCTCTTAAAACAAACAAAAACCTCTAAAAACAAAAACCCTAAAAACAAATGCACAAAACCTCTAAAAGCAAACAAGCAAAACCTCTAAAAACAAATGCACAAAACCTCTAAAAACAAACAAAAACCTCTAAAAACAAACAAACAAAACCTCTAAAAGCAAACAAAAACCTCTAAAAACAAACACAAAACCTCTAAAAACAAAGAAACAAAACCTCTAAAAGCAAACACAAAACCTCTAAAAACAAACAAACAAAACCTCTAAAAGCAAACAAAAACCTCTTAAAACAAACAAAAACCCTAAAAAGCAAACAAAAACCTAAAAAGCAAACAAAAACCTCTTAAAACAAACACACAAAACCTCTAAAAAACGAACAATACCTCTAAAAACAAACACACAAAACTTCTAAAAAGCAAGCAAAGAAAACCTCTAAAAACAAACACAAAACCTTTTCAGACAAAAACTCCTGAAAACAAACAAAAACCTCGAAAAACAAACAAAAACCTCGAAAAACAAAGACCTCTAAAAACAAAAACCTCTACAAACACAAAACCTCTTCAACAAAACACACAAAAACCTCTAAAAACAAACAAAAACCTCTTAAAACAAACAAAAACCTCTAAAACAAACAAAAACCCTAAAAACAAATGCACAAAACCTCTAAAAACAAAGAAACAAAACCTCTAAAAACAAACAAAAACCTCTAAAAACAAACAAAAACCCTAAAAACAAATGCACAAAACCTCTAAAAACAAACAAAAACCTCTTAAAACAAACAAAAACCTCTAAAAACAAACAAAAACCCTAAAAACAAATGCACAAAACCTCTAAAAACAAACAAACAAAACCTCTAAAAACAAACAAAAACCTCTAAAAACACACAAAAACCTCTAAAAACAAACAAAAACCTCTTAAAACAAACAAAAACCTCTAAAAACAAACAAAAACCCTAAAAAATAAATGCATAAAACCTCTAAAAACAAACAAACCTCTAAAAACAAACAAAAACCTCTAAAAACATACAAAAACTTCTTCATACAAACATAAAAAGACACAACCTCCACAAAGAGACATCAAACTACCACTCTTCCTCTTTATTTTCCTGCAGGTGATGGACGAGCAGCTCAGACGAACAAGATGACTCGCCACAGGAGCCTGAAGCAGGAAAACTGAGTATCTGAGAGTCCGTCTTCTGATGAAACTCCTTCAGGTCTTGCAGTTGTTTGTTGACTTTGGTTTCACCTGCTCAGTCACTGAGCACTCTTTTCTTTACTGGTTATTTAAGTAATAAAACCTTTTTTTGAATGACACGCTGTTGTGGTTTTAATCCTGCTCATGCCTGATTTTTAAAGAATGTGTTGAGTCTTTTGATGGTGTCCAATGAGCAGCCACAGTAGTTTATATGCTCATTATGCAGCCTGTTGTAGTCTGCACACAATAGTTTGTGTGTATTTGTCTCAGTTCTGGTTTAATGTGTGTTTTAAGTCACTGCACTGACTCCCTGTGTGTCAAGAGATAAACTTTAAAATCCTATCACTGGTCTGTAAAGCACTAAATGTTCTCAGGACTGAACACATTTGGTTTACTTGTATGGGGGATCAGGAGGGTTATTTAAAATGTTTGTTCTGATACAGTTACTTATTTAAAAATAGTCAGTAATGTAATTGAGGTAAAACTCCACTCATCTAATTCATAACTGTTCATTGTGGCTTTCAAATAAGTAAAACATTTTTTTTATCTGTAGCTTATTATATTACCTTTAGATCTCTAAATCTTGTTTTAAACCGAGTACATATTAATATAAAAATAGAAAACGGGACCTGAAATAAATCCAAAAGGCTTTTTAGTCAGGATAGTTTACAGGCTCCTCAGCTCGCAGCAGTCATTGTCAGATTTTTCTTTGAATGCTTTTTTTCTGCTCTCACTTCACCTATTTGGTTTCAGCTAATTCAGTCCGAGCCTAAATATGCTTTCTGAACTTTGAATATTAATGTACATGTTTTTAATGTGATCACAGCAAAGGAAAAATGTGTGTGCGGCTTGTGGTTTTACTTATGAACATTTTGAACTTACAGAAACATTAGGGTCCTCGCACTGATGGTGCTCAGGCCCTAATAATACAAAAAATAAATAAAAGTCTGAAGAATTTGATATTTTAATTTGGTCCATGGATGTAGCAGCAGTACACTTATGTTACGGCAGATCCAATGAAGAGCAGTCAGGGGAAGAGAAAATGCAGCAAAAAGTCATCTTTGGTTTGACAAACAGGAGTTGAGATAACTGATAAGTTCTTGTCATGTGATCTGATTTCCAGGTTGATTTCTGCCGTTTCTTTCTGATTTTGCAGATTTAGATGAAGCTTTGTTTCACAAACAATGTCCACATCTTTGTTTTCCTCACACAAATACTTCAAATCCAAAGAGCTTGGCAAAAAGGTTTTGTTGACTTGTCTGGTTGAAAACCATTTCCCCTGGGAGCTGTTATGGTCAGGTGGGGATGGACTGAACCATTTGTTCAAGGTGGGGGTCTTTCCAACAGCCTCCTCATTGGACAGGTGTGGGTATTTGGCAAATGATGGATGACTTTATGAGCTCCTCTCTGACTTTATGGTCCTCCAGGGCCCACGTTCTGTTTCAGGCAGCTGAAGGACACAAACAAGAGCAGGGAAGGTTGAGAAGAAGCTGCCGATGTAAACAAGACATTTTGGAAATGTTGTTTAAATACGATTATAGCCTGACCAGAACTGGACTTTTGAGGCCAATGCAAATATTGAGATTTGTTTGTTTATTCTCGCCGTTAGTACATTTTTTAAACATTAACATTAATTGATACAAATATCTTAGATTTGATTGTTAGCCGTAGCTAAGTGATGGATGCATGATATGTTCAAGGACCGGGAGATGTGTTCGTGAAAGGTAAATATTCGCCTATTCCTTCTTAAATTGGGTCAATCTGAGCAAATTATTGCAGAATTCAAGCACAAATGGAAAAATCATTGGAGAAAAATCATAAGATGAATTCTGAACGAACACATTTTGGAAAGTGAGATGAACGTAAATCGATGACGCGTCGATGTTTCCCACAGTCCGTGAAGGCGCCTCCGTGCACCGCTGTGTGGCTGCGGATCTGCGGGGTCTGGAGGATGAGGAGCGGCGGGGACGCTGCTGCCTCCGCTCCGTCCATCACACACTCGGTCCTGCTGTCGGTGTGAGGGAACCAGCCGCAGCCATGGCCTCCGACAGTAAGTACCGACCGTCTGCTCACCGTGTGTCCGCCTCACAGCGCGTCTTTTCCCGTGTCAGTGCCGGTGATGGAGGCTGTTTTCAGGCTCTTATATGGGGATTGGCTGACTGAGCGGCAGGATGTGTAGGCCAATTATTCTATAACACCAAATATTATTATTTTTCAGCATTTTAGCCATATGATATATATTTTTTCTTGCCTATATAATCCTCAAATTAAGGATATATACATGATAGTCCTCCTGTGTTCTTCCTGCAGGGGCTCTGACTGTATTATAGTCACTGGAGAGTTGATAGTTGCCTCATCATGGCCACTTCATGGAAACCTATCTCTGTTTCTCCTCCAGCAGAATTATAATATCCAGGTTTGAAGTATTTTAAGACCTCCCCAGTGTGCTGTTTTATAACAGCCTACAGGCCTGACTCCATTTTGAGTTTAATGGACCCAGTGGTGCCTTTTACTACATTTATTATTATTAATAATCTGCCTTTGCCTTCGACAAACCCTAAATTATGTCACATTTTTATATACATAAGGTTTTAAAGCCAGCAATGTGCATTTAGTGTCAGCCTATCAATGAACAATGAAGTATTTCACATTATCGATATATATTTTAAAGCCAGCAGTAGACATTTATTGTCACCTCTTTAAAAAGCTTAAGATATTCCACATTTTACATATATATTCTTGCCATTATTCAACGTTTTCACAGCCAGTAAAGCACAGTTATTGTCACCCTTTGAACAGAAACTATTCATAACCACAAGCTCTTCAGAACTTTCCTTCTGTAGTTATTAATAATCTGCCCTCCAATAACTGGCATGAATATTAGTCTTCATTCAGGGATCATTTTCAGACAGAGGAGGCTTTTAAAGAGAAGCATTCATCCTCCACATTTAATATTTGTATTATTTAAAACACCTCTTGTTAAGGACTTGATTTAAGAAATGACTTGAGTCACATGTCTGTTTCTAACCAATCCTGAAGTGCACTCTGACGTCACCTTGGCTGCATTGCAAACAAAGATTATCAAGAACGAGATGAGCGTCTTGTTCCCTGTGAAACAGGAGTTTAACATTTAGTCGCTCGTGAACCTGTTCGGATGTTTTTTAAGTTCTTCCACCGGAATTTGAGTCTGCATGAACTCCCTCGCAAGGGTACGTTAAAGACATTTCCTTTATTACTCTTTCCTGGATTCACATCTTTGATCAATAATCATAACAGTTTGTGGTTTTCAGAAACGTTCTCAGAAACTAACATCAGAGTTAAGTTGTTGGGAAATAACGTGCAGTATTTTACTGTCGTTGTCACTCAAGTCAGTCGAGCCAAAAAGACTTTGCAGTATGTGAACATCAGGCGTGTGAATGTAGTGAAATGTCTAAAATAAACAAAGGAAAACCAGAGAGGAGCAAACCCATCTCATAACCAGAGGGGAGTCTGCAGGAAGAGATACAGGCCCTGTTCAGACTTGGCGTTAGCGACCGTCCGATCACAGGTGGGCAGCTCTGCGTTCAGGTGTGAATCCCCCAAAGAAAACATGAAAAGAAAACGTGTCAGATTCAGACCACAGAAGAATAAGACGACGAATAACAAGACGAAGAAGAAGAAGGAGCCGCAACAACAGGCCGAACTGTTGAACTGGAAACCACAGCGTCACCAGACTCCCTTAACAAATCGCTTGATTTTAGGAGTTGTTGAGGAAGAAGAAACTTAGAAAACGTTCTGAAACGACTGCGACAAATTCTAAATCATCTGTGCGTTCTTGTTAATTCAGCTTTAAAACTGATCAAACATTAAAAAATTAAACTGTTCTTTTCCTTGTAAAAACAGTTTCAGCCTCACTGAACCAGCCAGTCTGCTTCTGAGTCCCTGCAGCTGTTTGATCACGCTGTTACAACTAATTTCTAATTCCGCAATTTGCACTAAATTTATGAAAGAATACCATTCTCTACTAAACTCAAAGAAGAACATTCTCTTCTCTCTCTTGCAAACATGTACAATCTTACAAATACAGTGAACGGTAACCAAAATAGGTAACTTCTTCAACGCCTGTGGAGACAGTCCCCAGACTCCCTTAAGAAATCGCTTAATTTAGTGAGTCGTTGAGTTTGGAGAAACTTTATAAACATTGTGAAACGCTGTCTTTGACAAATTCTTTATTATTCGGGCGTTCCTGTAAATTCAGCAAACGTTGTACGTGATGTTCTTTCTTTCTTTTGTGTAAAAATCATTCTCCCAGTGATGTACATGTTTATTTTCATATAGAGCGTGAAATTGGGATCAGATGTGATCGCTTGAGATGTTGTTCACACCGGGTCTGATTTGCCTCACTATGACATCATGGTGCAGACAGGTGAAGTGGGATGTAGACGAGGCGTGTTGGTCAGAAGGACAGCGAGGTGTGACGATAGGCAGGTAAACAGCAGATTAAACGCACTGATTCCACTAAAACAAGCTGATCTTCCCTTAAAATGTTGCTGTTTAAAGATGCTGGTGTGACTGTAGCTTTACCTCTGTAGGACAAAAATAAATCTCGACACCACAAGTAAACACCGGCGTTGCTGAGAGGAGATGCAGCGCGGCATCAAAGACCTCCGCGGCGTGCTCCATTAAACAGAAGGAAGCAGTCAGCCATGTCTGTGTTGCTGTTTCTGGTTTTTGTGGCCTACTTACAGGCTGATTCGATGTCTAATTCATGGCTCTCTCCTCCCCTCTGTGGGCTCAGACTGCTGGCTCTCAGTCGAGACTCATGAGTAATATTTAATACTGATGTGTGTGTGTGTGTGTGTGTGTGTGAGAGAGAGATTCACTGTATCAGGAAATTGAAATCTGTGTGTTCCTGTTTATTTGAGGCCTGGGGCCCGTTGATGGAGCTGACTGACGGGAAACCAGCCGCATTTCACTTTCACTTTCCTCTGCAGGATGATCAGAATCACATAAAGAGCTCTCAGAGGTGTTTAGTGAAAATTGCGATGGGTGAAGTTATTCGTCCACAGTTGAATGTTCACAAGGGGGGATTATAACTCGCCAGCTAAACCCTGACTGTGAGCTACAAGAGGCTAAAAACAAGCTGAGAAAATTCACCTTAAACAGTGTTTTAGGTTGCAGTTCTACTAAAGTACTCAGAAAACGTCACCAGGAGCTTTTTAGGGAACGTGAAAAATGAACCCATAAGTTTAAGAAAAAGACATTATAAACTGCTCAACATAACAAAAAGCTAAACAATAAAAAGCTGACAGGACGCACACAGACGCAGTGTCCAACAGTTACTTCTTCTTTGATTATTCTCACGATTAATCGTTTAGTTTGTAAAACGTCTCACTTCTTCAGTCCAAGACTTTTCATTATCTGTCATAAAAGACAAAGAAAAGCAGCGAATCGTCACATTTGAGATCCTGGAACCAGCTGATCTTTGACTTTCATGTTTGAAAATTGAATTAAACATTCATCCAGATGTTGGGTATAATTTTCTTTATCAACTAATCGTCTACGCTCTCGTCAAAAGTTTTCGTTGAGATCATGAATTTGTCCATCTAAGATGCTCAGACTTCACACTTATTGTCGTCTCACTCGTGTTCCTGATTTTGGAAATTGTGATTTTTAAAAACAGATATTTCATTATAGCAGTTGTGGCCTTTGCTGTCCGGCTCTGCAGTTTGTGGCGAGCGACTCTCTCCACCTCCCTCTGTGTTGTTGTGTCTCGATGGTGTTCAGGAAGAGACGTCCGCCTCGCCCAGAGGGAGGCAGGAAAGCTGCGCTGATTGATGGTTTGTACAGAACACAGAACTGATCCGACGGGAGAACAGAGCGATGAAGGAGAAAGTTTAGGAAGGCGAGACTCAAGTTTGTTCTCTTGGGAGTTTAAAAGAGGAGAAGAAGAGTATAAAGTATAAAGGACGAAGAAGAAGGAGGTGAAGACATGAGCAGCGAAGGACGAACTAATGAGACGACGAGGTCGAGGGGCAAATGTGAGCGCTACATTTAACTGTCTTATTGTTGAAAACTCAATAATTGAGCCTAATTTTGCATTTAAAGTCTTGATTGTTTAGATTCACCTGCTGTTAACTTTGAGGGAATTCTTCTTTCTGATATCGACGCAGAAGCTTGATTCAGATTTGGGCTCTTTTAATACTTTACATATCGTTGTGTCACTTTACTTTAGCTGTGTGATGCTCCAGGAACGTCTGCGACCTCATTTAGGAACTATTAGACATTAAGATTTAAAGGATGAATCCAGTGTTTCCTGCAGGATCAGAAGTAATTCAGGATTTATGGGTTTAAACCTCCATCAGTGAGTCTCAGCAGCATTCTCCTGTTGTACAGCTGAAATTCAGCCTTTTAACCAGCAGGTGGCGCCTCAACATCAGTTCTGTACAGCTTTGTTTTGTGGTGATGGAGCTTAAAGTGCTCAGTTTTCCTAAAGTCATTATTTGTGTGTCAGCTGGCTGATAGTTTGATGCTGAGCTCACTTCCCGTCGGCTTTGACTCCTCAGAGTTTAATGTAATGTGTGTTTTAAACTTCCTCCTCGACAAGGTAACAGTCTGTACAAATACAATATGTAAAGATAAAAAACAGATACTGTTTGGAGTCATCAGATAATTACACAGCCGGATCTTAACAAAAACTTAAAGACATGTTCTGGAGATAAAGTTTAATTTAGGAAACACTTACAAAAGACAGAATTCACTGTCTACTTCAATTTGATTGGAATCAATTCAGTCCAAATATTAAAGTTCAAGCTAAATAAATGTTTTTAAAAGTGAGTCACAGTCGTTCCTGTTCCTGCAGTGGTTTACTGCCAAGGCGACGTTACCTTGTGTGATTTATTTCACTGTGTTCTGGTGAAATTTGTGTCCTCAAACATCGACTTTTGGAAATGAAACCAACATCACCGTGTTGCTCTGCTAGAACTCAAGGATTACTTGTTTTCCCTAAATCACATTATATTGGATTAATGTATTTATTTACAAGCACATGTTTAGTAGTCAAAAATGTTGACATCATACTGAAAGAGAAAAGATGGAGTTTGATATTTAGTTGATTTATTGTTGATATTTTACAGTTTCTGCACAGACGCAGGACTTTAAGAACGTTTTACTACAACTGCTTTGTTTTTAGTTGCTAGTCAGGTAGCTAGCTAATACACCAGCTAGTAGCATAGCTGTGACCGGGCCATGGATGTGTCATCAGTTGTCACCAATTCAGTCGAATGAGAATCGCTCGCCTGGTGCGTCCACCGATCCAGGTGTTATTGTACCTCCATGGACCGAGCTCGACAAAATCCAACAGACGGTGTTCTGACTCTGCAGATGCGTCGCTAATTAAAGGATGGATATAATAAAGACATTATCAGTGAGGCTTTATGTGTTTGATTTTATAAAGCAGCCTGATTTGGGCACCTGCTGTGAACTCACTGAACAGTAACTGGGAGTTTTAATACTTGGTACTTTGAGCCTCTCTCTCCTTCTTAGTCATCATCTCTTCATCCCAACCCTGAGACGCTCTCGTCCTCCTGGCCAATCAGGACGAACAGACAGACAGCGCCATGGTAACATGAGACCTTCTCACATGTGGGTGGGAAAAGGCACACTCATTATACCTTAATAGAGCCACTGGGCTGTTTCCAGGGAAACTATGATGTTCAGGTGTGTGTGTGTGTGTGTGTGTGTGTGTGTGTGTGTGTGTGGTGGGTTTGAATCAGACATGATGTTTCTTGGTTGATTCGACCTCCCGTCCCGACAACAACAACAACAGCTCGGCTGCTCGTGTGTTAAGTGCAGCGAGGTCAGTGAACGTCACATGTCGGCTCTGGAGGTTTTTGTAACAGATGCAGGTGCGATCAGACGTCTCAGGGTTGATATAGTTGATGTAACGTCTCATCATCAACTGGTGTCTGTGCTTAAACATTTTGCACAAAGACAGAAGAAGCCTCTGACCGAGTCAGGCTTCATGTTTTTACATCTTATATGTATTTGACGTGATCTTAATGGTTGTGAAGACCAGAAACATCTTCCTATTACAGGAGCGATTCCTAAACTTTTAGCTTCAATGATTCGGAGGCAGTAGCCGTGTTTCCATAAAGCATTTTGAAGAATATCACATAAGAAATGTAATGGAAACGGCAAAATTGAAGGACAAAAACTCGCAAAAATGTTAATACGCTTGAGGTGGTTTGTTTATTTTCCATCTCTGACATTGACATTCAGCTCATGTGACTGATCAGCTGTTTCCACCATCTGCGTTATGATCACTGCATTTCTTCATCGTCTCCAGACAGCACGCAACACCGCCGAGGCTGGCTGGCTGACATGCAAGAATACTTACAACTCGCCTTGTCGACAGTCGTTCCTGAAGACCTCGCTCCATATCGTCTCCTGGTTTGTCCACATCCAGGTGTGACGTAGCCACGTAGCCTTCACCGCGTCATCCTCTGACCGCGTCGTCGATTCACATTTTGATTTCAAACAACTTTCAGAAGTTTGTTTAAAATTCGCTTGACATTTTATTGAAACACGTCAAGTGTGGATGGAGATAAGAGAGGATAAATACCCGTTAATGCTCAGTTTGGGAAATTTAAAGCTAATAGACCAACATCAATGTTAGTTTCTCAAAAAGCAAACATCAGTTTGAGCTTCTTCAACCGTTGTGTTTTGAGCCTTTCACTATTGTCATTTCAATCAAACCTCACAACAGTTATTTTTAATTTAAGACGGGAACTATGCCATCCTAAATTATTTTAAGATAAAATAGGATGTTTTTCTGAAGGCAGCGTGGAAAAATGTTTCTGTAACACAGAAACTATGAGGCTAAATGTTTCCAGGTCGCGTTGCACTGGATCAGCTGCCATTCAAAAACCAGCGATGACAGAAAAACCTGAAGGGAAGAAGAAAAATCATCTTCTCAGCATCCAACCCTGTGATAACAGGCGCACGTCATTGTTTTTGGAAAACCTTTTGTTTTTCACACCCACAGCACACAGATGAGCGTTTTCAGATCTTTCTGTGGGAGTTAAAGAACGCCTGGTTCAGCGAGGATGGAAGGACGAAAACAAAGAGGAGAAAAACAAGTTTCAAAATTAGCACGAAAACACAAGATTTATTACGACAGAGGAGAAATCCTGGCCTCTGCATTCATTACGCAAACACTGAGGACCGTCAGCTGTGTGTTGTAGTAATGATCCGTCGCACAGGTCCTGAAACTAATTACCTACATTAATGTGACCTTACAGCGAACTGACAGAGACGGCAGGGGCTCCTTTTTATTCATCGCTAACAGAGAAGAAAGAGGAAACTACAAAGCTTCTGATGCGTCCTCTTCAGCATCTCTCATATCTCTCGTTAATGAGCGCTAACAACGTGGCCTTCGACGCTGCTGCTTCTTCTTCTTCTTCTTCTTCTTCTTCTTCTTCTTCTTCTTCTTCCTTTTCTTTTTTTTTCATCCTAATCTAACGCTCACATCAAAGTGCTCCTCTTTTCTCCTCTGGAGCTTCTCACTTCAAAGCCGGGGTGGAAAAGTCAGCAGCTGCATAATAATGAGGGGATAAGGATTTAGTATTCACACACACACACACACACACACACACACACACACACACACACACACACAGACGCGCACAAACAACCTTTCACAACCGAGTCTGATTAGCGATTGTGAGATTGTTATGCTTCGATCTCTCCGTCTCATTAGCCTGATCCGATGCGTCTCATTGACTTCTGGGTCACATCGCCTCCCTAATCCTCGTTTATACGTTAATTCATTAAGTTTCGCCTTTAATACATTTTCACGTTCGACAAACTGTTTCATCAATACTCTTTGTTTTATCTCCAGCTGACTCCCTGCTGGTTGCATTCATTAAATTCACCTCTCACAGAGATAAGTTTAGATTACAATGATATGATCTGATGTAAATATTGTTATCTGTGAGCGAGTGAAAGAAAACTGATCAAACTGAAACAAATTCTGCTTTTAAGTCCCGAACAAAACAAAGTAATCACTCTGTTTATCATCATGAGTGTCACTGGAACTTCAGGAATCGTCGTCTCTCTTCTTCCCTCCGCTTGGAATATTAAAATAAATCCTATTTTGGTGAGATGTAGAAATGGACAGATGATCAGTCTGATGATTTCTTTACGGATGTTTTGATCCAACACGTTGACGTGGCGTGCGTGGGACTGTAGTAAGAGCGGTACTTGGCATTTAAAGAGTTTGGAGGGTGTTTGATTTATTTTCCCCTTCCAAAAAAACAGAAGAGTAAAAGAGAAAATGTTCTTTTGGTCGACATAAGTTACTGATGTGAGCAGACCTGCGTATGTTAGTCCAGAGAGATGCTGTGTGTGCTCAGTGTTTGTGTCGAGATGTGTTTCCAAGCCTGTTGGTGGAAGTTAAACATGTTGTTTGAGTGAATATTTTAGTTTATGCAGAACTGACAAACATTTCGCTAAAATGTTAGCATGCTAAAGCTGTAAAAAGATGGTGAACAACTAAACATCTGCATATTTGCATTGCTAATCTTAGCATTTAGCATTGAGGTGTTGCAACAGACTGGTTTTGACGGTAACTGTGATCATACGGCCTTTAGTGCGGGTAGATATCACGATAATATCGTCATTGTGACATCTGATATTGTAACAGATGTAATTTAGCTCAAAGCACCATCCTACATTAGCACAAAGCTGCTAACATCGCTGTAGACTTTATTATCGGTCTGCTTTTTAGAAGGAAAGTTAAAGAATAAATGCAGATGTCAGGTTTTGTTGCTTGTTTTTGCTAATGTTTGTATCCAAGGTTGGAAACGGTGTTAAGACGACAGTTGGATTGTTTTTCTGGTGCCTCCTCTGAATAATGTTTTATATTTCGAAGATTTCAGCAAGTAAACATAAAATGAAATCCCATTCCAGCCCCCCAAATGTGTAGATGCGATGTGTTTCCTGTTTTTCTCTGCCTGTAAATTGAATTTCAGTTGTGTTTTTGATTGTCGGGACAAAGATAGCTTTTTGAAGACGTCACCTCGTGTGCCGGGAAGTTGTGATGGGCATTTAGAAGAGTGGCTCCGGTTATTTATGTGTGTAACAGAGCAAACAGGGATCTCTGCATTTGAAATGAAGTGTGTTCATGTTTGAGTCCTGTGTGTGTGTGTGTGTGTGTGTGTGTGTGCAGCAGGTGTGAGGCCAGACCTTGACCCGGGGTTTCTTCCTGTCCATCTGGATGCAGACAGTAGGAGGCTCTGAGCCTCCAACACTGAGCTCAGTGTCTGACCGTCAGAGCAGCTGAGAGGGAAACTCCAGTTTTACGGCTGCACCCGAACACACCGTCCAAACATTTACTGTCGCGCTGTGTTCGCTGCTGCGGGGGGTCTCAGTTTGTAAATGAATTCACAGACTTTATAACCTTTTGAAGTCACAGCGTCAGATACATTTTAGATTGTTGAGTTGAAGTTATTTCAGTTTGTGTTTCAGTCATTTCTCACGCTCTTACAATAGTTGATATTTTAGCCCCCGGTGCTCCGTTGCGTGGCAAAACAAGTTAGTGTCAACCTTCTTGCTTGGTCAGATAGATGTAGTAAATGTAGTAGAGTGTAAGACAGACATTATTTAAGCATATTAGCTTGTTAGAGTGCTTCTGTGTGAAGGTTTTGCACATGAAAGCAGCCATAGCGGATTAGCTAACATTACATTATTTACAGATCCAGCAGACATGCAGCAACATTTCTTCTGTCAAATATTCACCGTCTTTCAGTCACAACCAAATATCTGTGTCTTTAGCTGCTGAACGCTTCACTATGTTCACCAGCTAACTGTGGTTTATCAGAGTGCGCTTGATAAAAACAGTCACCTGCTGCTGCTGGTAACAAGGTTAATGAAAGTGCTGACAGTGGACCCAACAGTAAATGTGCCATAAAACCAAAAACAGGAGCTGTAAGAGGCTAAAATGGTCAAACCAAACGCCTGAATAAATGCTAACTTTGTGGGTGGCACGTTTCTGTGAAACCACACTCACGTTGGGACGTTTCTTTGCCGTGTTTATGGCGACAGAGCAAGCCAGAGACAACTGTTCAGGCCAAAGTTTTCACGTCTGTTAGCGTTAAACCACTGGATATTTTAGAGCGATATCGCATCATTTTCTAGCCGTATTTGTGGCAACAGAGCAGCTTTATATTCTTAACTGAACGTCTTGATATTTTCCAGTTGTTTTTGGCGGCAGATTCATGTATTTTAAGCCCTAAGGGATCTTTTCTTCACCCTAAGCCGACATTTATGCCGACATGTATTCTCAGATAACTGAGATCTTGCCTCTTGTTATTCATGTTGACCGGTTTCCAGCTCCAGACTTAATCTCAGACACAAACGCTGGTGCCTGTGCATGTGAAGGCAGGATTAAAAAACCTTACAGATGCTGTTGCACACAGTTTTAAGCCAAGACTGCATCACCGCCACGGGAGCCAGCTGCTGTTGTTGCTCATTATTTCGCCGCCGAACGCAGATAAAGAACGCCGTTTGCTCCGCGAGGACGCGAGTGGATGTTTTCTGCGTTCGATTAATGAGGCACACGTGTTCTGCGGGGGACGATTCGGTGACTGATCAGAGTGAGAAAACAAAAGGTGGTGTGTGAAATAAACAGAACATCATAGTATTACATCCTCTCATCTCACACACACACACACACACACACACACACACACACACACACACACCTACGCTGTTAAGACCTGACTCTGGCGTCGGCTCTCAGCAGGATGTGTACTCGTCTCCGTTCGCTCCCATTGATTCGACTCTCTCTGAAATGTTACCATGGAAACGCGAGACGGCGACCCCCATAATGCATTTTTATTCATCTGCATGGAGTCTGAGCCGCCTCACTGAGATCAGAGTACTACGCCTTGTGTCACCGCGTCGCTCTCTGCGTTTCCCTCCATCTGCACAACAGTTTCTCGACTTACTCCTCTGTTTTGGTTTTCACTCCGCCGTGTCCTCCTTCCTCTCTTTTTCTATTTCGGGCCAGATGTTTGTCTTCCTCTCTCCTCCCCTTCATTTCTCTTTTTCTCTTATTAATCATGACTTCTTTCTGCCTCCACTCTCTCTTCTCATCCTTTCTTGTGTCGTATATTTGCACAATCTTTTCAAATGCACAATAGAAAGAAAAGAGGTCGTGTGCGTGGCATGAACATAATCCCACAATGCCAGAAAAAGACCGTTTCACTGTCTCCGTCTGAGACGACACCTGGCTGTAGCTGCGATTACATCGCGCCCTTTTTTCATAAGATTTCAGGTTAGTGTTACGACGAACTTCCAGCACCGTTCTGCAGTACCTCTTTTGTTCATTTTGTTATGGACTGGTTTGAGCGGGTCAGTACTTCTTACGTTCCCGTCCTCCAGGCTTCAGTTCTGTAAGAGTTTGTGCCAAAAGCAAACTCCCCACAGAGATCCAGTTCAGTTCTGAACTGGGGAGACTTGGACTCACACAGAATTCAGAACCTCATGTGAAAAGTCTATTTAATCCAACACTGAACTGTACTTCTGTCACTCTTTGTATGTTTATTCTCAGCATCACTAACCAGGAATTTTAACCGGAATGAGTTTAAATTTCTTGGATGTTCAGGCCGAATAATAATCATCTTTTACTCGACTGTAGGCTCATCTACGCTCCAATATTATTAATATCTCCGCTGTTGTAGCCAAATTGTGATTCTGCCATCACATCTTGAAGTTATTTGGTCGTGCAGATCGTTAAATATAGCTGCGAAGTTGAAAAACACTTTTTTTCTGGTTTTCTCCCAAGAAGGATTATTTTGATTTCTATGAAATTGTTTATATTTATTGGACACCTGGTAGATTTTCTTTTTTTAGAACAATTTACAACAGGCGCTCTGCAACCGATTGAACCTTCAATGCGTTTTGAGTTGTTTCTATTAATTATTTTGTTTGTTATGAACCCATTTAAGCGAACTATCAGCCTCAGGGATGTTTTACAGGCAGAGTAACGGAGATGGGCGGGGGATTACCCTTCAGGTGCTCTTGAGCAAGGCACTGAGCTGCCGGTTCAGCTCATCAAGTCAAACCAGCTGGGAAACTGTCTTCAGCTGTTTTTTTTTTTTATCTACACTGACTCTGCTCTTGAGCAAGGCACTGAGGGTAACTCAAATACTAAAGTGTCACTCGTTCTGTCTGTGTGTATCACATGTACCATGCGTACTGTGTGTGTGTGTGTGTGTGTGTGTGTGTGTGTGTGTGTGTGTATCCAGACTGTCTGTTCGTGTGGTCTGATCAGTGTGTCATTGTGTGTCCCCTCTCCCTCTCCCTCCTCCTGCCAGTCACCCCAGAGGCCATCGGCTTCCTCGTCGGCGGTGGGCGTCTTCATCGTGGCGTTGGCCGTCCTCTTCCTCTTCATCAACAAGAAGCTGTGTTTCTCGCGCGTCGGCGGGCTGCCCTGCCTGGAGCAACATGGCCGCCGGAAGAAGGGACGAGTGGGAATCCGCCAGGGGCTCGGTGAGTGTCTGAGCATCGCTAGCTACATTCACGCTGCGTTTTTCATGGCGGGAATATTCTGCCTCGCCGTCTGTGTGAAAGGCAGAATGGAAGGACAGATTTTGAGCCAAAAACTTTAAGTCACATGTCTTTCATCATCTTCCACTATTGTGTTGTTTTAGTAACCGTCTCTGGCAGCTTATATAGAATGAAAATCCCTGCGACGGTCAGCCCTCACGACCAAGAGAACATCCCTGTCAGGTAGAGAGATTTAGAGAGGGTCCGCTATTTAGTCCATGTCCACACGTACCAAAACGATCTGTTCTTCCCGTCTTCCTCTGTATCGTTTCAAGAATATTTGCGTCCAAACAGATCCATTAAAAAAGGACTCAACACGCTGTCGTTCATATTCCAGACTATAGGTGGTGCTTTAAAAGTCACCGAAAACAGAGAAGAAGAGACGGAGCATACGCATTTGCGCGCTGTAAACAAACAGGCAGGAAAATGGCTGGTCGGTTGTCCATAATCCTTTTTTGCTCAGCGTAGTGGCAGAGCAGCAGAATATTCTGCCCTAGTGACCCTGAAGGCTCAATATCTGCTGCGGCACGAACACAAGCATGTAGCCCGCCGTTGTTGTTGTTGTTGTTGTGTTTATGAGACGTTGCGGGGTTCAGAGGTAAGAAGGCTCGAGGTCGAGGGGCGGGGCGATGATCGATACGCAAAGTATGTGGATTCGCCGTCCACACGAGAACACAAGGGTTTTCGGATTTTTCCAACCTGAGCCCAGGTTTCAAAAAAGTGGGTTTACAGGATCCGTGTGGACGATCGGCCAAAACGATACAAAACACGTGCGTTTACACACAGAAGCGTTTCCATGCGGATGGCCCCTTAAAAAAAAAACGTCTCTTTGTCACTCTCCATGGAATTTCCACTGAATCAGGATCTCAGTCACAACACTTTAAAACAGCATCCATATGATTATAAATTAGATTAACGCCAAAAAACCTGCAGATCTCAACGTCACGCCTGTTTTGGTTCCACAACGGCAGCTTGCTGACATTACATTTTGGAGAGCGGAGCCTTAGTTGCGGAGATATTGCAGAATCTCTGTGTGAGAAGATCTATAATTGATTTAGGATAATGTGTAACCAGATGTTAGCGCTCATTGATGCTGGGTCAGACATACTTTATCCCCCACATGCAGTTGACCCAGATGTATTTGTCTCCTCTCCCTCAGAAAGAAAGTTATGCTGACGACATCCAGAAACTGTAGAAGTCTTATTATTATTTCTGTAAGCCTGTCACAGGTGAGCGCTGTCTGCTTTCTAGCGAAGGTTCACTTCTTATACAACCTGAGAGATCTCAGCAGAGAAGCGAGGCGAGAGAGTGACTCCTGTGTGCATTATGACTCCCAATTAAACTATTGAGTAACGGAGAGGCAGCGTGGGTGAGTCTGTGTTTATACAGTGGTTTCTGTGGGCGCGTTTGTATGTATGAGAGAGAGAAGTGGAGTGAGTCAGCCACATAACTGCCACACAGCTCCGCAGCAGCACGTAATACAAAATATTAACATTATAAAACCTTGAAGAACAATTCGTCAAAGAGGAAACAGAGAGAGAGAGAGAAACGGACACTCAGTTTGTTTTGTGCTCAACCAGTAAAACTCTTTCTTTCCTCCCACTTGTCAAACACTGCTAACACCCACAGCAACGGTTACTAAAGGTCAACAAAGTGTTAGCTAACCCGGCTCCGTCCAGCGTTGGAAAATACACCCACAGCGGTCTGACATTCAAGTTCAGTCCTATTTATTTTATACGTACACAAACAGAAAAGCTTCCCGAAGTCGTGTCGTCACAGCGCAGAAACAAAGATGTGTTTTCACAGGCTAGAGTTGTTGTGATTGTCTCGTTTTCTTAAGGAGGAAACCACAAAGTTTTAGCAACCAGCTCGCACGAGAATACTTCCTGGCTGAGAGCAGAAACTTCCTGGAGTCTCCGCCGTTTAACATGATGATGAGGCGACGAGCAAGGCACCAGACAAGTGGGATTATAGTCCAGACCGAACTTGCGTCACACAATGTAAAGGTCATACAACGTACTGTAGATACGAAGGGTTTAAGTCTACTTCTCCATACATCTCCCGTAGGCTTCCATTGAGCCGGCAACAAGCCGAGCATTCAGATGTTTGTATTGTGACGTAATGAGCTGCGTCTTTATGCTAAGCTACGCTGACAGGTTGCAGGATGTAGCCCCGGAACTAAAAGCACATTTCGTCAAAGGTTGAATTACTCTGTAAGTATCATTAACATGTTGTGTGCAGTGTCACTTCTCTGTTGAAGTGTTCAGAAAAAGCTCTGACACTAATAGTTATGAGAGCTTCGTCCGTGTGGGCTGAAGTGGGTGAATCCTGCAGGCTGATTCAAATCTGGCTGAGCACCTGTGAGTCATTTCACTCCAAAATCAAAGTTTGGATTGAAATCAGCGTCAGTTTGGACCCAAACAGAACATTTCCTTAATTTTGATGCTCCGTGATCAGTTTAGAAATGACAGAAAGATAAAGTCACATTCCCTCCAGCAGGATGTTTGAACATGTGAGTGAAACGCTGAACAAACACGGCGCTGCTCCGCTGGTTCCTCACCTGCAGCAGGTGGAGTTTCTGCTGTTTACAGTTGGTTTCCTGAACAAATAAGACGTCCTGTTTGAAGTTTCGCCATAAAAACTCACAACTCACACGATCCTCTGGAGCTTCACAGGACGAGGTAGGAGCTCTTTAGCTTAACTTCTACGAAGAACATCGAAAAACAAACATTTCTTTGCAACTTTATACAATAAAGTTCGACGTTTGTCTTTACAAACTGAGTGCGGCTGAACAGGTTGTGTCAGTCTTTATATTGATTCGGCGTATCGACGAGCACTTACTGCCAATTCATCAGTTCAGTGATCAGCTGACCTTCTCGCCTCGGGTGTGCTGATTTTAAAGATTTAAGCAGCGCAGCACTGAACAGAAGGTTTAATTCTCGCTTGATGTAGAAAAGTATTAATAATACTGATGAACTGAGGCAGAACGTCCCTCCCCTGCCGGTGAACCATCATCGCCTCGCCTCTGCATTTCCAACTCAAGGACAGAAGGTAAACATCCTGATAAAAGCAGCGTTTATGTTTTGAAAAGTAGGTCACCACCCGTGTCCACCCGGGAGGAAACACTGAAAACACTTCAGACAGACAGCGCTGAAGCATCAGCTGCTTCATTCATGCCTCACAATCAGCGGCTCATTCATCAGCTGTGTGGCGACCTCCGCACCCGCCGCTCCTCGCTGCCGCCGCTCGTTCAAGAGCCTCCTCAAAGAGCCCCGTTTGTTAAAAAACGATCGGTGTTTCTGACTGAACAAAGGTTTCAACCGCTTTTAAAAGCCTGAGATCATCGATACTCCACTGATATTGTTTTTGTCTGATGTTGTGTTTGAGTGCAGGAGAGTCGAGCTGACAGGAAACAAGAAGAAGCTGATGCAACAACACATATTTACTTCTTAATACACCTTATGTTTGCTTAAAAATGAGTGTTTTTTCAGTTGGGTTTGGTTGATCCGCTCCTCGGTCTGTTCGAGCGTGTGCATGTGTTCATTGAGCCACATGATTCCACTCTGACAGCCTGGAAATAGCTCGAGAAGACAGAAAGTTAAGAGACCGATCAGCCGCCGTCGCCGCTCGCCCACTCGCAGAACAGCTTCCTGCTCTGTAGGTAACCATGGCGATGGCTAAAGGTAGAGACGGTGACCTGCGATTTAAAGAGATGGAGGTGGAGGCGGGTCTGGTTCACTCCATCGCCACATCGCTCACTCAGCTGTTGCTGTCCAATTATGGTGAAGTCATGATGTGAGAGGAGTGACCCGCCGACACGCTAACGCTAACGCTAACGGGTTTCATCTTATCCATCAGGGAGAGAGAGAGCAGGTGAGAGAGGGCGAGCGAGCACAGGTTTGTACAGGTGCTCTGCTCGCTCACTTTCTGAGTCGTTACTCTCTCAGTGAGAAGATGGTTTTACTACGACTGTGACACAAAATGACTTTTATATTCTGAACGTTTATAACCTGAGACTTTGTGCTTTCATTCAACCTGGATCTCTTTTCCTTTCCTCCTTTCTTCCTTGATTCATTCTTTCCTTTCCTTTCCTTTCCTGTCCTTTCCTTTCCTTTCCTTTCTTCCTTGTTTCCTCTCCTTACCGTCAAATTTCTTCCTTTCCTTTCCTCACTTTACTTTTCTTTCCTTTCTTCCTTATTTATTCTTTCTTCCTTCGTCCTCTCCTTTCTTTTCCTTTCTTCCTTGTTTCCCCTCCTTACTGTCTTGATTCTTCCTTTCCTTTCATTTCTTTATTGTTTCCTCTCCTTACCTTCTTGTGTCTTCCTTTCCTTTCCTCCTTGTTTTCTTCTCTTTTTCTCTTCCCTACTTCCTCCTTTCCTTTTCTTTCTTTTTTCTTATTTCCTCTCCTTGCCCTCTTGCCCTCTCCTCTCTTCTCCTTTCCTTTCCTCTCCTCTCCTCTCCTCTCCTCTCCTTTCCTTTCCTCTCCTCTCCTCTCCTCTCCTTTCCTTTCCTCTCCTCTCCTCTCCTCTCCTCTCCTCTCCTTTCCTTTCCTCTCCTTTCCTCTCCTTTCCTTTCCTCTCATCTCCTCTCCTCTCCTCTCCTCTCCTCTCCTTTCCTTTCCTCTCCTCTCCTTTCCTTTCCTTTCCTCTCCTCTCCTCTCCTCTCCTCTCCTCTCCTCTCCTCTCCTCTCCTTTCCTCTCCTCTCCTTTCCTCTCCTCTCCTCTCCTCTCCTCTCCTCTCCTTTCCTTTCCTTTCCTTTCCTTTCCTTTCCTCTCCTCACATCTCCTCTCCTTTCCTCTCCTCTCCTCTCTTCTCCTCTCCTTTCCTTTCCTCTCCTCCCCTCTCCTCTCCTCTCCTCCTTTATCTCTCCCAGTTCTTCCTCTTCGTCACCTCCCTTGTCTCCCTGTGTTTCTCTCCTCCTCCAGTGAACAGTTACGGGGATGATGAAGATGATGGCAGCAGCTCCTCTGACAGTGAAGAAGAAGTCCTGAAGCAGTTCGAGATCTCCGTCTCGCGTTCGCAGAGTTTTCGTAACGCGGCGTCGAACAGCGGCGAGCAGCAGCAGACGACGCAGCTCGCTTTGGGCCGACGCCACAAATTCACCCGTCTGTCGGACCAGGAGGAGGGCAGCACCGAGCCGTCGGACTGTGAAGGTGAGCTTGGATCAGATTTTACATGAGCCGGGTCAGAAAGTCCAACAAACAGGAAACCAGCGAGATCCTCCACTAATCCGTCCCAGTGTCAATGAGCCAAAAGGCCACAAATAACGTTTTTAGTGCAGATTAGAGGCTGTAAAGAGCTCAGAGAGGCTCAGTGTGATTGGACCGCTGTGGCCGGGTGAGTGTGGACAGACAGCCGTTTAATTAGGACGCTTGTTTGTAGTCAGCTGGATTCTGTCGTTTTAAGACTGACCCGGGGAGGATGAGATGGAAACAAACACAACCCAGGAGGGTTTTTTATACTTCTTTGTCTGTGAAATTAACAACTAAAGTGATCTTGATAAATGAGCTTGTTTCTTATTTGTGGGTTTGGAAAACAAGAAGACACGACAGAAAATATTCTGTGAGGCTACTAAAGATTATAGTGGTGGATTTGGGAAGTTGTCACATTTAGTTTTGTTAATATCTGTCGTTAAATATTTACAGCTCATTGCCAAATGTTTCAGTACTGTGGTTCCTAAAATTTCCTTCCTAAAAATTGTGATTAATGATAATCCCAACATCCAGTAAAACATAATCTGGATTATCATCTGAGCCCGGATCCTGCGGCTTGGTCACTATCTGGTCGGGATGTTTTACCACCCAACAAACCAAATCAAATTCAAAGGGAACTAGAAGGGATTTCCCAACAGTTTAGGACTCATAAATTCACAGTGTTGTTCTTTGAGAATTCAAAAAGTTGAGTAAAGGAATTTTAAAAAATGAGCCTGGAAGAGAAGTTCAAAGAAGTTCAGATTATCGTCTGTGGAAATTGTCGAAATCCTGAGACGTCCTTCGAAATGTCAGAAAGATGTGGGTGTTTCTCTCTGAGGGATTTGGACCAACAGACGAGCACTTCTGAGGAAGTATACTGGCATCTTCAGCCAGCTGACTAATACTGAAACATTTAGAGAAGTGTTGATTGATGTGTGTTGTTCCTAACGATTAGATTAATTTAACCAGATTTGATTACGTGACGTTGGAAGAGACTCTGGGTAGATGTGATGGATCAGATGAAACCAAACGACAGCGACAGATGTGTTGTTGTGAGCTGCAGTTTGTAGCGTGTTAACAAACTTTATCTGTACTCTTTATTTGGATCATGAAGGTTTGAACTGTAGCTACGAATGATTTCTACGACTTGATTAGTTGATCGACTGAACGACTTTGATGTAAACAAGCAAAAACACCAAATATTTTCAGTGTCGGCTTCTCGTGTGTGAGGATTTCACACTGTTCTTTGTCACGTAACGTCTTTGGACTCTAAAATATCTTTTTTTTCTTTTCAAAAGTTGCGAAAATCCAAGAGATTCCGAGCTAGTAGCTGCGCGGCTAACTTTAGCCACTTAGCATCCCGTTCATTTTGGTCCCAGTGAGTAAAAACAAACAAACTGAAGTGAACCTGCCGTCCCTGAGACGAACAGCTGGTCGTTGGTGTGTGGTGACATTGTTCAGTCGGGGTCACTCCGTCGCAACTGGTATTTATTTTCCATCTAAAACAACATGTGATCCGCGCTGTAACACACACACACACACACACACACACACACACACAGCGGCTGATGACTCACAGCCTGTTGCCATGGTCAGCACTCTATGCAGCACATTGATAACAGTCAAACTGACCTCAATGATGGTGAATTGGAGATAATTGCTATTGATTGGTCTGAGGTACAGGCTGTTCTGCGAGTGTTTCTGTCTCAGGAAAAGGTCAGTGTTTGATAGATTACACAATATCACCTCTGTTAACACACACACGCACACACTCCCAAACAAGGTTTAGGTCGCTTCTTTTAGACCTCCGAGACTCAATTAGATGGTAAACCAGAGGAGGCGATCATGTCCAGCCGGGTCATCGACACGCGATTAAAGACGGACGGTCCCTGTAGGTGTCCTGATCGTCTCAACTGCAGCCACAGATTCTTCATTTTGTCAACTGTTTTATCATTTTTTGATGATAGTTACAGTGTCATTAACCTTTAATCAGGCTGCTTTCAGTTTATAGTTTTAGTTACTGTATTTTTTCAAGTTTGTTAACACACTCCTGGGTGATTCGCTGACATAATAATCGTCTTGTTTGACCCTCGTTGTGCTCAGATCACACATCCCTGTAAATCTTTCAGATTGCGAGGACCAAATGCATCGCAGTAGCCAACATGCTGGGACAAGAGAGACACTATTTAATGTAGAACATTTGCTGCATTTACAAGGAGGCCAAAATAAATACGAACTTGTCGTAGAAGTGTTTAACAAAGTTCGAGAAGTTCCTCCTCAAGCAACATTTCGTTAAATTAAGAGATTTTTTAAGGGAGTCTGGGAACTTTCTCCACGGGCGACAAAGAAGCAGCTTCTATTGGTTACTGTTCACTGTATTTGTACAAGTTGACATGTTTTGTGTCACTGAATAATAATTTAGCATTAAAGATGAAATCAGGTCTAGATAAGACACAGGTGTTTGCAGTAACGCTGCGATTAACAAAAAGATTGCAGCTGTTTCACAAAGTTTCTCCTCGTGCAGCAACTCCTTAAATTGTACGTTTTGTGAAGGGAGTCTGGTGAGTTTGTGAATTTGACTATCGAACCCAACCCTTCTCACAACGACTGTCCTCACACCCACAGATTTAAACCCGACCACCAGAGGACCTAATGCTGACTTTCCTCTCCTGTTGCCTTCCCTCTGCAGAGATGGAGGCTCCGAGCCGGCAGGGTTTCCAGGACCCGCTCTCGGCGGCACTAGAGGAGAGCGAGAGGGCGTCGGCGCTCTCTCTGGACAAACCGGCTAAACTGGAGGTGTCCAGCGTGAAAGACAGTCCCACTCTGAGTATGAGGCGGCAGGCCGCAGACGGCAGCGAGGACACGGAGAAGGTGGTGGATCTCGACAAAAACGACGGCACAGACAGCTCCTCCACATGGAGCCCCGAGGTACTGCAGCCCGACACGTTGCATCGTTTTATGATTCATTTAGTTTAGATTTGATTGTCCAGTTGAATCACACTGTTTGTGTCACTTGCTGACTGAAAACAATGATTTTATCTCTGTTGACACATTACATCACAAACTTCTTGAGAAAACTTCTGCAACATTTCTCACGTCTCAGCTCTCCGTTTCTTACCAACTACTAAAAAAAACAAAAACACCGAAGCAGGGGGATTACTTAACGAGGTCAGCGAGTTGACACGCAGCCCTGCTGTTACCCATCATGCTTGGCAGAGGTATCATCGTCATTCAGCTGTGAGCGGATTATCACTCTGCCATGTTATCCTCTCAGGTTCATTTTGGAGGAAACAAACCAAACACGGCCCACCGAGGCCTCGAGGTTTCGTATAAATAGTTGATATTTCCTCCGCTCTCCACGCTGCGTTGGCTAGCAAACAGAAGCTCATGAATAATAATCTGTGTGTGTGTGTGTGTGTGTGTGTCTGTGTGTGTGTGTGTGTAAATGATTAAAGTATGCATACATGTGCTTACCCTGTATTTCTGTGTGTTGTCGGGTTGTCGGTGTGTGTTTGTGCACGTAGGAGAGTGGGAATGTAAAATCTAACAACCTCTCAGTCACCGAATCACACTTTGAAATTGGGAGCAATCTGTGCAGTAAACACCTCCCACACACACCACACACACACACACACACACACACACACACACACACACACACACACGTCCCTGGAGACGCAGGGCGATACCGACATCTAGAAATGCTTCATAAATAACAAATGAGTTTGGATCAGTGGAGCCATGTTGTAGCACTTTTATTTATACAGTTATATAACAGCCCTGAAACCGCTAATGCTACCGCTAGTACTACTACTGCTGCTAATAATAATAATACCACATCAACAAGTAGTGATGCTATAACTGCACGTATTGTTACTGTAAACAGACGAGTGTTTAAACCAACGCTAAGCTAACAGTGATGCAAACTGTCGCTTTAAATTAAGACCATAAAATTACCTTTTTAGGTCATAATTATGAGATATAAAGTCCAGATAACGAGACAACTGTTGACCTTTTATCTCATAATTGAACTTTTCTGCAACAACGAATTCATACAGTTTGTAAAAGATTGTAATTTAACCCAAATCTCTGCAATCTTACGCACATGGATATCATAATTTCATGACATGATTGATTATCGGATCGACAGGCTGTGACGGCGTGGAGGAGGATGAAGTAGTAAACATCCACAGATGCTCGTCAGGTGAACATCTGTGTTTTCTCCTTCATGTGTGGACGTTCCGACCGCCACGTTCGACAGCGGCTCCGTCATTATCTTATCTCCTCCGTGTGTTTCCATGTCGACGCCGACACTCGGCCGCGCTCTGTCAACACTCGACACAAACGATGTTGTGTTTGCTGACTGTGGAGGAGGAGGAGGAGGAGGAGGAGGAGGAGGAGGTCAGGAGGGTTTATTTCTCCTTTATGACCGGATCTCTGCTCAGTTTGTGTCTCTGAACGTTTGAAAGAAGCTTTCAGTGACTTTCAAATATGAGTGTATATTTAAAAAACATGTGTATGATGGACGTACAGATTACAGAAGGGTGGATCATGCTGCAGAAATGGCTTGAAAAATAGTATTTCTTTAAAAATTAACCTCCGTTGTGATAAGAAGTTGTAGCAAGCGGGTGTGTTTGATGCACAACAGTTAGATCCTGATTTGAATATCGCTTGTAGATCTTTGCTGGAGTTTCCAGAGGAGAGAGTGGATCCGTTCACTCAGCTGATAAGATTATCGTCATGCTCGGGGAGTCAGGGGCGACTGGAAGAAATCAATGTCCTAATGATCCTTTTGTTTGCCCTCGTTCTGGTGTCGCTCTATTCATATCTCAGCTGATTGCGTGTTTAGTTATAAATGGACTGAAGCGGAGAGGCCAGAGGCCGAGAGGTGATCAGTTTGGATCCTTCAGATTTAGTTCGGAGATTCGTCATCTATGTTGAAGCCTGTGAAGTAACCTCGAATCAACTTATCAGTTATTTTCTGTCTCTACCTCCTCAGCAGGAGCAGCCTCCCCAGGATGACGTCTTCCCTCAGCCGGTCAGCTCTTCCCCTCGACCTCCCATCTCTAAATGTGGAGACCTGGTCCTGTCACTGGAGTACCGGCCCGACACGGAGAAGCTGATGGTCACTGTGGTCGCGGCGCGGGACATCCCCGACAAGGCTCGCAGCGGGATGGACTCCTGGCAGGTGCACATGGTCCTGCTTCCCTCCAAGAAACAGCGACAGAAGACGGCGGTGCAGAAAGGCTCGCAGCCGCACTTCAACGAGACGTTTCGCTTCTCCCGTCTGGATCCGTCGGAGCTGCACATGTCGGCCGTCAGGTTCAGGCTGTACGCGCTCGGAGGGAGGATGTCCCGCGAGCGAATGATGGGCGAGAAGGTGCTGCGTTTAGGTGGGCTCGACCCGGACGGAGGGAAGATGGAGACGACGCTGGTTCTGGAGCCGCGCAGCAACCTCAAGGTGACTTTGTTGTGGTCTAAAAAATAACTGCACATTCTTTTTTAGACATTTATTTTATTGGTCTGTGTCTGACAGAGTGTGGACTCCCAGGTGAGTCTGTCTGCTGTGTCACAGAGCGACAGCGCCTCGTCCACTCAGTCTCTGACCCACGGTGGCGTCCCCGAGCTGCTGGTGGGCCTCTCCTACAACGCCACCACGGGACGAATGTCTGTGGAGCTCATCAAGGGCAGCCACTTCAGAAACCTGGCCATCAACAGACCACCAGGTCCGCAGAGAGCCTCACACCCACACACACAAACACTGTGCTCACGCAAAAACAGCTGTGTTTCCACAAACTGACGAGAAAATCTGAAGCAAACTTTTGAAAGCTTATGATTGAGAAGTTGCTAGATTATAAACGAGAATATCCTCCCCAGCTCCACCTTCTGGTCCACATATGGTCACTTCTGGCTCCAAAATGTTAGTTGACAAAACAATGGTTGACTCTTCAGTCCTTGAGATTTTTAACTAATGCCAAAGGAAGTGTGAGCCTGGATTAGACCATGTCAGTAAAAATGGTTTTCAAGTTGCCGACTTTAATCCGTCAGATCCACAGAGAGTCTCCTGTATGTACACGAGTTAGAGACACTGACAGAAAGGGAAGTAACAGAACTACTTGGTTTGTCTAATGTGTCTTCCTCCCCTCTGCTTCAGACACCTACGGGCGCCTGACTCTGTTAAACTCGGTCGGTCAGGAGATCTCTCGCTGTAAGACGTCGGTGCGTCGCGGCCAGCCCAACCCCGTCTACAAGGAGACGTTCGTCTTCCAGGTGGCGCTGTTCCAGCTGTCGGACGTCACCTTGCTGGTCTCCATCTACAACCGCCGCAGCATGAAGCGCAAAGAGATGGTGGGCTGGATCGCTCTGGGCCAGAACAGCAGCGGCGAGGAGGAGCAGCTCCACTGGCAGGACATGAAGGAGAGTCGAGGACAGCAGGTCTGCCGCTGGCACGTCCTGCTGGAGGCGTAACGCCACCGAGATCTGGGATTTTTTCTGCTGAGCTGGAGGAGAGTTTATTCTGGAAGTTGCGGACAGGATGATGCATGTGGCTTCAGAGGCGACGGATTCAAGGACTTAGCTTTCTCCACGATCGTCACATCTGACTAAAGATGGACACGCAGCAACCCTGGCTGGTTATTTTATGTCAGCATGAAGGAACAAATTCATCAGCTTCTGGAGGCTGACACGACTTTAAAACTCAGTCTTTTTGTTGAGGAGAAAGGAAATAGATAAGTGAAAGTAAAGAAGAAAGCCTTCAGCAGGGTTACATGATAAAAAGCTTGCGATTCACTTGATTGGCAGATAAAAAGCAGAATTTCTTTGTCATGGAAAACCTTTCTACATCTGAAGGTTTCCTAATAAAAAGCTTTGTGGAGCGTCCGTCAGCCTCCAACAGGAGCTGAGAATTTGTCCTTCACGTACAGCTTCTATTGGTGAAACAGCTCCGGTATGAGCTGCAGTTTTGTTTTTCTAGTGAAATGCTGTGTTAGAAAGTGCACACAGATTAGAGGTGTGTGTGCGTGGGTGTGTGTGTGTGTTTGTGTGATGTTTTTACTTAATCTTGCTGTTCTTTCACCGACTGGCAAATCAATGGAGGCGCAAACAGAAAGTGAGACGCTCAGTTGTGAATGAATGTAGACAGGAAACAGAACGAGCCTGTTTATATCCGCCGCTAACATGATTCCTGTGTGATCCAAAGAAAAAAGACCACCAAGACGTATTGTGATCCGATCCGAAACTCAAACCACTTGTCGAGGTCGTCTGAGACAAATGTTTCCCCCGACAAAGACGTCATCAGCGCAGGAAGTGGTGGTTGTTCTGGTCACAGGACACCAAGGTAGCCAAACTGAAACAACTCACAGCGATATCACCAAACTCCCTTAACAAGTTGCACAATTTTCATGTTGTTAAGTCAGGAGAAACTTAGAAAACTTTGCAAAACAGCTTTAGCAACGCTTAGAAATCTAATTTCTGCCTTCTTGTAAATTCGGCATCCACGACAAGTCATTAAGTTGTTTATTTCCTTATAAAATGTGTCCGTATTTCACAGCATAACGCTATTTTACAGCTGATTTCACGTTTAACACTAAATTTAGGAATGAAGGCAACATTTTATTGACAGTAAACATGTCAAATTTGACAAATGCAGTAATCAGTAACAAATTCAGGCTACTTCTTTGTCACCGCCAAGAAAGACACAAGACTCCCTGAAAAAAACGCTAAATTTCAAAGTTTTTGTGTTTAGAGGGAACTTTCTAAACATTGTTAAAATCTGGCTATCGCACCTTCTACATTATTTGGGCCTTCTAATCAATTCGGCATCAAATACATTAACCGTTATATGCTAAGTCTTTGTTGTTAGTGGACAAAGTTCCCAGACTCCCTTCAAAAATTGCTCAATTCTCAGAGTTGCTGCATTAGGAGAGACTTTATAAATGTCTCTGACAGATTCTTTATTATTTTGGCCTTCTTGTAAATTCTGCTAGTGTTATGCATCAAATTCTTTCTTGCTTGTGTTTATTTGTCTATACGGGTTTATTTGACGAACTTAGGAATATTCAATTGTGGTCGGATCACCAAAAGACACATGTTAATAGCAGATATAAACAGGCTTAAAGATGCAACATCCTGAAAGTCTATTCTTGAAAATATTCCTTGCACATCCTCTCAGAAACACAGCAGGTTTGTCTCAAAGATTTTGTGCTCTTTGCTGCAGTTTTTGTCTGAGAATGTTGGATTTAATACGATAATGTCGGAAACTGACATAAGCAAATCAATCAATATGAACAGATCACATCTCCCACATCTTCGCCATCTCGTCCTCCTTCATGAAAGCCTCCGTTAGAACACTTTCAGCCACAGAAAAGGCGAGCGATCGATACGATGATGTCAGTGTTATCACTGAAGGATCACGTGACCGTAAACTGCCGAGCACAGAAACAAAACACGAGAGTGGAACTGAAGCTGTTTTGTGATTCAAGTGGAGGAGGAAGGCGCCTCATTCATATTCAGCACTCATTCATATTCTCCTGACACATGTGCTACTACAGGCAGGAAATCTCCAGCAGCTGGAGACTCTTAACCCCCGCTGGGATGAGAGCGTCTCTTCCCCCCGTCTCTGCCTCGTCGACGCTGAATGATGTTATTTGGCCTCGGCTCGAACTCCTTCACAGGGCAAAGCTCATTTCAACACCCATCAACGCTGAGCTGAAAAGAGGCTTTAAATATCTCACTGCAGCTGTTAATAACATGCAATGAATTACTCTGGAAGTGTGTGTTTTTTTTCACCACACTCTCTCCGTGGTAATTGGTAGTTACAGCTGTAGAATCGTACAGTGCGATGACGGTAATGCCGCCGTTAATGCTCATCCTCTTCCAGCCCGGGCATCATTGAGTCATAAGGCAGCAGTTCAGCCCAGAGGGGGGATTATATTTGTTTGTGTCGACAGATACTGGAGCTCCAAACCCCTCGGGGGTTCACACACTGAGAGCAGAGATGTGTTTATTTGAGCGTTCGGGCAGGTGACAACAAAACCTCTTTAGAAATGTTGAACTGCAGCTCGGTTTTAAAAAACTGAATGAGAGCGACTCAAAAATTCAAGATTTCACGGGTGTAAAGAGATGACGTCCTGTAATTAGTTGTAGAAAGTCAGCCATAACAAATGAGTGGAGAGGCTGATGCTCATATTCAAATTCTTCATGTGGATTAAAGGGTCAGTTCACCCAAATCAGACATGGAGACATCTCAACGATTTTTCTGTGCCGTGGTTTTGAGAGACTTTATCTTTAATTCAAATTATTATAAATCAGTTTTTGCTCCTCAAAGCACTGAAAAAATATATGTAGAATTTCAGTACAGAAACTTGGATCACAACCTCCAGAATTAACCACTTGGTTGGGTTTTGGAAAAGATCGTGTTTCGGCTTAAAATACCCAGTTTTGTCTTTGAAATTTCCCAGCATCTTGTCTTAAATATCCAGTGATGTCACGCTTGAACGATGGTCTCTGGCTTGACAGTCATCTCCACTAACATGTCTGGAAAATATCCTGATGTCTCTTTAAATTTATCCAGTGGTTTCACTCTTAGAAATGTTGAACTTAACGGCCATTTCAGCTGGTCGCCTTGTTCTGACATCTCGTTTTAAAAAACCTGACTTTGTTGCCACTGACATGGTTCGAAAATGGGCCACAGCCAATTTAAATACCAAACTCAGTGGTTTCACGCTTACAGATGTTGGAACACCATCTCAAACAGTGGTCTCTGGTTTGGCAGCCATCTCGATTGTCACCCTGTCCAGATGTCTTAATGAAAAAAATCAAGTTTTGTCGGCACAAACATCACCCGGCATATTTTTAAAAAATATCCAGCGGTTTCATGCTTCATTATGTCAGCTTATATAGTTTAAGATGGTTTTATTTATCCCACAATGGGGAAATACGTTTGTTAAAGCAGCTGGAGATATTTGCAACAGTACAGGAAAAAGAATAAGAATAATGTGCATCGAGTTAAATAGAAAATAAATAGAAAAATACAAGATATTTACAAAAAACATACATATCCGTTGACCAACATTTTATTATACCGGGCTGGAACATGTTTTTCCATTTTTTTGTAATATTGACAATATCTCCGTAGAATAGAGGATTTACTACCCACTACATGAATGAGCGCTGTATGATTTCCCAATTAATAAACCGTCCAAGGAAATTTCATTATAAATCAAGGACATGAGATACTCATTTGAATGATGAATGGGTTACACAAACCTCAACCTCGTGTGAGTCACGGCTGAAGAAAAGAATGATTCATATAGCTGGTTTTCACTAACAGACCCATCTTCATCATCTTCATCATCATCACTAGTTTAATGGAAAGCAGATGTTTAGTTGGACGAACAAAACATCACAGATGAAAAACAAATGTTGAGAATACATAGAAGCACTTCTCTCTTTTCCAAGGACGACACAACGACTTATTATGTCGGTAACTGATTCAGGGAGACTGAAAGACTGAAAAACAAGGTATTTTACTCAAAGATGAATGATGTAATGAAAAGGCACAATTAATGGACTCATTCTATATCTGGTAAATGCTGGAAACAAGCTGTAAAATGCTGTGTGTCTCGTGTTTAAACTGCAGATATGTAATGGCGAATGCTTCAGGTATAAATGAAGCGTGGGTGAAGAATAGGAGTGCTGCAACTGGTTTGATGTTTTGTACAATTCAACAGGATTTTTATTTAATTGGTAATATTATTATTTTGTACATGAACACTCCCCAAAGACCAAAATGATTGAGAAAGTTAGCTAGAGACCAAATTTCTGCCCAAGAGAGCTAATTCTCCATTAGCTTGTTCTTGTGTTTTCTTTCTTTTCTTTTTAAAAACTTTTTTCACCTAATATGATATCTGTAAACTGTAATAATCTAGCTAACACATAAGAAGTTAGCACCCAAGAGTTGATGATCCAGATAGAAGACAAGAAAGTAAAGATTTTGAACAGTATGTTGAAAAAAATATGATTCTTTGCTGACGATACCTGCCTTTATATGGAACTTGTGAACTCGTAGTTGTCGTGTACATGATATCATCTACATGATAGATTCATTGCGGCTGATAATTTCATCCATCATCACTGAGAGTATGAACTGAAACTCTAACCTACTAAAATGACAATATATTAAGTTTTCTTGACCACAATAACGTTTACGTTCGACGACCTTTTTCTTATCAGCACTCCTATTCTGCCGGCTTCAAACGTGAGCGTGTGAAAAGTGACATGAACTATATTTACTGCACAGACTGATATATTTTATGCATGTTGCGTTGTTGTACAGAATCTATAACATCTATTCTATATTTTTTAAAATAGTAAATGTTTAATGTTCTTAAGTATTTCCCAGGATTTCTATGGTATTTACACGTCTGCATGCTCAGTTTGAGATTCCAGGTTGTATTACACAATCGGATGTGTGCTGCAGATGTAATATACAGTCGTGATACTCTGATGAAGTGCCTGTAAACATTTCGAGATGAAACATATCCGCCGTGACAAAAAGGGATGAACCAAAATTTGCATGAAGCCTTCTTGTTGTTCCCTGTGAATGCTGCTGTAGGACTGCATGCGTGGAAGGTGGCGGGTCGGCTCGTGTCCCGGCCGAGACCAGGGCTGAACGTCAGTCTACAAATCAGGATGTTCTACAAATCAAAGAGAGAAAATTTGATTGCAATAACACAGAGAGTGTCTCAATATCATATCAGGGCTTCACTGGCATTAAAGGTGGAGCCTGCAGCTGTTTTCTCGTGGACAGGACTGAGACGCCGACACAGTCGAGACTCGTCCTACAGCCCTGGTCCGGGCCGTGCATGCCGAGCCCCCGAGGCGCCCAGAAAGCACTTTTTGTACCAAGTTTTGTCGTTGCCAATAAAACCCAGAAGATCCCTGCTGTGGGAACGTCTGTCTGCCATCTGTTTTCTCGGGTCCTTCTCTCCGTCCATCCTGAGCTGCGTTCAGATGTCTTAATTCTGAGAACGAGGCCATCGTCGACAACCAGAACATAATCGCAGTTCATCCCCGTCTGATTGGTGGTAGAGATTTCCAGTTTCACGCAGGAAGTCACACAGAGTGGATTAGAGATTAGGGAAAGTATTTCGTGGTTTTTAAGTGTTTTGGGACAGTTGAGTCTAAATCTGTGGTGGCAGATGCTTTGGTTTTTAAATTTGTGTGTGTTGTTTATTAGCTGTCAACCAACCTTTATGCTTTCTTAAAGTAAATACTCAGCATGTATGTTGGTGTATAACAAATTTACTTTAATTATAATAGTTTTTATTAATCTACTGTAGCTACTAAGATAAAAGCATTAGCATGTGCCCCATCTGAAGTGGGAGCGTCAAGTGTATAAATAACAATTTTAAAATTGATTTAAGATTTGTATTTCACCAGATGAGCTGTGTGGAGCCATTTCATGTTTTTTTGTTATGTTTTTGGGGAAGCAGACATAAACAAAATCGAGATTCGCATGTTGGAGCAACTCCCTAAAGAAAAGATTATAGCAGAAGGTTAAAACAGTCTGGATGACTGAGGAGACTTTTTAGTTTCTGTCAACGGTAGTATGCTAGCTAACGTTAGCCTCAAGGCTAAAATGTTTACCATTGCTTGGCAGCGCCGACAGCTGCTCCTTTCTCATTGGTCGTTGTGGTTTGGCTGAGAAAACAAAAAAATGTTAATATCAAGCATGTTTTAAACCTGATGAGTCTGCGAGGAGTTCAGGAGGCTTCAGATCGGATCTGTAAACACTTCAAATCACCAGATTATCCGTCCCGAACAGAGTATTTTGGATAAACACTGTACATGTAGTTTATTTATAATTTACTCTCACTTCTACTTTTGATTCTTAAGATAATTAGATGGACTTTTGGTGCTTTTTTTAACCCTGGAATTTTGTCAGTAAAGGGTTAGGGTTAGTTGAATTTAACAATAGTCGACAAATGTAGAAACACACAACACAAACTTACTAAATCTTCATGAAGAATCGATTAAATCAGCAGGTATTTGTTCTCTCAGAAGCCAATAAAACAGCCAAACATCAGTGTGAACAGATTTATATTTGTTAACAAAAAAAACAAGCCAAAGTGAATTTATTGAAAAAATGAAAAGTTGAGATTCTTTCTGTTAATCGTCCTTATATTTATGATTTATCTAACTTTAGCTCTGTTTTACATTTTGAACAAAATCAAATGTCCGAAGGAATATTCATTGAAAACAAATTAAAAGCTATCAATGAATGAAAAGCTGCAGCGTTGAACTTGTTAAATTCGTGTTTATGGAAACAACATAATTTCCTGAAACATCATGTTCGAGAAAACAAAACCCAACACATCGTTTTGTTCTCCTGAAGGCTGAAAAGTTGTTTCAGTCTGTGTGTGTGTGTTGGTGAAAAGAGGGAAGACGAGGATTGATGCTGGCGCGTCATCGCCGCACTCACTCAGTCTCCTAGCAACAGGAAACATCAGCCTCCGTGAGGACCAATGAGGGCGCGGGGAGAGCGGTGTGTGCTCTCTCTTGTTGCCGTGAACGGGATATTTCAGGAGGCTGGAGAGCAGTGAGCGTCTCACCCCGGAGGAGCCGGAGCTGTCTGCCCGTCTGCCTGCCTGCCTGCCTGCCTGCCCGCCTGCCTGCCTGCCTGCCCGCCTGCCTGCCTGCCTGCCTGCCTGCACTGAGGGAGGCTCTGACTTCAGGCCGAGCTGGAGCGTCTCTGAGTCGGTGCGAGGACGGTCGATGTCGCGTCAAGGAGCCGAGGAGAACAGAGAGAGGAGCTTTCACTGGGATTTACTGGACTGCTGCTGGACGGAATTATTTAAAGGTAAGAGACTTTTATTATCGACAGATTTGTTGGAGGTTAGTGTTGCATTTAAAACAGCAGCTGAGGCAAAGGAAATAAAACAATCAAAAACACAGTAAAAAGCAGAATGAAAGAAAGTAGAAAAGACAGTACAGAGTCTTAAAACATTTAGAATATCTGTGTATATACAAGCTAGTCGCTCATCAGTGAAAATCCTTCATTATTTTCAGATAAATCAAAGGATTACATGTTTTTCAATGGGATGATTTAATACCTTTTACATTATAATAACCACCCCACCGATGACCAAAACAAAACATTGTTAAAAAGCTGAAAACAAAGCTGCTTTCTTAGCGTCTTTACTCATTAAAGTTTCTTAATCTGAGCACGTTTTCCGCCGATCGTCACAGAGTTAAAGGTGTTTTACAGGCAGGAAATCCTTGACCTCCTGTTCTGCTGCGAGTGCTGCGAGAGAAGACGTATACTGTTGCATCCACACACACACCACACACACACACACACACACTTCCCACGCAGCCTCTCTCCCTGCACATTTATCCATCATCATGCATCATTCTCCCACAGATGAAATATTCAGGCAGCAGTCGGATGTTAAAAACTGTGTGAGTCACCGCGGCAGCTTCGGGGGGGCCGGCGCGAATGTTTCGCAACGATAAAGCTGCCCACTCTGTGTTTATGATTGATTTATGGCATTTTAAATACACACACACACACACACACACACACACACACACACACACACACACACACACCAGCCTCTTATCTCTCCTCCTCTCGCTCCTCTGTGAATTTAAATGAGCTTGTTGCCCTTTAATGCAACGTTAAAGGGTCAAATCAGGATCTTATACCGCAGCACATATGCAGCCTCTGGGTGCTTTTAATGTGGAAATACATCAAATTAATTGCAGATTTATTAATGATGAGAAGCTTAAAATAAATATCACAATTTATTCTATTTGATGTTTAATATATACAATATTTTCTTTATTTTTTTTCAGCTTCTTTCATCAGTTTTTTTTCTGCTGACGTGTTCAGGTGTTCATGATTTCCTGCTGGTTGATTGATTTGTCATTAACTAAACACTGATGAAGACTTATTAGCATTTTTTTCAGTCCATTAGTTGTAAATATATAATTATAGGCTATTGTAAATGTCCGACTTTGCAGGTTTGCAAAAATGTGTCTAAAAAGTCAAACTGAAGAAGATAAAAGACACAAAATCAGATGTCTGACAGTGATCAGAGTTTCTGTCTTCATGCTCAAATGTTTTGGTCCTCTCTCCTCCTCTTTCTCCTCCTCCTCCTCCTCCTCTTCCTCCTCCTCCTCCTCCTCCTCCTCACTCTTCTCTCCCTGCAGGAGCCTGAGGGCGATGTGGAGCTTCATACCAGCTCAGACACACTGATTCAAACTCCTGTTAGAGAGCTGAGAGCCGGCTGTGGAGCGTCAGCAGCAGGTAATCAGAGCTGCTGTCTGTTCCCTCACACTCACTCCACAGGTGACGCAATATCAGAGCCTGAAGTTTAGTTTGGAGGAAACTTGAGGGCGCTATTGAGATGTCAGTCAATAAAACTTTAAACCAGTATTAATATTCAACATGTTTTGTTGTGTTCTCCAGCAGCATCTTCCCTGTGAGAGAGACCAAACCATTCAACAACGTCGAAAGTTGCTTACTTCAAGAGGAAATATGCGGAGGAGGAGGATTTACAGGGAGGCCTACATGGATATTTTCAAAAAGTATGAACCTCTGATTCACATTTTTCCAACCGTTCAAATCAATCATCAACAAAGATCAAAGATCATGTGATTGTATTTTTGTTTAACTCTTCGCATGATGTGAAAAGTGTCACTGATAATACTCGACTCTTTCTCCGATTCTACGCAGATGATGTTTTTGTGTTCGTGAGCATTCAGCTGAGATTAACCACAACAGATTAACTAGCTACCAAGCTAACGTCATCCTAATTGTTCCTCCTGTGATAATAATACAACAATTATGATTAAACTTATAACACATATGTTAACTTTAAATACAAGTGTATCATGTTTATGATCTCTTTTCTTTTCTAGTGAATTGATCCTAGATATAGCGAGCAGAGACTTGCTTGACTAGCTGCGTTAGCTAACGAAGATACAATCCCTCGTTCTATTTTCTGCTATTTCTGTTTTCAAGGACGCTGATGAAGGCGCACGGTGCATCAAAGTGTTGTTGCTTTGATAAAGATGGTTGTCTAAATCCTTGTGCTTCATTTGTGGAGAAGCTGAAGCGAGTTAAACTTCTTCCTTCAGGCGTTCTTTAATATTTCAGGATGTGTGTGTGCAGCTTGAAGCCTCAAGTCAAAAAAACCTCCAACATCTTTTCATGTTTCCTTTGAATTGTTTCCCTCTGAGAAACACATCATGTCTGAAAACGTTGTGTTTGATTCATGAACTTTGCGACATCTGGCTCAGGAGTCAGTTACAGCAGAGAAGTGTTATTACTTCTGTTGATTATCGGCTGAAGACAAGTGAACGTTTTAGTTCTTTTATGTTGAGATTAAAACATGAATCCTTTAGAATAGAAACTGTCGCCTGAAAATGTAAAAGCACAAACTGACGGTGTGCCTTTGTGTTGTTCACCTGCAGCACCTGATACTGCAGGAGGACCGGAGCTGCATCCTGAAGCTGTCCCTGGAGAAGCTGAGGTTCCTGGAGGACCCCGAGGCCTACCTGAGGCGCTCCGTCCTCATCAACAACCTGCTGAGGAAGATCCACCATGAGGAGGAGGAGCTGGAGGCCGAAGAGGAGGAGGAGGAAGAAGAGGATGAAGTAGAAGAAGAGGAAGAAGAGGAGGAGGTGGTGATAGGAGAGCGGGGGCCAGCGGAGGCTGCTGTACCCGGACAGGACGAGGGTGAAGGTGCTGGTGATGGACTGCTGCTCTCCAAAGTTTGGCCTGGAGGAGCTGCAGCATTACCGGCTGGTGCCCTGTTACCCGTCAGCCGGATGCCTGTACAGCCTGGGCAGCTGCCCGGGACTCGCCCCCAACCACCAGGTCCTGCTGTACAACCTGGACGACAACGGCTGACTGTCTGGACCTCGCTGTGTCGCCTCTTTACAAAGCTGGGAACTGCCAACCTGAGGTCAGAAATCACCAGGAGGAGAGCCGCTGTAAATTTGAGGGACATGTATCGTCGGGTGTGTTTGTTCGTCGGCGGGATGTCGCCTCCTGTCGCCTCCTCGCTCAGAGGCAGCGGTGGATCTGAGAAACCCTGATTCTTCATTCTGCCTCAGGATCAGCAGGGTCTCTGATGTCAACGCTGCCGCAGCGTCACTGCCGTTTATAATGTGAGAGACTTGGAAAAAAAAAACAACAAAAAAAAACAGGCAGGAGTTTTTATTTGCTGTTGATGTTGTGTCACTGATTTTCATTGTTCTTGTTGCTCATGTGAAGCGTGAGCAGATTCAGGGATTTACAGACTGCAGGCTACCTTTGATGCACCTTGGCTTGCGTGGAGAATATGCGCTGATGATATGCTTCTGTTATCTTTTTATGCTACTGTGTGGTTTGTGAAATACTCTGTGTAACACTCCCTGGACCGTGTGAAGATACTCGTCCTCTGAGGTGCGTTCACTGCCTGTAGGAAGACTGTTTCTCTCTCTCTCTGTATTTGATGTCCCGTGTTCATTCAACTGGCTGTTTTCATTCGGCATCACGTTGCTGCCCTCTGCTGGGCGAACAACACATTTTGAAGCGGCTGATGTGTCCAAATGTGTTGATGCAAGTGAGAATTTAGCATTTAAACCACTAAAATAACATTTAAGCACATTATAATGCAGTTATATGAGGTTAAAAGGGTTTATTCGTGCATTTCAACATATATAACTCATAAATGGAGGCTGGTGTATAAACATAACAGATACCAATAATCAAAAAGAAGGTTCAGTGACATATAACCCCTCTGCAGGAAGTTAAATAGAAATACAGTCATATAAAATGGTAACTGGGAGGTTTAAGATCAAATATATGAAAAGGCTAAAAATTATAAAAGTAGTGATTTTTAATTCGGTGCTGTATTTTGTTCCAGTAGTCAGGGTTCAGACCTGACCTGTGAAAATAAAGTTTGATTTATAAACTCATGTAAAGTGAAGTTTCTCAGCTCTTCAGTCGTATCACACACGTCTGTTTTGATCATTCAGGGACTCCGTAGTGAACTTAAATATGCAATCACGTTCCGCAGCGTTGATTCGTTAAAGAAACCAACGTTGTTTCTTCCTCTGGGTCAACGAACTGTCGAAGCTGAGCTGCTTTTATTGTTTAAGTTCAGCGGATCATATGTTTCTCCGAAAAAAAAGATATAATGTTATGATTTAATAACCTGAAACTTCTATTTACAGTATTGTTTTGGACACGTCTACCTGTTCAGTAAGGAAATAGTTCAGAGGAAAATATTATAATAAATGGCTTTAACTTTCTAATGAATGCTCAGACGGAGATAAAAAATTATTTAGAGGTCTAAAAACAACCAAGTAAATCTTTAAAAACAAAAAGATAAACTTCCTGCTGTTCACGGTAACAAAAACAACACATTTTGACTGATTTTTTGAATAATGAGTATCCATTCTCAGACAAGGCAAATGTAAATCTGAACTTTAACGAGTCAGACTGAGACTTCAGGTTCTCCTGAATCAAATGGTGTGTGAGACTTTATGCTGACTGCCAGAATAAAAAAAATAAAGGTAGAAAAAAGTAAATAAATAGAGGAAAGTCAGGTGTCAATTAACTATAAATTGACTGTTTATTAATGATTCTTATTAAAGCGGGTTAGCTAAACTACAAAACAAACATTTATATCTGCATACAGTTGCATTATAGTGTGATATAAAGAATATATTAACTGTTTGTATGGTGGTTATAATGCTAAATAATAGAGGTTAAAGTAAATAGTTATCAAAAAAGGGTATTAATCTAATTTCCCTTTTTAGTAATGTTGGAAAGAAATGTCAGGTTTTAATCTTTTGTGGTTTTAAAAAAGGAAAATGGCGTCTCTCCTCGTTCCCTTCAGCTCTAACAAGTCACAACCTTGATTTTCTGCAACCAAATTATTAGTTTGGGAATTATTCTCAGCCTCATGATGTTTTAAAGATGAATTTCAGAGAGCAGAATGTCTTTAAATTGATATAACAACACAACAATTGTTGGAAGATATTTTATTATTTGACGCATGCTTTAAAAACTGGACTTATCGTCTTTATGACAATGATTCATCCTTTTCCAGCGTCTCTCTCTGTTTTCAGTGTTCGGTCTCTGTCCAGAAGTTTCACCTGGTTTGAAAATGTTGCATCTTGAAAACAATCACTGCAACAGAAAAACAACAACAACAACAACAACAACAACAACAACACACTGCAGGACAATATTAAAGAGACGTTTGATATTTTAAAACAAGAATTTATATTTTGATGAAAATGCATATTCCATATTTAAGATGAAATATTTTGAAAAAGGGCCGTTGAAATTGTTTTTTTCAGGTGATTATCAAATAAAGTATGTAAGGTGACAAAGTTGTTTTGTGTTTTCATGAATCTTTTTGTTTCTTCATGATATTTTTAACGTCTGTTTTGTTTTTGTTTGTTTTTATTTCACAGGTAAATTTAAAAAGAGGTGTTAATTGTGCCAGAAAAATGATAGGCTACAGGCTGAGCACGGTCACGTTACGTCGTGACGTCGGGAGGACGTTTATTGTACGTACGCGCCGGAATTGCTGCTGCCTTCAAGCACTCCTGCCAAACTCGGATTTCGGACGTTCAGGGGAAATACTCTAAATGCACAAAAACTATCCACTCTCAGAACAACATAATAACAGCAGTTTGTAATAAAATGTCCTGCATTTTTCAATCATATGTTTATTGTTTTTTTTCACAAAGCGGGTAAACAAACATTTACTGCAAGGTACACACCCACACGGCTGGTCCTGTAGTTTGTAGTTAAAAAATAATGTTATTTGACCAACCAACTTTATACTTAACTGAGGAGAATACACAGATATGTATAAATTAAGCAGAAAACCATCCTTCCATCACTGTGTAGACAAACTTATCAGCCTGTCAACTGAGTATAAGAGGTTATCAAGGAAAAAGGTAGCCACAGGCAAACAGACACTACAAAGACTCCTTGTCCCTCTATTACGATACAGATTTCCTCTGATACTGTTGTAATGTCCTGCATATTTCAAAGTGAGATATGTTCAATATACTGTGTTTGAATTTGTATCCACATTGCCAGAGTTTAAACAAAGGAAACTGTGTTTTTAAAACAACTTTATTTCTATATTAGGCAAATAGAGTAATCATCATACAGAAATAAGGATATCATTGAAACAACAGTGGTGGAGATGATGCTGCAGCAACACTAAATGCAGATAACAGACAATAGAAATACCTTTAATATGACCTTCTTATTCTTTTTGTTCATACATTTCAGCTTCTTAAAGGATGAGGGGTGAAACGGTCCTCAATAAACTGAATCACGCCCAGTAGCCTCCAATACAGCACTTAGAATTTGAGTAGATCGTACTTTTGGGTGAACTTTATCCTTTAAAGTTGTAAAATAATATCTACTTGAAACTGGAATCAGCTTGTAAAATAACCATTGTGTATGTTTGTAATAGCAGCAACATTTATTTGATTCCAAAGGTTGCTAAAAAAAAAAAAAGTCCAAATAAAACTGGGTCCTGAATGAATGTGCGTCCGTTTCACGAAGAATCGCGAAATGTCCGACAGCACGTAAACGCACCAGGAAAGGCGCGCGCTCGGACGGCTCCGTGGATCTGTCAGTGCAGAACACCACTCAGGTAGCGGGACACTGAACGCATCCTGTCGCACAAGAACCGAACCGTTAGTGGGTTTTTTTAGTGTTTTTTATTCCACTTTAAAACGCTTTTTATCTCTTCTTAGTTTATAACACAAGCCGTGATAACTTGTTATCGCTTAAAAACGGTCCGGGCTTCACTTCTGAGTCGCGCTCTGCCGTGATGCACGGGTCGGCTAGCTAACGTTAGCCGCGGAGCTAGCGTTCATCATCGGGCTGTTCGGGGGGGAAAGTAGCGGAGTCCGTGCTCCTCGTTTCGGCGGTGCGGGGGCGAAGAAACCGGATTAAACATGGAGAGAAGTAGCCGATTAGTAGAAATCTTCGACTATCTGCAGGATCCACACCTTGTCGCCCGCTTCCAGAAATTTTGCGGGGTACGCGGGACGTTTTCGAGAACCGTCTCTGCCTCTGCTCCCTCCAGCAGCGGCGGCAGCAGCAAGGAAGCGGACCGGACTCACTCGCACAACAACGGGGCATGCCACCATCCCATCCCCGGGGGGAATGAGAGCGAAAGTGCGGCGGTCATCGGAGCTGACGAAGGCGAGTGCAAGCAGCCGACAGCCGCTGGTGCTCGGAGGAGGAAACCGGGAGAGGAAAAGGAGAATCTCCCCCAGAATGGAGCGGTGGTGACCGCAGCGAACGCCGGGGGAGATGCGCTCGGTGCGGGCAGTAACGGTCGCACCGAGCCCGCGGAGAAGGGCGGTGAAGTCCCGGTTAGCAGCACTCTGAAGCCGCTCCGCAAAAACTCTCTAACAGGTGATGCCGGACAGGAGTTCCTGATTGAGAACCGGTTCCTGTTCTACCTGTTCACCTTCGGGACCGAGCTGGGTAACGAGCTCTTCTACATCACCTTCTTCCCCTTCGTGATGTGGAACATGGACGCCTTCGTGGCCCGGAGGCTGATCATGGTGTGGGTCTGGGTCATGTACCTGGGTCAGTGCACGAAGGACGTGATCGGGTGGTCCCGACCCGCTTCACCTCCTGTGGTCAAAGTGGAGATGTTTTACAACTCGGAGTACAGCATGCCCTCCACACACGCCATGTCGGGCACCGCCATCCCCTTCTCCCTGTTCTTCATGACCTACGGCCGCTGGGAGGTACGTGAACGCACCCTAACTCTGTCATACATGTCCTGATATCTGATTTCAGCAGCAGCAGAGAAGGAGAAGTTGACAGAAGCTGCTTCCTCTTCCAGAGGAGGAAGCAGAGAAAGTTCCTGTTTCACACCAGCGTGTGTTTATATATTGAGAAACACTAGAAATCGGTGAAAATCCAAAAAAAAAGTGCATCCAGAGAGCCGCACATGCTGCTGACCCTTTACCTCCTCACAGGGGCTGTGCAGCTGCAAACAGATGTTATAAATCTAGATATTATAATTATCGTGTTAAATGATGCCACACGCTGGTGCATCACAGTATTTTCTTGCAGGAAGGAGAGAAGGATGGAATTTGCTTCATTAATGATTCAGTTTGAACTTAACCTAAAAGGAATTCATGAGTCATTTATTAGTCAAACTCCACATATGTAGAATTTTATATTTTCCTGCCGATCAGTGCAGAAATGTTGAGTCTCTGACCTCATTACAGGGAATTAGTTTGTTAGTTCACATGATCAGAATCAGCCAGAACCCACTTGGCGTTTACTGCTGTCCTCACAGCCTCAGTATCACTGTGACAGGTCATATCTGTGGTCCACTAGTGTACACAGCACTTGTTATCATCTGTCCAACCTGTTCTGCTGCAGCAACAAAAGCAACCATGTGCAAAGTGCCAGCTCTTGCTACAGGATCACTGAGACTTTGCCCTCTGAAGCGTCATTAACAATTAATGTGCGGTTGGCCCGGTGGATACAGTGACCCGAGCCTGGGCGGCTGTACAGCCGTATGAGCACATTAGCTGACTCTTTTACTGCTTGTAAGACAATGAAACCAAGTTCACTGTGGACACAACACGACAGAGTCTGCAGCCAAGTGACAGTCGTCTCACACCGCTCATAACAACAGAGAAGACGACTTTCAGATGGATCAATGATGTAGAAGCCTCGACGACACAAAGTTCAGCAACATTTTTCAGTTCACACATTTTTGTTCCAGCTTCTAATTTTTTTTTTTTTTGTCATCTTTAATGAATAAACTGAATATTTAATATAACTTTGTTTGGACAAAACAAGAAATTAAAACAGCTTTACACAATTTCCCGACATTTTATCAGCTGAAAAAGATTATTGATTACCTGCAAAAACAGGTGGCAGATTAATCGATTATGAAAATATTTTATGAACGTTGGCTGTGCTGCACCTTGAGCTAAATGCGTATTTGTTGCAATGCTAACATGTGTGTTAACATGCTAACACCTATTGGACGTGAAGGTGGTGACATTGGCACTTAATGTTTCTCATATTAATCGATTAGTTTTTGCTTTTGTGCAGCGAAAATGTCAAACATTTGTTGGATCCATCTTCTTGAATTTGACGATTGGTTGCTTTTATCTGTCATGAGTTAATGAATGGTCTTTGTGTTTTGGACTGTTTGACAGAAGAAGCGATTTAAAGACGTCACTTCTTAACTTTTTTGACACTTCAAAGACTAAAAGATTAATCAATTAATCGTGAAAGTAGTCGACCAATTAATTGATTAGTTGCGGCCCTTTTAAAAGCTCAACATACTTTTACAGCTTCGCACAAACGTTCACTGCTTCCTCCACTTTGGTCGCTGAGTTTCTCTTGACGTCAGCTCACATTCTGCCTCCGGTTCTCCATCATTGTTAAACGTTATGTCTCATATCGGTGGAATAACATTCCTGCAGGAATTTTGTTTTAACAAGCCGGACTCTGTTGTTCTTTTCCTCACCTCCCATTCACTCAGGAGGAACAACACTCCATTGTGTGCCGTCTGTAAAAGCCAACACAAAGTCTGCATTGTCCACTTCCATTGTCTCGCTGAGCATCCACACAGTGAGGGAGGTGTTCAACAAACTGCAGGAAGTCTATTTGATTTTCATAGAAAGGAGAGATTCGAGGGAAAGCAGAATCTCTTCAGGCTCCCTGACTATATTTGTTGAGTCTTTCCTCGAGAAAATACCAGCGTCGGCCACATTTCACTCTTTTAAATTCAATATCTTGAATAAAATAATCGTTTTCACTATTTTCTGACATTTCATTGACAAAAAAACATTTTTATTAGCGTACAACTGAGTATATTCACAGGGGCTAAATGACAAACAGATAGTGTACTTTTTTCTTTGCTGATTTGTGGACGCATCTGCAACAATAATCAGCAGTCGCAGGCCTGTAAAGTTGAAGGTCGCTGCACTGATTACCACTTTCTGTCAGGCAGATTCTGATATTGCTGCTGCTGTCATGTTCTCCAAGAAGTCGCCTGATGTTCAGCAGTCTTAACTTTGCTGTGGGTGGAAACAAAGCCCAGAGTTTTTGGAGAGAGAATTGCGTGGGATCTCAGTATTGTGTTGCCGGAATCACAGCGGGCGAGAGCAGAGGTGGGATTGATTTACGACACTCTGCCTCCCCGTCTGTCTGCCAGAGGAGGAGATAAGAGGGCCGACCCCGTGACCTTCGAGTGTGGGACTCTGCGATAAGATTGATTCGGTGTCTGGAGCTCTCTCCAGCGTCCTCGAGGTGTCAACAGGTCTTTCTCTTCTCTCCGACCTGAGTTTGAAAACATTTACAAGAGTAGAAAATAGTGTAGACAAGCCGGAGAGTGTCTGTTCTTTACATTCACAAGCAAAACAATCTCTATTCAAGGTTTCAGAATACAAACTGCTGACGTATGTGTTGGACAGCAGATAAGACTCTCACTTAATGAGCCTGATGCACTCACGTTTACTTTGGTAATCAAAGATATCCCTAATAATCTTATCTAACATTACGCTATCTTAGTATTTGGTCCGACTAAAATCCTTCATCCAGTTAATAGATATTTAAAAAACAATCAAGACTGTGACGTGACTTGAAACTGTTAGAAAGCAGTTGAATGGAAATGTTTAATGTTTAATGTCTGGCCGTCCTGTTCAGTCTGATCTGCCATCGTCGTGATCTCATCTTCCTAAAAGGTTGACTTCCTCTGTTAATCCGTGGCTGTTCTGCTGCCTCGGACGACTTGTCTGAGCAGAGCCGGAGTGTTTGGATTTGGAGGAGTCACAGTCAGCCAGACGGTCCTCCTCCTCCCATCACACCACCGCCCTCCTCTCCAGCTCAGACAGTAACTACAGCCAGATGTGTCTCTGTGGAAGATACTGGGGAGAATCGAATAAGGGAGGGGACGAGGGTCAAAACAGAAAAAAAGAGCAGCTCGAGGAGTGGAAAGTAGAGGAGAGATTAGACTCGATAGATGAGAGGAGATTAGACGAGACGAGACTCGAGGGCAAGAGATGAAGAAGGCAAAGAGGAGAGACGAGGTTAGAGGCAAGGAGAGAGGAGGAGATTAACACAGAGGAGTGATGAGGAGGACGAAGGATGAAAGAGGAGAAAACAGACTCCAGGCGAAGAGGAGGAGAGCGATGGAGAGATTAGAGGGGAGAGAAAGACGTCAAGGAAATCCAAGAATTTACGAGCTGCTCGAGTGAAAAATACGAGCGTGTTTTTATCAGATTGCAGGACATAAATTCTCATTATGTGGTCCGGCCGAGTCAGAACAGAAAACATTATGGTAAACAGGCTTTGTGTGAGACTTCCTCTCCCTGAGCGGCACCGTTACGTGGGAACAGTTCAGCTTTTCCTGCGAGCATGAATGAATATAACTGTATAGCGTTTCCTTAACTGAGCCCTGAGTTTTACATTGTGTATTCATACAACGTGCAAACACATCGACCTAAATCCTCTTCTGTTGCAGTCAGAAGAAGGAAAGTTTCAGAGTTTCAGAACTTTGTCATACAAGTCTTCTGCTGCTCTTTACAAAGAAGGGCTGTAAACAGGAAACAGCGGCCTACTCCATTCAATTATTAGATATACTGTAAATTGAAATGTATGAGCCATTTTTCCCTTGTTGGCTTTTAAAGCTGCAAATGTATGAAGTAGCAGCGGCCAAAGTAAACATCGTAACAGTGATTTTAGGTAGCTGGATAAGGGTTCTGTCTTCTTCTGTGGTATTATCAGCTTACAGCGAAACAAGAATATTCACAAGTTTGGTTTGAAACCCACAAACCCGGCTAGCTTACATCTTGGCAGCGTTGAAAGTCAAACACACACCCTGACTGCGAGCCGTGTGGTTTGGGTGTGTGTATGCGTGTACAGTATGTACAGTATACGTCACGTGAGGAAGCGAACCCTCGACTGAGTCAATGAGCAGTGTGCAGAGAACCACAGGCCACACAAACAAAAACACCACGTCCATAAACCTTTGCATGAGGCGACGGCTGCTTCACCGCCGCGGTCAGCGGCGCCAAGCCAGAGCGAGCAGGCGAACGTGGCCGTGAGCCTGGATGACACGGCTGTGTTTGCACAGGGACAGAGGATACTGTTGGAACAACATCTCCACAGATGGTTTCCTCAGTCCTCCCTCTCTGCTCCCTCCTCAGATTTGATGCTAGTCAAACACAGTGTCAGTCTGAGCATGTCTGAGCGACTCCACGCACAGAGAGACGGCTGTTTCTCAACCAAACCTCCCTCTGCGCTGACCTCATTCTGAAAGAGCCCTCAGTCTATAATTGACACTTTGAAGTGCAGCCTGGTGGTTTGGGAAGCACCTGTAGGAGGCTGACAGGAGCCGTCTGACTGAAGTGTCGACCAGAACCAGACGGGCACAGAATGATGCAGCAGCTTCTGATCAGCTGTTGTGTCTTGTCCTTCTTGAGTAAGACATCTTTGTCTGCTGACTGTAGGATCAAAATGGCTGATAAGTTGATAAAATGTCATTGTCATGTCCCGTCTGCTGCTAAAGTGAGTCTGAAAGTCTTAAAAACTTAAATATGAATATTTTCTGGTTTCTTTCATCCACCGCTGACCTTTAACTGAATATATTTGGGTTGTAGACAAAAGGAAACATTTGGGGACCAAACAGCTGCGACAGATACATAAACAGCGATAATAATCATTAGTTGCAGCCGCTCTAAACATCAGGGCTTTATATTAACGGATGTAGTTTGATTTGTGTGTATTTGCAAGTAAAACATGTAAATGAAATTTATTTACGTTTCCATGAAGTACGAGCTGTGAAGTCGACACGTGTCTTTAGATAAATGTGGGCAAATTCAGCTGTGGTTACTTCACTGACCTTACCAACAGCTACTCTGGCAGATAAGCAGCCATTGTTTGGAGCAAAGGTTATCTCTGTGTTACAGAAAATACATTAGTCCAGTAAAACACTAAGAGGCTGGAGTTCAGCCACCGTTGGCACAGAACAGCCGCCTATCTCTTCATCCATCAGGGTGTGAAACGGCCTGTATTTATAGTTGTTATGTCTTCTTTGAGTTGGCTGCAGGTTTTAATTCATCACCTTGAAACGCAGACTTCAGGAGGAAATCTGATATTGTTGCAGCAACATTTCAACAAAGCAGATAACGTGCAGCTGATAGACGTTTATTACAAGGACAGCAGGTTCATAAAGTGAAGCAACATTTGAAGACTATGATCTGAACTAAAAGTCTCTTTCCGAGGAGATATTTCTCATAAATATATCGTAAAACCTTTAGATTATCACCTGTAGTTGTACTTTAACATGTCTTTGTGCAGGATAGTGACACGAGCCCACTGACTAACATATTATAGGTGTTAAAGTCTTCAGCTTTCAGTTGAATCACTGATGTGAGGCCGCACAGTGAAACAATCCTCATCTCTGTTTTAATTAGCATCAGCACCATCAGACGGCTGTGATGAGTCATCCCTCCCTGAAGGCTGCAGACAGTCACAGTGTTTTTGTGGGATTTTTTCTGATGTGTGAGAGAAAATCTGAGCTATCTCAACAACGGGAGCCACAGCGAACAGAACAAAAGGCTTTCAGCAAGTGTGCAAACCTCAGCAGCTTTCGTCCGTCATCTCTGTCTCTCGGCTCGACTGTCACTCATTTTCTCTTTCTTTCATTCTTTCGATCCGTCTGGCTGCGTTCACACCACAGACCTGCATGTTTGAATCGGAATTGCTGCTTTATTTAGAGTGTAAACTATTACGTAGTAAACCAAGTCAGCTGAAGGAAAATTGCTGTTGTTATTCAACATTCATGTGTTTTTTCAACATATCTTTGTTTCAGCCTTCGGTTTTATGTGATAATAGACTGAATATCTCTGTTGTGACCTCTGCACACATGTGTCAGTCACAGCTGCACCAGAGTCTCCAGGCAGAACTGAAATAAATTGAACTTTGACCCTGGATACTCTCTCTGACCTCTATGATGAAGGTCTGCAGCGATGGGAGATGGAAATATTGAACGAGCTGAATTCACTGTTGTCTGATTTCCTGACGTTTGTGACTCAACTCTTTAATGCTTCAGGAGCTTTAGAGGAGGACAGTACGTTTAAACGTTGTTATTATCTCTACTGAGAAGAGCTGCAACGATAACCCAATGAATCGATTAGACAACTGACCAAATCTTCTGAACCCTTTTTAGTGAAAACAGTCATTAGTTTTCTGTCCAGTTTTCTTAGTTTAAGTTTTATTTAAACATTTCTTGAAGCACGTTACTGATGCGAGTATTTATGTGATATTCATGTATGTATTTTTTAGACAGTGTCGCATTATTTACTGAGCATTATCCTCTTTTACTCTTTAACACATCTTCCTCTTCCTCTGCCTCTAAACTGCATTTTGTGGGTTTTACGGTTTTCTTTACTTTGCTCGTTCCTGCTGATGTCTCTGGATCTGATTTGAAGCCGTGTGTTCATGTGACCCAGATCAGACCTGCAGAACCCCGACCCGGCGCAGCTTTCTGCAGTTTAGAAAACAAATAATCAGAGTCACGCGGAGGGAGAAAGAATCTGACTTTGGACACTTTGAGCTGCAGTGTGAACGCAGCCTTTCTTCTCTGCGGCTACATCTGATAAGGAAACAGCAGATTCGCTGAAATATTTATGAGGTCCGTTGAGCCAGAACACATCGGCAGATAATCACATCCACGACATCGCTGCAGCATTTTATCTGCACCGTTAACAAACTGTACATCGAGCATATTGACTCCAGTACATACAATCATTTTATTATCCTTTTGTTATCTGCTCAGAACAATAAACATGCAGGTTTTACGTGTTTGTGCCTGATGCAGAGACTCATTATCAGCTCAGATACTGTATGTATTGCATAGTCTGAAGCATGAGAGCAGATAAAAGGAGAGTCGACTTTATGTGCATTTAGATGAACGCAGCTTTAATATTGTGTAATCATTTGAGCTGTGTAAACTCTCTTGTACGTTCAGATGAACTCACCAAACCTCTCGTGTGTCTTTGAGCGGTGGAACGTGTGTCAAAGCTGTTTTATGTAAAAGTTTGTGACCTGCCTGGTTTCATCTTTGTGTTATTGTCGCTATCAATTAATTACCTCAAAACTTTTAATGGTCACAACTTGTGAAATATGAAGATTAATTTGCCTCTTTCTGTCGTATATCATCACATTTCATTCAATAGCTTTGCTCAAATCTGAAAACTCATCTTAGGGCTCCAATAACCATGTTTTAAGATAAAATGGCCAATGTTTTATAAAGTTATTTATTATTAAACAGGAATTGAAGCATTAATCTGTATTCCAGGTAATTCTGTTTCACCTGTAAACATTGTGAAGCCGTGTTGAAAAAGTCTCCTTTCGCCTCCACAGTACCCGTTCGCACTGGGCTTCAGCTTCGCTCTCTGCTGGTGTCTGGTGGTCTGTGTTAGCCGGATCTACATGGGGATGCACTCAGTCCTGGTAAGTCCACACACACACACACACACACACACACACACTGAGTTGCAAGCCTCGCCACCTGCAGTGTCCGTTTGGCGCCGTCAGCAGTTTGAACGTGATAGCTGATTTGTGGGAAACTGAATCCGACCGGCAGTCACCTCGGCTCCATAACTGGGCTGGCGTCAGGTTCAGGTGTCAACCGGTGTAACTGTAGAAGTACAACACACAGAGCAAACACACAAACTTACAGCACAAGACATTTGAGAAAACAGTGAAAATGTGAATGTTTCCTCGGCTTGGGTCAGTATTGGATATTATCGAATAAAGAACACGTGTGTGACTTTTGTTCTTTGCTGAACGTGATTATTTATTTTAATTTATTCCAGTGTTATTTCTCACCTGGCCGTCCCTCTAGAGTTCAGAGGGAGGGGAACCAGTGACAGAGCAGCTGCACTAATATTGTATTCTTTGCACCACAGTCCGAATTTAAAAGTTTTATTTAATATTATTTTGTCATTTCGTAGTGTTGTATATGTTGCTGCAGAGGCAGAAGTGATGAAATAGTCTATAGTGATATTTGGGCGGGACAGTGTTGAGAGATTGCAGCTTGATATGGTGAAAAAACAAAGCAAGAATCGTGGCGTGATACTTTAAAATGTCCTAAACTGTCGTGTTGGTTGTGTTGTTTGTTTGGTGTGATTAGCTGGCAGGGTGTGAAACAGGAAACCTGCGCAGCCATTGATTTTAGGCAGGAGGTGGAATCTGAACTTAAGCCTCCAAACAATAGTTTTTCCTGCTTTAGAATTGTGCAGAAAACAACATAAGTCCACCAACATCTGCTGCCAGGTGTCTGCAGGACTGTTATTACACCGAACTCTCTGCAGAGTTTCATTTTTGTTCTCTCACATTGTTTCTTATTTATACAGAAGATGAAGGAGTGGATTTCTAGTTTAATTAAGATAGAAGGAACCGTTTTCTGCAGATGTTCCACACAGTAAATCTAGAACTTGCAACATGTTGAGGCCTGTGTCAGTCTGTGCTCAGTGCCGATGTAAAAGGTTCAAACAATAACAGGAGGCAACATCTCACAATTCTTCCCGGAGAAGCATTGAGACACATTCATGCCTGCAAAAACCTGCTCCTGCTCCCTTTATCTGCTGCTGTCACGTCAGCCGGCTGTTTTGCCGACAGCAGGGTTTTGGTTGGATGAGATCGCTGCTGCACGATACAGGTACAGTCATGAAAAACATCGTCCGGCTCCGGTGGGTGTGGTTGCTCCTGGTGCCCTGCAGCTTTACAGTAAGTCTGGGCTGTGACTGACAATAGAAGAGGTCACTGATAGCTGCTTTTCTTATCGTGTTGTCAGGTGTTGTGATGTCTGCAGCGGACACACCTGTATTATTGTTATTTATGCTTTGTGTTTCTGATATTTCCTCCACCAGGGAGGTTATGTTTTCACCCGTTAGTTGGTTGGATTGTCAGCAAGGTAAACACGAAAACTAACGATCGAATTTCCATGAAGCTTTGATGGAGGCTGTGTCTCGGCCAAGGACGTTATATGACATCTACCATTCTCACATTGGATTAACACAAATATTAATCTGATACACCATGTCGCCTAATTCAACAGACATGGAGCCCCAGATGTTAAAGACTATGACGGATTATTTTGGCTCATAAAGGTCATAAAAATCTTCCAGATGTGTTTCTGTGGGTCCATCTGTCCACGCGGCCGTCACGTTAACCCTCGTTTGGGGTCATTTCCTTCACTGGTGAATGATGTCACTGTTGATTGTGCTGTCTGTCGCCGTGGAAACGGTCAGAGCTGTGTCAGAGGGACTGACGGGTGATGTGGGACCGGCAGACATTACAGTACGCTGGCCGTCCTCCCACACAAACTCTAGAAGGTAACTCCACATCAGAGACTCTCTGTCAGGGCTTCCTGTGGCTGCCCGCAGGCGCTGAAGACCACGCGCACATCTGCCGGCTCATATCCCACCACCACTGGAGGAAAATATCTGCTTTCTCCTCCTGATAAACGAGGCCTGACCTAGAAAAAGTACTCAAGACGATTAATTCATCTAGTTAATTAGATTCACAATTCACAGAGCAGAGCTGAGTCATCCTGGAGAGCTCAGCAACAACCTGCGGCACGCCTCATTTGTCCTGGCAGCTCACCAGCTTCACGTTCGACCCGGAATCAACAATTTTGCAACTGTCAGACATCTGACACCCGCAGCTCGTCTGCCTGAGAGCTAGCTTGCTACTGTGATTAAGATTTTGACAGTGAGACGGCATTTAAATGAGTCTTATCTCAATAACTAACATGAAAGAGTGAACATTTACACAGCAGGTGCACCGTAAGTTTTAGAAGAAATAGCAAACTTTGAAATTAAAGGGAAGTAGACAAGTAAAACCTGTCTGAACCACACAAAGTGTGACGCCTCCTGCGCTGCAGAGGTTCTGCTGTTCAGTCTGCAGACGTATCTGTGCGTCCTCTCTGCAGCAGAGGATGCAGCTCCGTCCAGCAACTAAAATTAAACACACAGCAGTGCATTGTTTGTCTGTTTACACTGAGGAAGCATTAAACCACCTGTTTCCTTCCTGCAAAGTACTTTTACTATTTATTCCTGTTACAGTTTGTCCTCTACATGTGCCTCTCTCCTCCTCCTCCTCTTCCTTCTCTGGTTCCTGGATAAAAACCATCTTGTTGCTTTTCATTCTGGTCATTTTTCCTCACATTCAACCTCACGAGGATGTAAATAATGTCTGTAACTGTAGCAACTGTTTCATTTCAGCTCAGGCCTGTCAGTTTGTCTGTAAGATCTAAATAATCCCTTTCATAAACTGTCTCCTTCAGTAAGCTCAAAGAAACCATATTTTTCCACATGCCTGTAATCTGTGTCTGATTCTTTCGCTGCGTCCCTGAAACTACGTCGTACTTGTCATGGGTAAAGTATTCAAACCAAAGATGTTGTTTATTCTGCTTCATTACATCAACTTGGAAAAATCCTGATGTCTGATCCACGTTGTCTATCAAAGCCTTGTGATTCAGGCATGTTTCGGATGGAGCAGTCGGTTACAGCTCGGCCTTATTGATTTCCAGGCTTTGCGGCTGCATTATAAAACATTTCTGACCGACTACTTTCTTCCTGCTTCATCTCAAAACACTCCAGTTTATTGCTGGAGTACAAAGAACTGCAGTAGCTCGTCTCCATCTGCTCCGCAGTCGGACTGTGTGTCGACTGCTGTGTTTCAGGGAATGGAGCTTGAACACATGGTGCGCCATTATCGGCCTGCTCAGCTCTGCGGGCCTGCCGGGTTCTCTGTGTGTTCTGGAAATCATCACGCCCAATAAAACAACTTCCTCCTCCTCTGTTGTGCAGGAAGAGCTCGGAGACAAGAAGCTGTTGTTCTGCAGATGATGTTGTTGACATCTGTTAACCTTTTTACCGACTGCTCCCCGAACACTTCACACAGTTCTGTTGGTTATAAGTCTAAAACGAGAAGATTAGAGGATTAGATCTTCTCCTTATCCAACTAAATATTTGTTCGGGTAGAAAGTGAAGCAGATTTTAGTTGTGTAACTTTTTAAATGTTAACTGGAAGCTAGTTAGCAACATACGTCCGTGTTTGTGGGAGTGTGCCTGTGTTTATGTTCAGTTAAGCCTCTCTTACGTCAAAACTCCCCAGAAATATAGTCTTCATATTTCCTCCAGTCCCTTCGATTTTCCTCTCGTCTCTGTGACTTTGTTTCGTATTCTTGACATCTCTTTCCGTTGACCTTGTGTCCAGTCTAACCGCACCTAAAACTCATGTTAAGTGTGAACACACAGCACAGGTAGAGGTAGTAAGAAAGCCCTCTGAGGCTCATTTGTAAGATGTCCAAACATAATTTGAGTTGTATTAACGGTGGAGTGATTGCAGAGAAGGATGGCTGAGTGATGATGCTGTATGTTGGGTGTTCTCAGTGTTTTAAGCTCAATAAATGCAGATGATATTCGACCGAAGTTCCTCACATTTTTCTAGGATGTTGAAGTCTTCCAGGACACATGAATCACTCGTCTCGAGGGAGAAGAGATCATTCACTTTCTGTCCAAACGTCCACGACTGCTCTCAGTTGAACAGAGTTTTAATGGACGCTGATAGCAGGAACCATTAAGTCATTAAGGCTTCCAGTTGGACCGCAGGCTGGCTGAACATACAGTCTTATTACTGCTGTAGTTCAGCTTCCACAGACACGATATCCTCTCATTTATTTTCATTATAAGGCACTTAAGATAAAAGCTTGTACCAGTAACATGTGCATGTCGTTCCTCAGGGCTCCGCGCCAGCCGCTTGTCCTCTTTCTGGACATTTTTACATCAGACAGCTGATTGTTCGGAGCTCCCTCTAGTTGTGTCAGTGGAGGAGAAAATTACAGACAGCTTAAAGCTTTCAGTGTGTGTCATTAAGAGAGAGAGAGGGCTGATAAAGGTTTGCAGCGGCAGCACGGAGCTGATAAATCAATCAGGTTTCCTGTTGGTTATCTTTCTGCTGAGTCGCCTGTCGCTGGTCGGACAGTAAAATGTGACCTTGCGGTCGAACGTGTCCAGTCAGACGGCCGGGACACGAGTCCCCTGCCAACATGTGACGCAAACACACCGTCTCGTTTAGGTTAATGACTGACTGTGAGACCAGGCCTCTGTGGACCACAACATGTATTTAAGCAGCCACGTAGATATTTAAACTGTAACAGGACCTTGGTTAGCCTTCAGCGAGGTCGTCCAACTGGGATAACCTGCCGGCTGAAATGTTCCAGCGCTTGGCTGGTGGACACAGACGGGTGTGAATTTACAGTAACACTCATTGATTTCTCTTCCAGGGAAAGTGAACACTGATAACACTCCTCTGAAGGAAAGTAAATACTGAACACACCCGAGTCGGACTGAAGGACTATTAGCTCCTGATTTACATCCTCCAGCCGCTGTGCAGTCTGTGCAGCACACATACGCACTTTGAACTCATGTAGATAAACATAAAAATGGCCAAGAAAGGAAGTTAACTTAGCAGAAATGTAACTGGAGCTGCAACGTCATCAATATCAAAGTAGTTGCAGATTCATTTTCTTTTAGTCGATCCATCATTACAGCTTTAAGTTCTACCCTTCTGTCCCTTAAACTAATAAAAGAGAACCTAATATTCATGTCGGTAAATCCAGAGACTCTCCAATCTGACATGTTCTTCTCCCTTTTTCTCTCACTAATAATCTACAAACCTTTTTGTGTGACCTGACGAGGATCCAACGTAGATTTTTTGTGACATTAATTCAATGTGAATGTTATCATCAGCGGTTCATTCTACGAGAATCTCTAACTTCAATACCTTGAAGAAAAACAGCTAACATTAAACCCTGAATTCAGTTCTGTTAAAAACCCAAAAAACTGAAGCATTTCATTAATTTCAGGTCGTCTCTAAAAGTCATTAAGATGTTTTTGTTCTCTGAATCATCAGCTCACGAGTTCTTCGTCAGCTTCGTGGTGAATTCGGGGAAATCTGTGGTGGAGGTTCAATGTTGTCATACAGTAAATCTGCAGCAGGAAGCCAAACTGTCAGTTTGCCGCTCGGTCGATAACTAATGACCCGTGTGTTCGAAGTTCACTGCCATGTTGAGCTCGCTGATTTCCCACTTCCTGTCGACGGTCAACTTCCTGTATCCATCAGCAGAAATGCACCGATAAATTATCTGATGACGTTGGAGTTCATATTTAGATTCAGTTTGAGGGAAACACCAGCCGTCACTGATGCAACAGTAAACAACAAATGTTAGAAATTCAGTTTGTTACACAGTTCTGCTTCTCTGATGTGTCCAGAGTGAACCCTCCTCCCAGACAACTCAATAAAGGATCTCTGTAAAAGAGAATCAACAGATAACCTCTGCGTTCCTCTAACCTTCTGTTCCTCTAACCTACCTGTTCTGTTTTCCCTCCAGGACGTGATCGCCGGCGTCCTCTACAGCAGCCTGATCCTGCTCTTCATCCTGCCGGCGCTGGACCTGATCGACGGCTTCAACCTGACCTGCCGCTACGCCCCGCTGGTCATCATCTCGCTCCACCTGGGCCTGGGCCTGTTCTCCTTCACCCTGGACACCTGGAGCACCTCTCGGGGCGACACCGCTCAGATCCTGGGCGTGGGCGCCGGCGTGGCCCTCGCCTCCCACGTCAACCACCTCCTAGGCCTGATGCCCGACCCGACGCCGGAGCAGCTCCCCTTCACCGCGCCCACCCTCAGCGCCGGTCTGGCGGGCATGGCCATGCTGCGGCTCGTCATGGGCGTGCTGGTGCTGATGACCACGCGGGCGGTGATGAAGGCCGTCACCATCCCGCTGGTGTGCCGGGTCACCGGCGTGCCCTGCGACGACGTGCGGAAGGCCCGGCAGCACATGGAGGTGGAGCTGCCCTACCGCTACATCGTGTACGGGGTGGTGGGCTTCAACGTGCTCTTCCTGGTCCCGTTCCTGTTCAGCTGCCTGCAGATCTCCTGATTGGATGTTAGTTCACCGCCTGATCGGATGTTCAGGACCTCTTTCTTTAGTCCTCTGGGTCGGGACTGAAGTGGACTGAAGCCGAAACACTGATCTGAGCTGACGTGTGATCAGTTTTTTGGCTCTGGTTGTTTTCAGGAAGTGTTCGACTGTCCTGACGGCCTCGACTGTTATCAGTTCTACCTGTGGCGACCCGTACCTGTTCTGTTCTTTAGTTTTATTTAAAATCAAATGAGACGGCTCCTCCTGATCCCGGGACACCCCGAGCCACTTCCTCCACCAGCTTCATTTATTAGAGAGCAGAAAGCTTCTAAACTGTGGCCTCAGAGACTAAATATGCCACTGATTGCTACTGATAGATGACCTGTGTCTTTATTATTATTATTATTATTAAGAGTTCAGAGTTTTTGATGTAGAGCTGCAACTAAAAGTAATTTTGATCCTTGTAATTACTCAGAAAATGTCCTCAACTGTCTTGTTTTGTCCACAACCCAAAGGAGAGGAAAGAAACTAGAAAATATTCACATTTAAGAAGCTGGAATCAGAGAAATTTCAACTTCTTTCAAACAAAATTGCTCAAACAAAATGATTTGAATAGTTGATAACCAATTAATGGTTGCAGATCGAAAAAGACTCAAAAATATCCAGTTACAGTGATGGAAAACGGAGAGAGATGGCAAATCGTCACATTCGAGAGTCTTGACCTGAGAATTCCTGTAGTTTGGTTGCAGAAACAGTTTTTGGTGTCTGAACTTCGTGTGGTTCTTTGTCAGGAAGCGTCTTAATGATATCTGATCTTCCTCTTGTGTGTCTCAACTCTCAAAGCAATAAGATCCTTCTGATTTTATACGTTCTTATTCTTCTATCAGAGTTTGTACTCGTGGAGAAAGAGGTTTCTCTTCGGCCTGTCGAGTGGACTCGTCTTCGAGGTGTTCTGATCGCTCATGCACAGTCTCTTCCTATAAAGGGCTCTTCCACTCTGTCTCCATTCAGACAATTTATCGTCTCTTCTCTTCGAGGTTGAGTCTGTTTCCTGTGACGAAGCCTCGACCGGCACATACTGTACGATTCAGGAGGAAGCGTCACTTTGTCTGGGAAATGTACAGAGAGGTTTTTTTATGAATAGGAATTTGTCCACTTGGCTCAGCGTTTCTTTTTTCTAACACTGTAAACTGACTTCCTGTTAGGGATGCTCTCAATGGCACGCAGCCACTTCCTGTTCAGTTGGATGCGCTCGTGTCAGGAGGGCGGAGGAGGTGGAGAAAACGCTGCTCTCAGGAGGGAAGACGCGTGGAGCGCTGACAGTCGACAGAGCGGAGGAGGGAAGTCAGGATGAGGAAGGGACGACGACTCAACAGATGAGTTCAAAACAAAAAAGTTCCGTAGCTTTCTCGCAGGAGGAGAAACAGATGGAGAAGTACGACGTCACATCACAAAAAACACTCAGAGCGAGATGCATGAAACTCTGTAGATTCACAGCTACATCTGCGTGCACGTCGTGTGTATTCTGAGTCTTTGTAGTCGGGTTTCACGTCGACACGCTTCATTTCCTCCTCAATTATTCATATTCGGTTGCAGAAATGTGTTTAATAAAATGTGACACGATCACAAACTCAAACATCGTTAGTTCAGATTAGATTTAAACACGAGGGACATATTGTGGCTTCTACGTCGACACTCTTGATCACCTTTCTGACATTTATTGGTGGTGATCACTGGTGCATCCACATGTGATGAATTAGTAATAGGTGAATTATAAATAGCCACAGCCGAATGTCACGCAGCACGATCGGCCTCTTCTTCGCTGTTCTTTTCCCTGAAAACACGTCAGTAAAGGTGCGTTTACATCAAGAATGTAAACTCGTATTTCTGCCATTTTTATGCATCTCGCCTCCAGAAATGTTAAATACTGCGACTATAAATGGAGCGATAGCATTCAGTAATATTCCACGTACAAGTCTGTGATTCAGCCGAGGATATGAAGGCAGTTAATCCAGGATGCTGGAGACTTTATATGTTATCACAGAACAGGAGTTCAGTTACAGTAACTACAGACAAACAGTTAACTGTTAAAGAAAACAGACCCGTCGGCCTCCACGTGGACTTTGACTCCAGCTTCTTCTCCTCCTGTCGTCCTCCACAGACCACTAAGTCTTTCTTTCTTTCTTTGTAAAATAAATACATTTATGACAAACTGAGTTGAATTTCAGAGGTGGGTCACCAGGTGTTAGTTAGTAGATACCCAGATAGCAAAATTTGACTGAATCAACATTGAGATATTGTCGAGCTGAAGATTGTGATCAACATTGATGTCAGATATTGAAATATACATTGAAAGTGCTCGCTATGATCAACATTGAAGTAACGTTGAATTTCCAACCAATTCTGACAATGAATCAACCTTCGTTCAACTATGATCAACATTGAAATAACATTGAATACTGACAATGATCAATATTGAAAGACTGTATATATAAATAATGTTGTCTGAAACAACATTATTTATTGTTATAGACGCCTTTATTTGACAGTGGATAGACCATAAAGGGGACAGAGATGGGGGAGTGACATGCAGTACAGGTCCTGTACCGGATCCAAACCAGGGTCCACTGCATTGGTGGCATGCGCTCTAACCACTCAACTACCAGCACACCCTGAAATGAGGTTATTTTTAAAGAGCCATTTCTCAAATGCACAACTCCACACACAGAGAATGATTTAAAAAAAACCTCAAATTTAATGCACTACGCAGGGCAAAACAAATTACCTTAACCAGGACAAGTCTCTACAATTCCAACACTTTTCAACCTTCCTTTGTATGTTTTTAATATGCCTCATTAAAAAACCAACTACGTTGGCTATTTCAATTCTTTTTAAGAAACCAAGGTTGAGAACAGCTGCTTTACTGCATGCTCTATGAACACAAACAGACAACATGCTTAAATTAAGTTTAAACTTTTTTTTTTTTTTTTTTTTTGCAATATGTTTTGACCACACCAACACTAAATTTATGTAAAAAAAATAGTAATTAAAAAACGTTTCTTTTCCTGGGTCTCAGGAGGATATACAGTTGAATCAATGTTGATTCAGTTCTACAGTCTTTAAATGTTGATCATATCATAGTTAAATCAAGGCTGATTCTTTGTTAGAATTCATTGGAAATTCAACGTTATTGATACGTTGTTGATCATAGCGAGCACTTTCAATGTATATTTCAATATCTGACATCAATGTTGATTACAATCCTCAACCTGACAATATCTCAATGTTGATTCAATCACGTTTTGCTATCTGGGTTTTCTATCTTAAAGGGGCCACAGTTTGAGCTGAAGTCCGGTGAGATCTCGCTGGTCTCGTGAGCCCCCCTGTTCCCCCTCTCCTCCCCATACACCATCAGCACCATTGAAACAATGTTGATTCATTGTAGGGCATTTCAACATTGAAAAATCATCATCTATACTACATTGATTCAACAACAGTTTTTCAAACGTTGAAATGGTAACTTTAATTAAACACTGAATCAACATAGATGTTTCAACCTCAACCAAAAATAACCAATCTGACCAAAATCCAACATTGAATTAATGTCTTTTGCTATCTGGGTAACTACGGACCACTGAGTGCCCCTGCAGCAGAAACACCGGTGATGCGTTCACTGTCTGACACATTTCACTGTCCTGTGTTTGGACTGAACTCTCGAGGCAATAACGACCGAACATCTGGACCGAAGCTTGATGTTTGATTCACACATTCCTCCTGCAGCAGATTGTGGGTGAAGTGCCTTGCTCGAGGGCAGTTTCAGGTGCTGCTGCCCTCTGCTGGGGACCTTTCACCTGTCAGCTGAAGGCCGACAGAGTCCAGAGACAAACAGACATTTCAGAGTCTTAATGAGCCTCAGTGAGAGCAGCAGGAGTCGCAGCTGACCGGCTGTACGCTGTTGTTGTACGGTACTGTTCTGATTTGAATGCACTGTTCCCAGAATGCACTGCTTCCCCCCGAGCCTGGAAGAAAATCTGAAGTTAATGTTAATCTGCGGAAACAATTTAATGGGATTTTGAAGCAGATTTTGAACCACTGCCGGCTCCTTTCACTTCCTGTGGCCTTGCCTCGTGCACGAACATGTTTCTGTGTGTTGAAGCGTTTTATTGTCTGAATGTGGTTTCCTGAAACGGGAAGTTTGTCTCTGTTTGCTGTTTTTTTGTGGTTTCGGGTAATCAACAAAACAACTTGTGTTCGTCCTGTGGCGGGATGAGGTTTGTCTCAACAGTCGCTGCAGTTCCAATAACTTCAATACATAAAACACGACTCCGTCAGTTGATGCAGAAACGTTTCTCTACGTCTGCAGAGTCGGAACAAACTGCTCCACGTTCACACAGCCAGAACCCTTCAACGTCTGTTCACGTGTGACGGGAGAGTAACCTCCATCTCAGATCAGTGAGGTGCAGCAGTGATAAATCAGGACGAAGCTGTAAGTGTTTGAACACGTGTCATGTTTGGTTTTTACGTCCCGGCAGCAGCAGGAAGTTTCCTCAGCAGACGGAGGAAACGAGATGATAAATGAGATTAAACCAAACTTCCTGACACTGATTATAATAATCGCTTCCATTGTGACCAACACAAGTTCAATACCCTGTGTGTGTGTGTGTGTGTGTGTGTGTGACAGCAGAGCTGGCCCTCAGACAGACTGGAATTTATTTATTTCACTTATTTAAATTAATTTCATTTGACAAACAACTCGAGAGAAAACGAAAAAAGGCAACAATGTGAAAATAACATTAACACTGTAAAACATTGAGAGAATTTTGGATCTCAGATTTTGTTGTTTGTAATCCAGGAAATCCCTAAATTCATTTGTTCTAATCCCACATATTTTTATTCAGCAGAGTCAATCCTAAACTTTATTTGTTTAAATCTAAAAGTGTATTTGGCGTCATCTTGTTTTCCTTTTGTTTGTTTCTTGGAAAAACAAATAGTTGTCATAATGATAGGAGTACAATCCTGAATTGTATTTGTTATAATCCTATTTTTTTTTTATTTTATTTGTTAGAACGTCACCTTGAATGTGTTTTAAAACAGAATATTATTTGCTTTAATCCCCAAATGTTCTGATGTTCTCTGCATAAGTGTTATTTAGTAGAATCCCCCAAAACGATAAAATCCCAAGTATTTTCTGTTTTAATCTGATGTGATAGAATCCTAAAACGTGTTCCAACACTCTGAATTGTGTTGTTGGATTTCCTCTTTTTTTTTGTAATGACATGACCAAACGTTATAATGACTCTGCAGGAAACAAACATGTTTCTGCCCAGATGTTAAACAACATCAAGAAGTTTATCAGTAAAAGTTTAAATGATATTTTTTGTTTTTCACTGAACACGGGAACCTTCATGGAGGTCTCGGCTCCTCTGGGTCCGAGGGCCCGGCTCTGTTTGTCGTTTCTTCTTCTTCTTTCTTTTCTATAAAAGACTTTTTATATCAGAACTCTTTCTTACGTTGACCAAATGTAAAGAGGATGAACTGTGTCGCTGTAGCTCGGCTGGCTGAAGTCGTCTCCACGCTTCTCTTTAGTGCCTTCCAGGAAGATTTGATATATTTCTGTTCTGACTCGGTTCCGTCTGTTTGTCGTGTTGCCTTTTGCACTTTGTCGCTGCGTTGTGTTTCTCTTCACGGAGGGAAAAAAATGTTTCCTGGTTGATCATTTTAGTAAATTCAAACCAGACTTTAGTTTCCTACACTTCTGCCGTCACTTGAATTGGCAACAAGTGAGTCACTGTAGTTTTCAAAGAGATTTCAAAGTATCTGATTTTCATTCACTGATTGTTTGCATGAGAAAAATATTAACTGAGTCACTGGTGATGATTTTTGTTTTTGTCCACAACCAAATAAACCTGCGAGGGATTCTTCTGTTTGGTAAAAGACGAGTTTCATTCCAAAATGTCTCACATCCGTTTCAGGAATAAAAAAGTTCTCAGTTGATAAATTATTTAAAATATTCTGGATCAGATAAAATGTTACGGTTAAGTTTTATGTTTTGTCCGAGCTGGTGTCAGTTTAGTTTTCATCGTGGAACTAAACTCTTCATATTTCAGTTTCAGCGTCGGGTCGTGTTCTGATCCGACGGATGTGTTTCACAGTATTGTTTTTATATTTCTGCAGGTTTTTATTGTTGGATTTGATCTTTGATTCAAAAATGAGGATCTGTTTCTATCTGATTGTTTGTTTGTGTGAAATTAACTGAAATAAAAATGATAAAAATAAATATTCTGCTCTTTGGTTATTTATCTGAAGTGAAAGATATGATTTGTACTTCATTAGTATCTGGTTTTAAATGTGCTTAAAGATCAAAAGTAAATTATACGTGTATTTTTACGATGTGTCCACTGACCGTCAGATCTGTTTTCTGGCATTTTTCTGATTTTGGAATCAGTTTTTCGTATTATATCGCTGATAAATGAATTTAAGAATCAGCTACTTTGACTCTGATGCAGCATGTAATCTGCAAAGTAACTAGTAACTAAAGTTATCTCAAATAATCGTGGTGGAGTAAAAGTTCTGTAATGTCGACTGCTGACCGGACCTGGAGGGGAAATGTACTTTACCTCATGGACGTAACGTTACAGAGAGGAGAACCAGAACCAGAACCTCTGCTGAATGCTGAGCTGAGTCAGAGTTGAGTTTAGTAAAGGAGTATGTCTCCTTTTTAATGCGGAAGTCTAACATATTATATCTTTGTGGCATGACAGGAGAAGTAACAGAACTCTGAACCATCTGTGACCAAACTGCAGCTGCATCAACCAGAAAAACTGCAAAATTATCTCAGACGTTTGAAGAAACAAGTCTGGAATAAATCACGACAACTCTGGGTTAGATATTTATTTACATTACAAACGTCTCTCTGGGCTTCAGGCCTAAATAAAACCTGCCTAACCTCCTCTAATGTGTAACAGAGCAGCTCTGAATGCAAATCATGTCTGAAAACGTCCATGAGGGTTTTAATGACTTCTTCATCCACGCATGGTGCCGTGGTGCTGTTCTGCTGTGGTTCTGTTCTGCTGTGGTTCTGTTCTGCTGTGGTGCCGTGGTGCCGTAGTGTGTCACAGGACGACCAGTTTTCCACTTCGCTCTGCCAAAGCTGCAGCAGAGACAGACTGCAGCTGCTGGCCTGGACATTAAAGACATCTGTCTTTGTTTTTTTTCCTTCTTCTTCTTCTTCTGCCCAGTGGCATGTCAACCCCAGTGAAAGCACAGAGGATTGTGGGTAAACTTCTGTGAATGTTTTATTGGAAATGAGTCACACAAGCTGGACCGAAGACACCTGCTGCCACTGAGGCACTAATAGGGACATATTTTGATTTTTGCTTATAATCCTCATCAGAGTCTTTGCTCTCGTGTTTTTATTATTCATCAACACTTAAAGTCGCATTTCCCTGCAGGTGACTTCTTGTGATTATGACTGATTGTCCTCTTATTGTGTCAAAGGTGGAAGGAGCTTGTTGTTTTGAGTTCCCTGATAAATTCTCCTAATGTTCAGCAAATATTAGAGCTGGCACAGTTAAATAAAGTCAATGCAAAGACGGGAGTCGGTGCAAACAGATACGAATTCACTCTAAGAGGTGAGTTCAGGTAAAGCCATGAAACAAGAAGGGATAGAAGAGAAACTGGAGCAAAACAACAACAACAACAACAACACAGACATGTATTAAATCTGTCTGTGTGACTGATCTGTGCCACCTCAGATTTGGGTCAGCTGGAGAGCTTCAGACAGCTTTTAGACCCGCTGCTGCCCCCTGCTGGACAACCGAGCACTCACACCTGAGCCGAACTCCATCTGAACGGTCGCGGAACCATTTATTCAAGAAATGTTCCCATCCGGCTGTAAATATTGTGACACAAAGTATTTCCTCCATGCGTGTTTTTACGGCAAAAGAAGTGTGATTATATTATCGATGATTTTTTTAACGAGTTTTTGATTAACAGGAATGTTTAAATAGTTTAAAATATCGTCAGAGTGTGTTAGGGTGATGTTTTTTCCAAAATGGCGACCGACGTGATGAAGTGATCTACAAAGTTTGAGTTGTTTTTCCTGAATTTGTGGAAAATTCTGGAACGTAGGTAGGTTGAAAATGACAACACATGACAGAGTAATAACAACACTTAACTCACAAAAACAATAACTGGTTTAAACTGTGTCTGTGACCCGATTTCTGCTTGAATCTCTCAACGTTTAAGACTCTCATACCAAACTCCATTCAGAAATGTGTATATTTTAAGTTTCCGTGTCAAAAACATATCACATTAAATGCAACTAATATCCGTCACAAAGTGGTAAGTTATGTCCCTCAAATCGGCGTTAGTGGTATCCACCAAACGAGCATTTATTGTAATAAATTCTCAAATTGCAATAAGTTGTGCGATCAGGGAGACGCTGGGAGTAAAGGAGTGAAATGGTGATAACTAGCCTATTATATTACGTGATTAGCAGTTGAATTTGTACTAAATGTATGCCGAATTGCTAAATGATTTTTAAAGTTTCCTTAAACATTAAAAGTTATGTGCTAATAACCACCTAACTATAGTCAATGAGCAATGATACGTTAAATGATGAGAATTTTGAATTGAGTCTTGTGAAAGATAGGGAAGAAACGTTTTAGCTGTTGTACACAGAGCTGCAACCATTAATTCTCTGAATTTCTGAATTCTCTGATTCCAGCTTCTTAACAGTGAATATTTTCTGGTTTCTTTCCTTCTCTGTGATGGTAAACTGAATATCTCTTGTTGTGGACAAAACAAGATATTTCAGGACGTCATCTTGTACATTTTATACAATTTCTTGACATTTTATAGCCCAAACAACAATTTGAATAATAGAAAAAATGATCTACAATGAAAATACCTGTCAGGTGCAGTTCTTATTGTACAAATACATCATAAAGTGTGTTTTTCTGATTGCATGTGACAAGAAGCTTCATGGCTTCGGAAACTTTAAATCTGTTTTTTCCCTTCTTGTTCAGTTGGTTGAATCCACTGAGCCTTCATGGAGGGTTTGGAGGAGAAGCTCAAAGGTCTGTCCATCGCTCGCCGGTCTCGGCCTGATGAACCCACCTACCTGCTGGACGTCGCCCTGCAGCCGGCCGGCCTGCTCGCTGTGTCCTGCTCCAACTTCACCATCCACCTCCACAACAAGGACACTCTGAGCCTGGTGGGGGAGTACCGAGGCCACAGCGGGCCGCTCTGTGGGGTCGTTTTCTCCCACGCCTCCCCTGACTTCCTGTACTCCGGCTCTGCTGATGGGACGGTACGAGGCTGGGACGTCCGCCGCCCGGGAACAGATGCAGTCCAGGTGTTTAAAAGCAACCCCTCACACAGGTACAGCAGCTTCGACCTGAGCTGCAGCGACACGCTCCTCTGTGGCGGCACCGAGCAGGTGAACGATGAAGACAGCTTCCTGGTTTTCTGGGACGTCAGGAAACCAGGCGGCGGGCTCCTCGGGGTCTATTCTGAGTCGCACAGTGATGACGTCACACAGGTGACCTTCCACCCTCGAGATAAAGACCGTCTGGCGTCCGGCTCCACAGATGGCCTTGTTAATGTGTTTGACCTGAGCCGGGGGGCGGAGGAGGAGGCGCTGCTCTCCACCTGTAACAGCGACTCGTCTGCTGGTTCTGTCTGTTGGTCCGGAGCGAACTACACCCAGCTGCTGTGCCTCAGCCACGACGAGGGGCTCCACCTGTGGGATCTGTCTCAGCTGGACACAGACGAGCCTCTCACCATCTTCAGCACCTCTGACGCCCGCAGCCTCACTCTGACACCTGACGGAGGAGGCGTGGATTACCTGGTGGGAGGGCGGTGGCTGGAGGAGGCCCAGAAGCTGCTGGTGGTCGGAGGGAAGAACAGCGGGGAGCTCCACCTGATGGAGTGTGACGACAGGGGGCTGCGTCTGCTGAGGAGCCTCGAGGGCGGCCACGCCTCCACGGTGCGCTGCTTCCTGTGGGACGCAGCGGAGGAGGCGCTGGTCACCGCGGGAGAGGATGCTCAGCTGTTGCTATGGAAGCCAGGAGGGGAGGAGGCGCTCACGGCGGGGAAAAGGGAGACGATGAAGAGCGAATCAGCTTTGAGACTGAAATCAAGGCCGCATAAAAAACACGGCTACCAGAGAGAGAAGAAGAGTGAAAACGTCAGCTCCAAGCAGTGACGCACACCGACTGCTTTTATTCAAACTCTACAAAATCCTTGAATCTGAAAAACTCTTTGATCCCGCTGAAGGTTTGGTCACGTTACATGTCTGACTCTCAACATTTGTTCAGTTTTGGTGTCTTTCATGTGTCGGTTCAATCTGCAGCTGCTGCTGAACACCTGCAGGTCAAAGTTCATCCTTGTTCACCTTCGACCAAACAGATGTGCTCAGTCAGCCAGCAGAAACACTGAGTGTGGAAATGGAGGAATTATTAAACTGACATGTTTTATCACTGTATTTTGTACATTATCACCAAAGTGTCGCACTCGTACACCGTCTACAGTCTGTGATGCAAATTATTCAGGTCAGTGGTTCTTAAAGTGAGGTCCGGGCCCTCCCATGGGTCCCTGAGTAGGTTTTCAGGTCTTCAGCAAAAAAAATTGAAAGAATTAAATCCATAAGAAACACAATAACCGAAGATGTGACTATTTTGGTGATAGGTTTCATACATTTCTGTATGTAAAAGCAAAGTTCTTGTCAGATGAGGGACTGTGAGACAAAATCTTTTCGAATCTGTGGAACACTTCAGATTAGTCTGAGAACCACTGTTGGAAAAGTGACAAAGTTTACAGATACTCAAACTTTCAGTATGCAGAACAAATCCCTCTGATTTTTATGCGAGCTGCTGATTGGATTTTTTATTCAGAAGCAACAGAAGAAAAATAAATACTGTACTTTTTCTTTATAATACGAGCTGAAAAAACAATGGAGCTCAACTGAATCTGGATTTTTTGGGACGATACAAATTCTTCAGAGTAAAAACATTCAGATATCAGTATACTGGCTCATATTCTTATATATTTTTACACAGAATATAAACATAAACATACATTTTTCGACAATGATCCCTCAAATATGGCTAATATATTAATAACAGTTGTGGTAAAGATTTGTATGTTTGTATGTGTTTAATTATTAATTAACTCAAGCATCTGTTTCTGCATTTTGTTCTGGACAGAGAAAACATCTGTCAATCTGTATAAACAGAAACATCTGTAACAGCAGTATATTCTCCATTAAATTAAGGTTTTTACCACTTTGTCAGAGTTATTGTGACGTCTTATTCCTGTGACATGATGGTGATTTCTACTCTGAAGCTTCTGGACGACTTCTGTTCCTGCACCACATCCTGAAAGTCACCGCAGCCGCCCGGCACAGCTGGATCCCACCGAGAGCAGCTTTCACCCTCAAATGGAAACGACTGGAATAACATGATTGGCAGAGTGTGTGTGTGTGTGTGTGTGTGTGTGTGTGTGTGTGTGACTCAAGAGAAATCCTGCAGTGAGTCAAAAATCTCCTTCACATTAGAGGTAATAAAAGAGTTCCAGTGATCTCTGTGTGAGGTTTTAATTTATTGAAGCTGAATCCATGTTGTAATGAAACAAAAGACGTATTTACATGGTGATGAGTCATTAAATTATTAAATCTGCATGAACAGAGAGGTTATAGCAGGAGAACCTGTCTGGAAAAGAAGCATCTCTGGGGCCTTTTAAAGCAAATAATCAGTATTTAACCACTCAAAGCTGCAGACAGAGTTTATCCCTTTAAGTAGAAGACAAATTGTTTCAAATTCTTGTGCAAAATGTGCAAATTCACATTTTCTGGAATTTTGAATGAGGGAGAAGAAGTGGGCTCCATATTAAGGATTTTAACGTAATTATTCCTTTTTTCTGCAGACAAACCACACAGACATATTAGTACATTTTGTTTGCAACATTATGTGAGTGGGTTGGGATGTTTCAGTACATTTCTGATAGTCGTTGGCTTTATCACTCGATTATTTAATTCCATTTATTGCACCTTTATTAAGATATATGAAGTGGAGACACAGTAAACTAAACCAGCCGACAGAATATAAAATGGGTACAATTAGCGCCAACAGACAGCTGTCATTTTCTGACATTTTATAGACCAAACAACTTTTATTTTGTAAATTATAAAATATTGTACAATAAAAAAGCACTTTCTAAACCCTGTTTTTAAAGGTGCTATATAATAATGTTTATTATTAATATTTGTTTTATACTGTTTCATTGCTAAACTGCAAGAAAAATCCATGTTTTCAGCCCCGCATGTGATGATAAACAGCTCGACTTTATAAAACAGTATAGGAACAAAATAAAATCACAAAAACATAAAAACAAATTGCAACCTGTGCGATTTGAATATTGTACTTGGACACATTGCTCTCTATATATTATTTGTTAAGGTTTGCATATTGTTCATTGTACAGCTTCTGGATAATTTTCTATCTCATTGTTGCTTTGTATATCTTTTTACAATGTTTTTTCTAAAAGTAAAAGTGTTTTTTTTTCAACCGTGCCTGTGACTGTAAAAACTTTAACGTAAAACAGTAAAAAAAATCATAAAAACGTTTAAATAATTGCAGCTTTTGCCGTTTGAATATCCATTAGCTGGTGCATATTGTCCATTGTACATCTTCTGCATAACTTTCTGCCTCATTATAGTTTATTCTTGTATTTCTTTTTAATTGTTTAATGTTATACCTGATGTTTCATTTTAAAAACACCATGAAAAGTGTCATTTTTCATGTTCATGTGACGATACATACTTTAACCTTCAAAAAACAGGGAAAAAAAACCCATAAAACCATAAAACCCTTGCAGACAGGCAGGAAGGAGGTGCAACACATTGCCCACCCTGCTCCCTCCTGCATGCACGCCCATGTCCGTCTGTAGCATTTAGCTTTATTCATAGCAGACCTGTCTTACAGTTATGTAACTCCCTGCTAACACATCCCTCTGTAATCTCGGGGCTTCCTCGGATATGCACTCTTCCCTCACACGGCGCTGTTATATACAATATAATTATAATATGATGATGTAGAGCTGGGTCACAGGGCCGGCACAGTGCGGGCAGAGCGTGTGGAGGTGCAGGGCTGGGCCTCGGACAGGTTTAGCCTCATTCCTGCACGCTGTGCGGCGGAGACTCGCTTCGCTTTCTGCCCCGATCTCTTCCCTTGTCCCTTCCCCTCCACCTAACCGACGGATTCGGAGCCTCATTTCCCTCTAACGTGACTGACATCCGGCGCCGCCCAATCAGAACGCGTGACATTGCTCCCGGCAGCCAATCGCCGTCGTACGTCGATCTTAGCCCGTCCAGCACGCTGCGGTGCGTCTCTGTTATGTGTGCCATGGTCTCAGCCCAGCAGTGTTGACAATAGGGTGAAAAGAAACAGCCCCGAATCATAAACGAGCTAAGGAAAATACCAAAATCCAGGGGTTTGGGGAAGACAAGCAATTGAATCAGTAACAGGAATGTAATTGCGTGAACCTAATCGTTTTATATAGCCGTATTTTGTTATTAATGGGAGTTTGAGGATTATTCCGTTGGAAGGAAAAAGGTACTCGTGGGTTTGGCTGTTTCAGGCCAAATTTTCCTGCTGTTCCGCCGCTGCTTGGGAAAGGCTGTTCGCACCGAGCTGGAGGTAGCCTAACAGTTAGCCCGATAGATTTCCAAACATAGGATAACTCCTCGCCGCCGTCTCCGTTGCGAACCGCAAAGGATCAAGGTAAAGTACTACAATTGGAGGGCTAACAGCCACTCGGTCGGCTGCAGCTTGTCGGGCTCGGGTCGGGACTCGGGACGGTGTGTGTTTCCCAACCCAGTCGGTCTGTCAGTCTTTGAGCGCTAGCTAACGGTAGCAGAATTAGCACTGCCACTGTATTTACATCTGGGATGATGGGTGATCGCCCAAGCCCGCCCAGGTAACGTTACTTTACCTGCACACATGTAAATTTAAGATCTGACCCAATCAATGTTTTCACATCAGCTTCTTGTGTTTCATTTGCAAGATGCACTGAAAGCTAGCAGGTGGCGGCTAATGAGCTAAAGCTACATGTTCTACTCGAGCTAACCCGCGATAGCCGTAGCACTAACGCTAGCTAGCTAGCTACCCAAGATGCCATTTTATGTGATAAAGCTTAACCGTTATGGTAAAAGCGTAGTTTGTCTCCATGTTAAGAATATTTAAGTGTTTTGTGTACATTCAGGAGACAACTAGCTAACGGTATATTGGTTTAATTCAGTTAATCGGGTAGCTACAGTTGCTAGCTAGCTAACGCTAGTGCGGTTATCGCGCTGTCAAGTTTTGAATATTATGCTGCTTGCTGCTGCCAGGCCCAACATGGCCAAGCTAACGCCAGCTCTCCTAAACGGCTTGATTTTTGACCTTTTGTGCAATTGTTGGCCTGCTTTGCTGCTCGAGCTGATAACAGTAAATATGTAACATCAAATTGCACTGTAAACGGATCTAATCTTTATTGTGTTATTTGGCTTTGGTGGTGGCTTAGTGGCTGATCTTTCCAGGGCAGAGCTAAAGCATTCAGGTTTGCTTAAAAGTAAATGCTGATGTTTAATCCCTCATGGGTTTGGAAAAAAGCCCCTGTGAATCTGGTCTGAGACAAGTTTAGCTGCCCTGTCAAGTGAAGCCAACTGTCAACTGTGTGGTGATAATCCGATATGAACTTTGACAGTGTCTGACAAAGTCCTAACTCTAAAAATGTCACTGGTCTGTCATGTATTCTTGCCTTTACATGTTGTGTAGTGTGTGTACAACCAGTCAGGGAGAGATCATCACCACTAATGACACAGTAGTGACATGAGATGAGAGTTAGTAACACAGCGAGGAGCGAGAGACGTGAATTCATGATGTGTGACGGACTGCCTTTGTCGTAGTAAGACAAACATCTTGCTCACACTTTTTCCTTTTGTACCTTCATTCATGTGTCAATGACAGCATGCCAGAGGCCAGGTGTGGCACAGGTGATGTATTTGCAGTGCCAGTATGTGTGTGTGTGTGTTTTTGTGTAGGCGTATTCCTAGTTCTGGTTCTGTCACACAGCCTCATCGTCAAAGTTTATTAATGTCACGCCACGTTGAGGGTTCAGGTCCAGAGCCGAGATAGGTTACCATCCAAAGTCTCCTGTGTTTATGATGACTCGGGTTGTAGTACCTGCCTCCCTCTTATCAGCTGTGTGTGTGTGTGTGTGTGTGTGTGTGTGTGTGTGTGTGTTGAAAGTTGCTGAGTTCATTTGTTCTCAACTGTGTGAACAGCATAATTATATCTTGAACGTATCACACCAATTAGACGTGCTGTCAGATTGCAGTGTTCAGTCAACAGTGAGCAGTAGATGGATTTGAAATAGCAGATCTGTGATTCAGACTGATATAATTAGCGCTCGGACCACTTCACCGTTTAGCAGTAAATCTATGAGAGCGATGTGTAAAAGAACCGCTCCGTGTTGCTGTGATAGGCGTGAAACTCTCTCGGTTCTGGCCTCAAAGCTCAAGAAGCTGTGGTTTTAATTTAATACGTTACTTAAAGGTCGTTTCTTTTAGTGTCCCATCTTCACCGTGAGTCGTGGTGCGAGCTTTTCTTTTTTAAATGCAAACATCAGCATGTGTGCACAGATATTGAATTAGAGCTGCAACAGTTGATATGTTGTACATCAACTTCATTTTTTTATTTAAAGAAAAACAGAAGTTCTCTAATTCCAGCTTCTTAAATGTGTAATTGAATATCTTTGGGTCGTGAACAACAAGACAGTTGAGGACGTCATCTTGGGATATTTTATAGACCAAACAACTGATCAGATTATCAGGAAAACAGCAGATTTATTGACCGTGAAAATTAATGTTACTTTCAGCTCCGTATTGAAAATTCATCAGTTGAGTGTGTGCACAGTTTACACAGCTGAATTGAGAAGTCAGTGATTATTTAGTATTTTAGGTCTCTGGTTCCAGCTTGCCAAATGTGATTATTGCTGGTTTTCTTATATCAGCAAACTGAATGTGTTTGTGGTTTTAGTCTAGTGGATGACCATCAGGAGTTTTATAGGAGCCGATTATAAGTCGTCACGGATGCTGGTAACAGATATACATTTGCAGAAAAAATTAAAATCTTGCTGTCAAAATTAAGAATAACCAGTGATGGAAGTACAATTTGTGAGACCTCATACTGGTGACTGCAGACAGAGAAAAGATGCTGCATCAAATTAATTTAAATTGATGTATTTATTGGCAATCAGACACTAAAAACAGAGAAACCCATAAAGATAATTGGTCTGGCTGACGGTCGGTCCATCCCTTCGATACTCTCAGTCTGCCTGAACTAAAAGGCTGCAGTTTCCTATTACATCGCTCTGGTTGAGTGAAATGAGGAGTGAATATCACAACCTGCTTGTTAATCACTTTCACATTCAATTTATTTCCCCCTGAAATGACACATGAGTTGAAATGAAGAGATGCAGCAGGTAGAGGAGCTAATATTCAGACCCAGAGTTCAGTCAGAAATCCAGCCATGTTTGATTTTTGCAGCTCTGTGAGATTTGAATTTTAACTTCAGACCACAGGCGAGATCCTTGAGCTCTCCTCCTGCCAGCCTCCTTTTCATCTCCTGTGTGTGTGTGTGTGTGTGTGTGTGTGTGTGTGTGTGTGTGTGTGTGTGTGTGTGTGTGTCTAAGTGTATGTGTGTGTGTGTGTGTGTGTGTGTGTGTGTGTGTGCATTTTGTTCCCTCACTTCAGCTCTTTTTCGCTCTGCCTTGCCGTTGCCTATTTGTTGACTTCCTGGCGAGCGGCAGGCTCCCTCCCTCCCTCCTCTTCCTCCCTCCCTTCCCTCCTCTTCCTCCCTTTCTGTTGCTCTCCCTGTTGTTGGTTGTGCCCCCTCCTCTCTCCTTCCTCCTTGTTCTTTAATCCCACCCTCCCTGAGCCTGTTCGGATGTCATCTGGTCTCTTATGTAAGAGGTATGGGAGGGGAATGGCTTTGGCGCTCGGGTGCCATACGCCAGACCAGCCGCCGTAGTCTTGCTCTCCCTCGTGTGTGTGTTGTGGCGGCACTGGAGTGTTTTCACCATTAGCCGGCTGGTCACAGAGAGCGACAGGCAGTCAGGGACTGATGGTTGTACATGGGGATTCCAGTGCCCCTTTGCACAGGTAAGTGGAGCTGAAACAACTCCGTTTGAAGATGTTTCTGAAGGACTGTCGTGTTTCCACTGGTGGCATTCACCAGGTGGCGAGGGCTTTTAAGCATCGACAGCTCTTTGAATAATCATCGTTGCCATTGGCGATGTAGTAGGAAGAAACAGAGAGTCTGTTACTGATGATGATTTTTTTCCTCGCTGCTTATCAAGATGTACAACTTCACAGCAGATAGACTCTGTTTGATCAGAGCTGAATGAAGCTGACTGGCTGTGCAGCATGTGTCTGAGGAGGAGAGTGTTTCTAACAAGTGCCTCCTCAGTCGGGCTGCAGCTAACGATTGTTTTCATTCTCCAGTAATAGGTTGGTTGTTAAGTCTATAAAAAGTCAGAAAATGTTAAGAAATCACCGCAATGATGTCCTCAAATGTTTTATTTTGTTTACTGTCTTGGAGGAGTCAAGAAACCAGAAAATATTCACATTTAAGAAGCTGAAATCAAAGAATTTAGACGTATTTTCCAGAGAATTACTTATACTTACTTGATTGATTGTTGCAGCTTTAAAGTGATCTAGCTTCAAATCTCAAAGTCAGAGTGCTTACATCTGTACAGAAAAAGGTACTACAGCTACAGCTAACAAGTGGTTTCATTATTGATTATTTTGCTGCTCTTTCTTCCTTTCTTTTGTTCATAAAATGCCCATAAAATGCCCACGGTGATATCTTGAGATGTCTTCAGATGTCCAAGAACCCAGAGACATTCAGTTAATAATAGAAAGCTGACAAAAGCAGCAAATCTCCACCTTTAAGATGCTGCAAAAAGTGAACTGATGTTATTTTTGCTCCGAAACTGACTGAAACGTTTACTCTATTATTAGTCTAATCAATTAGCCAACGATTAGTTTTAAACGTCTCAGCATCTTGTCTTAGATCCTCTGTTCTTTCCTGAGTGAACCTTGATTTTGTGTATTTGACAGCAGCTGTTGCCCGTCGTCATCGTCATGGCAGCTCCCAGAAAATATGGATTTTACAGGAGTAAAAACCTGACAGTCACAAAGAGTGTGCACGTCAGAGCTGTGCCACTATAAGCCATTAGCCGGAGATAATCTCAGAGTGAAGGTGATTTTCAGAGGCTCCGGCCTGCTTTGCCCGGTCTCTGCGAGGCTCAGCAGCACTCGGAGAACAGGCGCTGAGGTGCTGAGGTGCTGAGGTGTTTTTATTTGTGTTTTCACTGAAGCTTGAGATGAGGCTGCAGGCTGTTTGTGTGACATTTGAATTGTCCTGCCCCAAAGTTTGAAAGTCAAAACTGTCAAAGAAGCCGAGAAATTAACAAATTTGTTTATTACACCTCAGTTTTATTGTTAAAGAGTGTAAAACGCAGCATCGGTTCCAGATTAATTCAGACTCACCTGCCAGTGGAGGAGTTACATCTAGAAACCACTGATGCGACAGATCAGCGATCAGCTGGAGGTATTTTCTCACCCCGGTGACGAGGCTGATGCCCGACAGGATGCATTTACAGGGACGGATCATTAACAGCTGTGTGGTTATGAAAGAAGACGATGAGCAGTGGTGACAGACGACTCTCGTCATCTTATGTAATTGGTTTTGTCATGTGTGAATTAGCAGTGTGGGGTAGTAAACAAAAAAACAAACAAGAGTCCCCTGATGGTTACAGTCCATTTACATAATTGTGACTTAGATTTTAGTTTTCAAACGTGTTTTTAAGGCTTCAACCAACAATTATTTTTGTTATCGATCTGTGTCAATTAGCTTTTCCACAAAATTCCCCAGAGGTTATCACAACATAGCGAAGAAGTCCCAAAGTGTGACAACATGAGGATATTTAATTTACGTCATCACCTTTGAGAACAGGATTTCTGCAGGTCCTATAAAAGTCTTAATGTCTTAAATCTGATCAACACTACGCCTTCAAAGTCGTTAAATTTGAGTTTTTGACGTCTTAATTGCCTTAATGCACTTTTTTACTTTACACTAGCCTGTTTACCTGCAAAATGCAGATTTACTCAACCCACTTTAATAATCCCATTTCTACATTTACCTGCCTCCTGAAAGGGACCACAGATATATTACTTAACTTGATTAATTTTACCTGTGATGCTTGAATAAGAAAAAAGGTGAATAATCCAGAAGTCAGTTTTAAATTCGGCTATAAAGTACATTGAAAAGGTCTTGAAAGTATTTAAGTTAAGTGTCTGATACCTGCAGACACCTTGTTGATTAGTTACTTAATTGACTCACTGAGCACCAACATTTTGGTTGATTTGATTTCTTGATTAATTGATTAGTTATATGGTGAATTAAATAGTGAAAATTATCAGTCAGTGTTTCTCAAATCCCAGGACGACGAACTCAAGTGTCTCGTTTTGTCCACAACCCAAAAGATATTCAGTTTTCTGTCACAGAGGATGAAAGACACCAGAAAATATTAACAGCTCAGAAGTCATCATCTAAAAATCATCTTCTAGTAACGACGTTGATGATGAGAAGAGATACACGAGGATCACGTGATCTGTTAGTGTCTCGGTAATTAATCAAAAGCACTTTGTAACCTCTGATAAAAAGAAAACTTGTTATAAGTTAGGAAAGTAGGACAGTTGGCACTTTTGCTAACCAGTTTCCTGGGGGAAACCCTGAGCAGGGTACAGATATGTGGGTCTGGAAAAGAGTGGAACAAGGATTTGGACATTTTGAGGTCCTGAGTTTTAGAACCGTCTTGTTCTCATCATAGTCAGCTGATGTAAATATGCGCAACAAACCATGTAAACAAAAAAAAGACTAAAGTTTTAAACTCTGCTTATTAATCACAGTTGTCAGTGTTGATTACAATCTTCCTCCGCTTACACTCGTATTGCATCAATGTGCTGACGGTCTCTAACCACAGATGGAAGTGAGTCGTCTGCTCTGCAGTCATTAATCAGTTTTAAAACTGCAGTGTGCCGTACGATGATGGACGATCAGCTGTGCGGCCTCACGGAGCCTGTAAAAGGCTTTCACTGTCAGCCAGCGCCGTCCGTATCCTCAGGCAGCAGCATGACGTGTGTGTGTGTGTGTGTGTGTCCGCGGTTATGTACGAGGCCTGCTGGACATACTGTACGACTGCGTGACTTTGACAGAGCATCAGAGATGCGGCCGGCACAGAGAACGGCCTGCAGCATCTCATTCACGTCTTATTACATAACCGCTCTTAGCTACGCTTCTGATTTATTTCTTCTGAGGACTTCGTGTGATCCGGCCGGGTCTTCTCCTGAGTTATTGTTGCTCGTGTGGAAGTCTAGACGTCTAAACTAATTACTCAAAGTTAATAACACAGAGTAGGTGAATGGTTAGATTGACAGTTGAATTACTTGACTGCAGAATATGCTTCTGTTCCACAGATCAGTTCCATTATAATAGCTTTTCATGTAGCTTTGTGGAGTGTGTTATCAGTCTTTTGGTCAAAAATCTAAACAAGAATTTGATGGATTTCAATCAGATTTGTCCCAAACATTCATGATCCCCTGTTGATACATCCCAGGTCCAAACTTAAACATATCTAACACGTCTGTCGGCCCAAAATGAAGCCTGACAGCCGTAAACTTTTGTCTCCAGTATCATCACACGCTCCCTCTGTCAGCTGTATAGAAATCTCCACCGTTATTCTTCTTCCTGGGTGTGGTTAAGAAAAGTAGTTTAGCAGTAGTTTGCTGTAAAAAGTGTGGCTTGTTCTTTTATCGTCAGCGTCTGAGCAGCCGGTCTGTTAGAAGTCCTGCAGACCTAATCAGCAGCTCACACACAGCAGCCGACGTTTCCTCAGCTTCCTCCATCTTCGGCGGCGCCTCACAGCCGCAGACCAGGCTCCATTGTTGTGGGTAGACGTTGGTGTTTTTGCTGTGTGAGTGTGTTTCAGAGTGTGATGGCCTGTTGGCAGGTATGAAGGCTGTGTGTGTGTGTGTGTGTGTGTGTGTGTGTATGTGTTTGTGTACTGTAACCGGGCCTCATGCTGGGAACATGAGGTTGTCTGCTGTGGCTGCACAGGTTTGTTGTGAGACTAAAAAAGTGCCAGAGGGTTTAAAGAAGTCGGGGAGGATGTTGTTTTCTGTCTGTGTTTGTAACTTACATGAGATCACAACATAGTATAGCTGTGCAGCTGCACAGTAACGGTCAATTAAATTGATTTATTAGACATTCAGCGACTCATTCAAAGGTGTCAGGCACTTCAGAGTTCATTTTGAAAAAGTTTAGAGAATAAAGGCAAATCATATATTTGTTTTTTACATGAATACAACCTGATTCATAAGCCATATAATCGCCATCTCCTGTGAAGCATCAAAGCTGAAGCTAATGATTATTTCACCATCCATCATTCTGCTGATTGTTGTTACGATTGATCGGTGAATCGTTCAGTCGATAAAATGTCAAACAAATTGCGCAAAAATTCTCATCACGATCTCCCAGATCCTGAAAAGACATCTGAAAACCACTTGTTACTATTTAAGAAGCTAAAACCAGCGATTGTTTGACATTTTTTACTTGAAACGATTAATCGAAATAGCTGCCAAATAATTCCCTTTTAAATCGGCTGATCAGTTCAACATGCAGCTCTGATAAACGAATCAAACAATGTGTATCTCCTTTGCATAATCCTCGTCAGTTGAAGGCCAGTTTCACCTTCTGTAAAAGCTGCAGTATTCTGTGGTTAATCATTCTGCCCTCAGTGAACCGAGGGGACGCTCGTCGGATGTGATCGTGTTAACCTCCCTGTGTGTCTCTCCCAGCAGGGCTATGTCCTCGGCAGCCACCACATCTCCATCTGTGGACAAAGTGGACGGATTTTCACGGAAGTCTGTCAGGAAGGCCAAGCAGAAGCGGTCGCAGAGTTCGTCCCAATTCCGCTCTCAGGGCAAACCCATAGAGCTCACGCCCTTGCCACTGCTCAAGGGTAAGAGGGGAGGTGTGTGTGTGTGTGTGTGTGTGTGTTAATGTTGGGGTTGATCTGTTGGAGTGATAACCCGGCTGAACGCAGACGTTAAGTAGCTGCTGAAATCCACTTTGTTTCTGTAAAAATACTCATGTTCAGCTCACAGATAAGAAGAGTGTTCCACAAATGCAGCTCGTCTGCTGAGTCTTGCTTCATTAGGCGCCGCTGACCCCGATCACTCAGTTTCAACACAGTCTGAACTTGTGACTCCTCCGTTTAGTGTTATTGAAGTCAGGCGTCGGCTGTCGGATGGAGTGAGATCTCTAATTGTTCTCATCAAGTTAAGCAGTCCCAATGTCTCCTCATCCTAAACTCATGAATCTCATGGAATTGATATTGATCGCTCAATTCATTTACTCATCGTTCTGCTGCCTCACTGGAGTGAAAAGCTGAAGTTGAATGAGCAAGCAGCCAGTTTTCTCCTGTTTCTTCAGAGATTAGAGCAGAGATTACCCCGTTTGCTAACAGGGCAACAAGACACCCGGCAGATCAGAGAGCATTTCAAATAAAAGGTGACAGCTCTACTGTTGGGTGACCTGTTTTCTCTGTGAGCGAGTTGTGTGGATGAATGCAAATTAGGGAGGACGGAGACCAAAGACGTGCAGTCACTGGAGGCACAGAATGTAAAAAGATGGTTTTAAGAGAAGAAATAAGCACAAATGATGAGATGAAAAGCTCCTTTAAGAAGTTGTGAACTAAAGTGAGTGCTGTGTTAAACCCTCTTTATTGGTTATCGGTAAATAACCTTCTTAGCAGGCTGGATGCTGGACACACTGGATGTGTGTGCAGCGCTGCTGGGTGGCGTTACCTCTCGCTTTTCATTTCAGCATCCATGTGAACAGGTTAGACCAGCAGCACTGGGTGCATGAGTCGCGTGTGTCAGCGTGGCTGCTGCGTCGCGTGAGCTAGAGAGTCTTGCATATTTCTGCTGTGACGTGCATGCCGTGTCATATCCACATCACACCAACATTTTACCACATTTTTAATATCTGTATGTGTAGAATATGTCAAAAATATAACGTGAAGTGATTGTGTTGTCAGCTGCTCGACACACGTCTGTATTGGCCGGCGTATATCTTCTTCCACTTTCGCCTTGTGGAGTGAAGATTCTGCAGTGAGTTTTCGACACTGACTTCACCTCTCCCCCAGCTTAACATGTAAACCACGCGCTGAGTGTGTGTGTGTCTGAGTGTGTGTGTGTGTCTCCTGAGCTCTCCTCAGCCCAGAGAAGCCTCCATGAAATTTGGAGCCCAGAAATGATTGTGAAACTGGTGCAGCCGCTAAAACTTGAGCTAGTTTAGTTTTCTTGCTTTGTTCGTTACAGAGTCGAGCTCCGTCTGAGTGTGTTGTTGTTGTTGTTGTTGTTGTTTCCATGCCGGCTCATCTGTCTGCGTAAGTGTGTGTGTGTTGTGTGTTGTGGGTGTGCTACGTGCTCAGACAGGTAGATCACTCAGGGCAGGACAGTGCTGCTGTCTGTGTCTGTCACCGACTCATAAAGGATGTCTCAATCTTCTGAATGGTCAGGACGGTTCGTATGACGCCTCTTGAGTGCTGTACATCTGTAAATGTTGTTGTTAATCACAAGATACCAAACATTTTATCCATGTATCCTTCATATCAAGCCCATAATAGCGACCCAGTCCTGGTGGCCTTCATGTGACCCCTTGTATTCATCTCTCAAGCCCTTTGTGGGTCTCGACCCTCCGGTTGAAGACCACAGATCTGGACATTGGTTCATTGATTATCACACAGATTACATTTTAAGAAATGCGTGTTTTAATGATGGCCGCCCTCCTCACATGATGCTGTACGCTCTCTGACGTGTTAGTATTGGAGTGTGTTGACATTTAACACAGCAGATTAAAGTGAGTTGGGTGATGCATGGTAGGAATTTGGGTGTAGTAATACACAATGAGACGCCACCTCATATTTTCACCTGTGTAAATTGGCGTTGGTGTGGTTGGCGGTAACTGCAGGAATGTTGCCGCACAGAAACCAAACAGACCGTCCAGCTGTCGGAGTGTGATGGAAAACCACTTCCTGGTTTCTTCCTTGAAGGGTCACTACATCAACCTGCTCTCTGAAGTGTATTCTTTCATTTTGTGGAGGCGTTTCTTCATCAGAAGTCACACGATGTAGATGCGTTGGTTGTGAGTGTCCAAGTATCTCCCATTGACTTCAACACAGCTGTCACCACACTCCTTCTTTTTTAGCTTCTGTGGTTTCTATTCCACCCTGACGCCTCATAAATGTGTCTTCCCTGTGTTTACATGTTAAAATGTGTGTGAGAGAGAGTCTGCGTTCATGCTCTGCTACGCAGACTGTTGAAGCGCTGATCCCATGACCTGCACACATCATTAGTAAACACACACACGCACACACACTGTTTGCTAAAGAATTAAACACCCAAACAATGTCAGGCTTGTTTGAATTGTTTCAAAGAAAGTCACAACTGAGGTTCCGAGAAAGCAGAATGTCTCATTTCCTTTTTCTGGACTACTACAGCAGCTCTATTATAAGAGATAAAACGCCAAATATAACTTGAAGCATGAGTACCATGATGGTGTGAAGCTTAATGATAGAACTTGTTGTAACAAGCAGCATTGAAAGAAGATAATAACCTATTTATGACACATTCATAAACAGGATTTGTAGTTTCCAGGTGACATTTTGTCCAAATACAGATTAACATTTTCAGCTTCTGACGCAAGAGAAGAATTTCCGTTAGTGGTTTCAGATGATTCTTTATCTTGTCATTTTGTGTTCCTCAAAGGTTTTATTGTAGTGGAATGGTGCACATTAGGCCTGTCACTTTTTATTAGAAATCCAGACCGTGATAGTGTATAAACGCAACAGGCCGTTCTTTGTACTCCAGCGGGGGAACATGCAGAAGCCACTTTCACTTTTGTTCTGTCGCCGTCTTCTCACTAAATTAGACGGAAATGGAAGAAAGTTGTGACGTTAGATATTTTCTGATAATTATCACATGTGAAAACATTGAAGGTTTTTGTTAATTAACATGCACATGCAAAAAGTCTGCATTTGTTTTCCATTTTTAATTGATGAACTAATACTAGACATCGGTGGTAATTCAACAGTCCAGGCTTAACCAGTTTCCTCATGACTGAAATATATTGTTTTTCTTGTTGAAGCAGTGACGTTGAATCCTCAAATCATGTGATTTTGTTTGGAGAACGGGCTAATATCTCCAATTCACATGAGCTGCAACAATTAATCAGTTAGTTTCTAACGCTACAGATTAATTACCGTGACACGGACAAATTATATGATCTTGGCGTATCTCTTCTTGTCTCTGTTCTTGTTACTAGAAGATAATTTTATCCTTTTTCTTTCCTTTATGTTGAGGTCAAAACAAGACATTTGAGACATTTACAGACCACACAACTAATCAGCTCAACAGAAAATGAAAATAATTGTAGTTGTGGTTGTAATTGTAGTTGCATGATGGCTTATTGTGGAAACAAAAAATCAGGACATCAATCCTAAAGCGGTAAATAAAGCCCAGTTACTGCAGTATAATCTCTAATCTAGGTGACACTTTAATTGTGTAATTGTACGGCGGATTTGCCAGCAACAAGTGTCGCATGTGTAAAACGGGCAGAACGTACTCTCGGTTCTTGTCGGAGCTTTTTTTAGTTTGTCTTTTATCGCCGCACTGTAATTATCTGTCTCTGTGACGGAGCCGGCACACGGTCGCTCTTCTTTCAGCAGCTCCTCGCTTCAGTTTCACACGTTCACTTCACATTCGCACAGCTCCACACATTTCTCACCTCCTCAGTGCAATCGCAGTCTGCTGCTCCTGACCGCCGAGCTGCTCCACTGGAGCTTTTACCCCCGCACAGGCGCTTCAGGAGGCGGGTTACTTACAACAGAGTCGGCCAGTCTTAAATTAGAAGCACAGTCACAGATAACAGATTTCATTGTGAGGCGTTATTCCCTGTCGGCTGCTTCTCTGCTGTATTCTGCAGAGACTTACTGTACGTAATGAATCACAAACACAGCGCAGATCATCACATTTTTTAAATCGGTGCATCATTGATGTCGTTGTGAATGAGAGTGGCACCAAGTCTCTGTGTGGGCAGGCAGTGTGGCTGCTGGTGGACGGTCTGTTCATTATTTCAGACTCCATGTTCATATTAATCTGCGCGATCAGCTGAGACGTCTGGGCTAACGAGTGCTGATCCAAAGTGTTAGTTTCAGAATCCAAAACGAGCATTTTAATGGGCTCTTTTCAGAAATATAGACATGTTTTTCTACACTTTAAATGCTGAAATCAGGTTCAATGATAAAGTTATAAATCGTGTTGGGCTGCAGTGAGAAGGAAACGAAGCCACATCATCATTATTATTATTTTAAATCTTCGGGTTCAGCCAGACGTTTTTCCTGCACTGGTGTGGAAATCATTTTGGCAATGTGAGACCAAAGTGATGCTGATGCTTGGTGTTGAATGTGCCAGTTTTAGCCACCTAACCTCATTTTGCTGAACGTTACTAAATATGAATGTTTTAATGTGCTGTGAATGGGGCTTCATGTCAGCTGACATCCTTTAAAAACTAATATACCCTGTAATATCCTGAAACGGCAACACAATCCTGCAGCTTTAGTTTATTACACTGAACGAAACAGTTCAACATGGTGGTAGATGAGCCTTTGTGCTTGGAGCTAGAGCAAAGACGTGGTTTCCTTAGCTTAGCATATCCACTGGAGACATGGTAAACAGCCAGCCAACCTCTAATCATCAACCTCCAAACCTCTAAATCATTTGTGCCGTCTCGCAAATTCAGGTTCAGTTTTGTGAGTTGTGAGAATCTCTGACCAATCTTAACTTTCTTGGTTTCAAAACGATTGTGTGTGTTTATCCCAGCTGTGTTAATGTCAGTTTTGAAGTGATGGATTTAGAGCCGTCCACTTGTTACCGAATCACTCCAGATGTTAATTCCAACCTGGGAAAGTTAATGACTGGTGTGGGAGTTTGAGTAGTTAAAGGCTGTTTGATGGGAGCTAGAATGCAAAATCATAGCCTGTAGTGTGTGAAGAAGCAGGATGTGATCCGGATACCTTCCATCTGATCACGAGGCGACCACGCCGACCTGAGCCTCCCTGTGCTCCCATATATGTCCGTCTGTGTAAACCAAGTGGAAGAACAAGGCTTAAGTTTGCCTCTTTCCTCTTGTCTCGTCTGAACTTTAAACCACAGTAGACTCTCTGTGACGAGTGCCGAAAGTCCCGTGTTGAACCGCCAACTGGCGAAATTGAATTAATGAATGCAATCAACAAGGCCAGCCTCGGATGACCATACGACATGCGTGGCCTTCAGGAACGCCACACAATGACGGCCTTTTGTTGACAGACTGGTCTACCTCTAATCTGTCAGAGTTATATAACTGGCAGGGAGATGTGTATAGGGCAGCACTGTGTTTCACTAACGGGCTGAAAGTCTCTGAGGCCGCCCCAAGGCTCGACCCATTTGGGAATGTTTTACACCAGGGTTCAGAGAAAGAGGTCAGAGATATAGATATAGATATATAATATATATATATATATATATTTCTGCTTTTCAAGATTTCAGTGTTTTCTACGATCTTTTTCGTACCGTGTTAGTTACCTCCAGGCTGCATTTCTTTTATTTCAGATGAGATGTCCTTTGTTGTTTTACGCGTCCTGTTTTCTTCTTATATTCTCTAGACACGTCTGCTCTCCCTTTGAAGTCTGAATTCCTGTTCTCCCGCTGTGTATATATATATCTGGATGATATTTCAGGATTGTTTGTTTTATGTAAGAAAGAGACGAGGATACAACAGGTATTTCTTTTTATTCCTGTGACACTCGTAAAACCGTAACTTCCTCTGTTTTTGAAAAAGAATTTCCTGTTTTCTTGCATTCTATTCATTTTTTTTATGACCGTGGAGGATGTTATCATTTATTGTGTTAGTGTATGTAGTGTATTACTGTATGTCCACAGGCCACAACTCGACAAAAACAGACCTCATCTCCTGCATGTCCTTCATCTAACCTTTGTTGCAGATTTTTTTTTCTTTCTTCCTGACGGAGGAAGATGCTTTGCTGTGTTTCTTTCCCCCCCATTTCCATAATCTCTCCCGCCTTGAGGTACACATTTTGAGCAGCAGAAGCAGAGGTGGGCGTAGATCTGGACGGCTGTACTCCGCTCGCAGACTGCAAAAGCACATCATCAAGATACACAAATCACATCTTTCCTCCCTCCTCCTCCTCTTCCTCCTTCAGTTTCTCCTCCCATCTCTTTGTGGGTTAGTCACCGTCGCAGGTCACACTTTGCCCAGAAATGACAGGCAGGGTCTCGGTAAAGCACGGTGGATTACATAAATCCCGTCGGTGGCTGTGCAGCTCATTCCGAGACGTTTAGAGGAAGACTGGGAGGGCGCAGTTTCCTCAGGGGGATCCCTGGGCAAATGGATGACGCAATGAGGAGGAATACTCGCAGTAGACCACAATAGATTAGTCCTCATTGCTATGTGAAGCCACCACTGCCACACCCCTGTTCAACAGATACTAACACTGGCTTTTTCCTCAAGCTGCCAGTCGGCTCTATCTTGACATTTCGGCTGTGGGTTTATGGGAAAAAACTTGGTGAACCTGCAGTACAGTCAGTCCAACGGTTCTCTGACGTCATGTTGAAGAGAAGTGAGCATGCATGAGCATGTTAGTCTGTGCCATTGGTTTAATGTTGTGACTGAAAGAAGTAACGTCTTGTACAATCCCACAAGTATGTGATTTCGTCAAAAATGAAACCCTCTGAGGTTTGGCAGGAGTCTGTTGTCTTGTAGTGCAATATGACGACTGTAAATCACTTGACCTTGACTGGCTGAGAGGTGCCATTCTGTCACAAGATGCAGCAGTAAATCTTCTTTATCTCAAACCGACGTTTTGAGGTCGGAGTATGGTTTGTTTGAGATGCTTATACTTCCAATACTTAAAAAAAAAACAGTCCTTGCATTAAAACTGGTCTGTCTCTGCAGTGGAAAGAAGCGATCATAAAAAGGGGGAGTCGTATTCCCCTTCGCTCAAAAGGTAAAAAACCTACCAGACCAATAAACTGGACCAATGCACGCTCATGCTGATGGGTGACGTACTGCGAGTTGGACGGTGCTCGGTTTGGGCTCGATGCCCGTTTTGAAACAGGAAGCAGTAAGGCAGCCAGCAAGTAAGAAACTAGCTGGCGGCTTCAGATGCCTCCCTCTCTTTGGAGTCAAACGTACTCTTTGCCACTGTGGACAGTGCATGATGATTGTGAAACGGTCTGACGTTCATACAGCGGCCCAAAAATGCTCCAGATGACGCCACGTTTTGCGTCAGCTGAAGGACTTTTTCCGGCAATAGAGCCGGAGGATGAGGGCAAAATGGAGGGAAGGCATATACTACATACTACTAGGTATTTGCATATAGTACCAACACTGTAGTGATACAGATATGCTGCTGCTTGGACAACTTTGGTTGAACATTTTCAGCACACAGTTGTTTCCTCTTTGTTCACCGTAGATGTATCTCACTGAGAAACCACAACACACCCTTACAGTAGGTTGTATGAGCGATACATCCGAAGGCTAACCAAAGTTAAGACAACAGGCAACTGTCCAAATGCAAAATGTGGTGACTATGACGGTAATCATTTTTAGACACGGTGTACCGAATTAAAGAACAGTGATTACAGAACCAAACCTCCTCTCCCAAACAGTTGAGGACAAAAACGTGTACCGTTTAGACCCTCAGATAACTTGTTTGAGTCCTACAAAAGTTTGTAAGATTTCTGTTCTCGTCTCCTTCAACAACTTCTGGCAAACTGTGCTTGAGTATGACTCCTAATCTTGCAGCACATTGCTCAGGTTGTACTACCCAGCTCCCAACTGAGACTGTACGCAGCTTTATGAATGAGAAGCAAAAACAACAATCTCCTGAAGTCTCCTGAATCGATAAGAGTTGAATATAAAGCCAAAAATGGAGAGGGAAATTGGAAGCATTACCTGCTGTTGCTGCCTGCAGACCTCAGGCGGTTTCTATGATTTGTGTTTCGCTGTAACTCGTTCAAGTAGACGGTGAAAAGTTTCCTCCAAAGTAATAAGCGTTCATAAGAGGAGGGTAGGAAAAAAATCCCCAGCAAGCTCCCTGGTTACCACCAGAGTTGGCATAGCAACAAAGAAGATCACGTCGCACGGTTGAGTCCACCCTTCATGTGTCTCGGTATGAAGAGTCTGCAGTGATGTCGTAAATTTATGGTAGAAATTGTATAATCTCATATACGCACATGTATAGTTTGAGCTTCGTTCAGTGTTTCCTCAGAGGTGTTCGCTTCAGGAGGTAGAACAGGGAATGCAAACAGGAGAGAGAGAGAGAGAGGTGTCGAGGCTGGCGGGAAACCTGGAGGAAGGATTAGGAGTCCTTTTAATGTTCTGTGGCAGAGGAAGGAAAGAAGGAGGAAGAGGAGGGGAAGGAAACTGCTGAGCATAAACAAACTCAACTCCCTCTCTGTTCGGTAATCTGTCCATCCTCTCCTTCATTCATCCTGCTCTCGTCTCTTCACATGCAAATCGGCAGCGTTGAAACTCTCAAATGACACATTCTGATGTGGAGAAAATGTTACAAGAAGCAAGAACTCTTGAAAATGATCTCATGATCGGTTTAATCCGAGATGTGCCTGCACACACGAGAAATTCTCTTCTATCTACTCAGAGGAAATCAGTTGTGACTAACTAATTAATAGATTGTAAAATAGTTGGTGATTAATGTAATGTGCATAATGGAAAGTGCAACTCATCATCAGCCCATTTCTTTATTCTTCAGTTTAACTCAGTCAGCACATCCCAGCCTCTCTTACCTCCATTTTGATTTATATAGTTTTCTAAATCTGTTTTCTAGCAAGTCCCGTGGCTTAATGGAGTGAAATATCATATTGCTGTACCCTTTCATTAATGCACAATGCAAAAAACAAAGGTTTTATAAGCTTACATAAAACAAAGAACCACTCCAGTCGAAGCATATCCGAACTCCAATTCGCCTTCTCCCAAACAGAAGATGTAAGAACTGTTATCCAACATTTGTTGACAGAGGAAAAAAAGGCCGATTACCACCAGACACAATTGTTAGACGTAAGTCTGGCTGGTAAGCTGAAAGAACCAGGGTAAATTTGTAGTCCACCAGCGTCCGTGTGAGGAGAGGAGAAAGATTTGTGAGTGAGAATCAGGTTCCTTCTGCTGCTGTGACTTGAATGTTTTCCTCCTGCAGGTGCTCTCCTCTCATTCGCTCTCTGACGTTAGCTGCTGCGACGCCTCACAATCGACCCCCCTCCGTCTCAGACGCTGTGACATAAATGGGAAAAACCTGACAAACTCAGCTTGTCGGAGCACATATCTGGTTTCTGCGGCTAATGTGGGCCAAATCCTCGTGCGGCTGAGCGTGTTGTTAGCATTTACAACCTGAATTAGGTTCCTCTCGAGTCTCAGGCTCACGTCTGCTTGTGTAGGAGGACTGATGTGTCTCTGACCTCTCTGGGCAGCAGGCTCTTAAATAAAGAGGGGCAGAAAATAGAAAAGAAAGACAGGAGATGTACAATGAACTCACGGCCCGCCCCTGTGTTTCTCTGCGGCTTCCTCTGGTCTCTGTTTGACCAATGAAGCCCACCGACATGCTGCCCCGTCTTCCCTCCCCTCAGGAGAAACCCGATCCACGAGGTGTCTCTTTACATTTTTCCAGCCCCACTCGCTACAAACAAGTCACAAGAGGAGCGTGGGTCAGCTAAACTCCTGTTGTCCACATGTTTGGCCCAAATCAGCTCACAACGCAACGTTCATGACTGTCGTATTCTGCCGTCGGCGCCCAACAGGGAGAGGAAGCCTGAATAAGTGAGTGACGGTATGTATGTGTGGGGGTGCTCACCAGCTAGCACAGGAGCATTGAGTGTTAAAGTTAGCCTCTGCTGTCAAGGGGCTGACGCTGCGACCAGCCGGCCCAGCCTGTCATGTGTGTGTGAGGCAGATGGAGAGGTGGACTTAAAATGGACCGGGAATGGTAACAGAAGACGAGTGTTTTTACTGGCTGAGAGGAGAATGGAAAGTTCACTGGTGGACTGAGAACATTTTATCTTTATGATTCCATGTGGAAGAATGTGCTGCTTTGTATTCGCGTCGGTGTTGACATTCTTCGAAGGTGGATTCAGCCTGTGGCGAGGTATCAAACCTGTCCTGAGCTGGAACCAAAGAAGAAGCCGAGATTCAGTAAGGAAAATAACTTTTGAATCCCGTCTTTAGATTCTTGAAAGTGAAGTTTGAGCCTGCTGAGCTTCCATCTTCTCTGCAGTCATGCACATGTCAATACACGTGTATAGTGTTTAAAACATACGGTTGCATCTTACTGATTATTTTCATTTTTTAATAATCAGTTATGTCTTTTGGTTAATTGTTTTGTCTAAAAAAAGAAAGAAGTCTGGATAATCAGCAAAAGTTTGACCACAGTTCAGTTTTGTTCAGCTGTCTGTAACCAAAGACTGTTTTCCATTTTAGCTTGATTATTTTTTCTAAATGACTTTTTAATCAAACTTGTTGCAGCTTCAGCTTCAGTTGAGCTCTGTTGCAGTAAATAATATGAATTATATTCAATCCACAACTGGAATTAGAATTGATTATTGGATATTATGAAAAGATTTTGGGTAATATTGCTGATATGATACCAGATTTTTAATCTACAGCTGCAGCGGTTACTCTATGAGTTGTCAGCTATTTGATTAATTGCAAACAAGTTTAATGATTGTCAGATTGATTTGATTTATATTTTCAAGGGGAAAAAGTAAACAGAACATCTTTGAGTTGTGAACAAAACAAGATGTTTGCTTTGGGAAACATCGATCCCAGCTAATCGATTAATTGAGAAAATAACCGACCGGTGAGTTACTAGTTGCAGCCCTGCTGTAGTCGGTGCTGTGGCCACACTTATGTTGGAACTGAAAGCGTGACTGTTGGTACTGAGGTTCAGTCTTAGCTGCTGAAATCTAATCAAAACTAACCCTAATCCGGTTCGTGGCAGTGGAGATTATCACGAGTTGATGGAGACACTTTTTCTCCTGACGCAGCACAAACATGTTCACATGTCAACCAGTGGAGGCCTTCTGATACAAAATGTTGCATCAGGTGGTGATGAGTGAGCCGAGGTGACGGACAGGTACCTCCTGTGTTGTGTTGTGTTGTGTTGTGTTGTGTTGGAGTCGCTGCCGCTCGTGTGCGGTGGAATTCCTGCTATGTGAGTCCGGTGAGCGAGCCGGCCCTCCTCACCTGGACTCGTGAACGCCGTCTTTGTGTGACCCGTCCCAGATGATCGCTCCCGCTGCCGCCTCACAGAGCAGCTTTAACATCGAGCTGATGCTTTCAGTCTCTCACTCAAGGAAACTTTTGACATGACGCATCAGCTGTCAGGGGGTTCAAACCTGTGACCTGTCAGTTATGTGTGTCTCTGTCCAGCCACTGCAAAACAACACTGCCCTGCCAGTGAGGATTCTAATGTCTCAGAAGTGAGACAAATTAAATATCAAATTATACAGAGCACTAAAGGAATAAAGAAGAAGTGAGTGGAAATCTACCTGCTTTGATTGCAAAGAATTGAGAACTTAAAGTATGTGATCCTTCAAGCTTCAGTCTGATCGTAATTATCAATATCTAATACATCAGCATGACAATAGAAAGCTCTGCAGGATTTTTATCAGTGCTGAGAAAGATCTGCAGCTTCTTCAGTTATTGATTAAGCTTTTTAAGGAAGTCCCCGATTGTAAGCAAACAGGTGATCGGCTTAAAATAGTATCTTGAGTTCCACTTTAGTTGCTGCATGGTGCTGAGGTAGTGTAATATAGATAAAACCCTGCAAATGTACAATGTGTTTTCTTATCACACAGGTGCATGATTAGGAGCTATTTTAAAACTACATATCTTCTCATGGAATCGTTTATCCACCAATGTAACAAGTGTGATTACATTAGCATGTACGGCTAAAGCAGGATCAGGAACCTTCATAATGGAAACTTCCATGTGTTTTTAATATCACCTCTGATGAGTGATGATACCAGACTCCAGCAGCAAAAAGGCTGCTGTTGGATTTTAATGTTGTAATGTTTAAATTATTGAAGGTGTTCCTTGTTTAAGAGGACAAAGAGTCCGCTGAGACGCTCTAAAAGGATCGGTCTGTTGTAAAACAATAGTTCAAGTCCCTTTATGAACATCGAACATGTTTTCCTTCGGTAACCACTCCTCCTTTTCATGTTGGCCATTAAGACATCTCTTCTTAATCTAACCTCTAGTATGATAAGAAGATATTCCACAACATTTGTCCTGATTGGTCTCACAATTTGGGGAAAGACTGAACTTGTCCTCCGTTGTAATGTTGTTTCTCCACATCATGTGGTTGCGTAGCTTGTTATGAGTTCATACCACATACTTTAGTGTGCTCCTTGTATTCGCTGATATACAGCAATTAAAATTCCTCCTTCTCTGATGCTCATTCTGGCACATTTCTTACCATTTTTGTAAAAACAGTGTTCCCATGTGCTAAACAGACTAAGCACTTTATGAGAAAAACTCACTTTTCAGCCAAATGATTCGACCGATGTTGACAAGTTCTTCAGATATGTGCGCCGAAGGACATTGAAAGACACGCAGGATAATGGCCAGGGAGTGTTTATTGCCGGCCAAACCTGCTTTGATGATTCATACGGTCACCTGATTATTGTTTTAAGACGTATAAAAATTCCTGACATGTCCTCTCGGGCAAAAACTAGAAAACACTGACATTTCCTGCAGTTTGAAGACACGTCGCTGATGAAGCAGCGATCATGCTCACTGGAGAGTTTGCTCTCATTAGGACTGAGATATAATTCAGACGTTTAGTACCTGTGGCACGTCGTTAGTTCAGCACAGCAGTGAAAGTGACTCGGCCTCCACAGGTCTGCCATCTGCCATGTTGTTGGCTACAGTAGCTGGGAGCAAAGTTTACCCAGGACGACCGCATGTGTTAATGATTGACAGGAGCCTGGCGCCCTGCAGGAACGCTTACATGAGACCTGAGAACATGGACATAGGGTCAGGGGTAGTTTGTATCGGAAAATATATTTATATATTTGAGTTCTTCCATTACACAAACCCTGCTGTGTTACCTACACTGGGCCAGCATGTGTTCGTACTGCACCGGTGATTTCTGGACATATTTTAGTACAAAATGTGCAATTTCGCGTCATTTTTAGATGTGAATGTAGAGTTCTGTGCAACAAGTCTGTTATCTGAAGTCTACATCTGTTACAATTCACAGCCTAAAAAAAGGAAATGATGTCAAATTGTGTCACCGCACACATCTAGGCATGATGTCATTTTTTTGGGTGATCGTTTTGATATCAGTTGTGCTATTTTATGTCGTTTTTGTATGAGCAGTTAACCAAAACCGTAAAGTAACTGCAGCTGAAGAGCACCGTGTTGCACTTTTTTGCACCAGATTTGTTGCACTGTGATCCAGTCCAGCATTTGTTTGACTGTTTGCGTCGGTTGCCATGTTTACAGCTGTTTCGCTCTAACTCATGCGGTCCACTTTCCTCGCTCGTCTTCATTTATCTCTTCCAGTCGGCATGTTTGCATCCTCAAAGTGACAACATAATGGCCTGCGGTTTTGTCGACGGAAACATGAAGTGTTCAATATTAGCTCTGGAAAAAGTATCACATTTAGAGTTGAAACTTAAAGTGGTGTGGTAGCAGGAAAAGGTAACTCCTTAACTTCACATGTTCACAGATGAAAGCAGCGTGATAGTAACACAGAAACAGAATCTGCTGCTTGTAAACACAAAACGGCTGAATTGTGCAGAGGTTAATGCAACAGACTGTACCTTTACATTGCAGCTGGAGTGTATTTGACCTTTGTATTGTGCTGCTCGTCTGCCATCGGACTCTGCTTAACTGCTCGACAACCATTAGTGTGTTGATGCGAACATGTGAAAGCCGGCACAGTGTCGCGATTGTCGATCAGCTGCTCGTGTGGCGGCTTCCTGTGGAGATTTACGTCGTCAGCTGATGGCATGTTGCTGGGTCACGTCTGTCTTCCTGCGTTTTGTTTTTTTAAAAGACCAAACAGATGTTGTACCAGTCAGCGTTTATCATCTCTCACTGTAATCCTTTATGTAATGTTTAACCCGAGTGAATTATACACCCAGTAGCGACAGCAGTGGCTGCTGGGAAACTGTTCGCCTCAACAGGAAACATGACTGTGCTTTTACGTGTGTTGTGAGACTAGTTGAATGTTATTTAGTAGCGTCTTTTTCCCTCTCGCTGGTGATATGATTGCAAAATATGACTCATGATTAGAAGGAATGATCATTTTTGATTTGTTTTCATAGATCAGCAAAATTTGTAGGCCAGGACGTCTCTGCAGCACCACATTACTTCATGATGATTTTACTTCTATACATTTCTGTGATTTGTTAATTGGCCATGTTGTGATTTTGACAATATTTCGATTAATTGTGCTGCCCTGCTAGATACAAACTATACATTCTCCATAAAACTCCTCTCCAAAAGAGCACCACATTCTCTTTTCGATAAAACACACATCAGATTTGTATCCATAATGTGTCGCATGGTAGTTTCATTTCAAAAAAACCTAAAAAGCCAGAGAATCACATGAACTTTGGTCGATGTTTGATAGCATTTTATCAGCATCTAATGAAGTTTAGCTTTTAGCATTTCGAAATAACTTAATAGTGAATAACTAAATCTCTTTGACTCAGCTGAGATCTGTTATCACTGTTAATTGTTGTCAACTTTCAAAGTAAAATGCCACTTTGGGCTTCTGAACAAACAGGTGTTCAGTTGGGTCGTTAGAGGATGTGGTCGAAACTCCATTTAACCTCCAATAAACAAAACAATTTATATCCAGGGAAGGAGGAACTGACTTCAGGCAGAAAGATGTCTGACACGTTAACGTTGAACCCTGCAGCTTGAGATGTTTGCGTGGCCAAAACAGAATTTTTGAATCATTTTTTTGAACCCAGGACAGAATGCAGATCTGGTTCTGTTTGTTGTGTGTCAGGCACGTACACTTGGAAAAGAACAATTTATTATGGCGATTAATCTCAGGCTGTCGTCATCGTTTAGTTATTTACTCACCGTACATCTTATCTTATCTCACTTTATTGAAATAAATACGTGTCCACCATCATGTTTTGTGTTTCCCGTTGTGTTCACATGTCATTTTTGTCGACGGTGTCCATTTTATTTATTATCTTTCGTTTGGTGTTGTTTCATGTTACTTACGTTTCAGTCACTTAAGTGGCAAATCGCTTCCCTCGTTGAGGAGACGTTCTTAAACCCTGACTAATTCCTGGCTAACAATAGAAGGTGTTTGGTTGTGGCTGGCAGGTGAACCAGGGCGCGGCCGGTGAGCGGTAACTTTCTCTGAGTAAATAAGGTTAATTAAAAGCCACCGGAGGCGAGGAGAGCAAAGGTCACACCCACAGCGCCTCCACATTCCTCCATCAGTAACCCTGCACGCCTGCCTGATTGTTTGACTAATCTGTGCTGCACCTTCACCTGCACTGTTTATACCTTTATGGCGGCTGGCCTGTGTGTGTGTACACATACATACTATCGTCATAGCCAGTACATAATATCCTACTAACTGACCTTCAGGCGGAGGGGTCCCATCTGTCGGAGCTGCTCACTCTCGCTCTCCTGCAGTAACTCAAGCCCACTCGCCCGGTCACACACACACTGCTTTGAGGGAAGAGGGGCTTTCCCTTTTACACTCAGTGTGTGCGTGTGTGTGGACTGTTCTTAAAGAGTGCGTCGCCTGGTTATCTTACACCTTCCTAGACTTGTGTTTCCATTGAAATCTCTGCAGCGCTGCATGTAGAACAGTATAATCTAAGGATAGAACGTGTATAACCTAAAAATAGTGAAGCACAGCAGCGAAGTTTGTTCACACTATAAACAAGAAAGCTGATCATAATATCTATGAAGTTCTGAAGTTCAGCAGCCAGATGAGGGTGAGGAAACCATCCCAGTGAATGCAGCATAGTATTTGTAAGAAATAAAGACGTTATAGTTCATCAAAGACGTCTTTTTATCAACCGAGATCGAGGTGCAACGTGAATCTCTCAAAAACTGCTGCAGTGTTTCAACACACAGGTTTCTGATCGATGAAAAAACGCTAAGATATTTCCACTGTAACCTCTTCCAGACTCGTTTTCTCTGCAGATCATAGATGTAAAGTGATGAAGGCCTGAGTTTGTGATCTTGAGAGTGGGTGCTCTGGCCTCAGCGTTCAGCCGAGTCTCTTTCTTTGAGATTTAAACTCATTTTGTCAGTTTGCTTTGTAGCCTCTTTGCCTCGAGAGAACCCAGAAAACTAAACTGTGATCTCGTCGGTATTTGCAGGATTCTTTGGAAGCTATTTTCTTGCAGAAGGAAATTGAAGCGTTTGGTTCAGTTTAAAGAGCCTTGTTGACTTTTTTGTTATTTAGCTTAAGAAGCAATGCTCTCTGATACATCTACAGGCTTTTAAACAACCACACTAAAGCAGTTGACTTGTCTAAAGTTGCTCCGACTGTCATTAACACAACGAGATGCAACTAACACATGTTTTTTTGTCAATGAATCTTCTGATTATTGTGACAATTAATCATTTATACCATTAAATGTCACAAAAGTCTGAAAAATACTCCACAGTTAACACTCAAAGCCCAAAGCGATGTCTTCAAATTGCTCCAAATTCGAAGACTCTTCACTCACGGTCAGAAATGATTGCCTAATTGATTAATCAGCTGAAAGTTGCAGCTTTAGTTATCATCCGGTTATTCGGTGCTTTAAAGCAGAAACTGTGATTCCTTCAATTCTGTTACATTGTACACATAACTGAGTATTACATCTTAAAAAACGTATCGGTTGTGTGTTCATGTCTCGTCGTTTTGCATTTTTACAGTTTGGGAGTTGATTTTAATGACTCCTCTTTGCTGAGCCAGACCATGTGAGTCTCCTTGAACACTGCCAAGTCATATTTGGCCACTAAAATGATAGCCAGCGCCTGACATAATCTTGAAGACCCAGAATTTGAGACTTCCCACTTCACATCTTGTTAAGCGTAGTAAACAGCACGCAAACAACAGATTGTAGGAGCTGCTCTTCTGGAAGCGTATGCAAGCTGCTGCATCCCGACCCGGCGCTCACTAGGTTGATGCTGTTATGTAATTAGCCAAACTTAAAGGAGTTCCTGTGGTGAGCCATCCGACTGCTCTCTCTCTCTCTCTCCCTCGTGCTGCGAGTCGTTAAGCTTTTTTCCACCATTAATTAAGCAGCAGCGAGTCCTCTCTTCCTCTGCCAAGGGAGCCCAGATGAGAGTCTCTTCCAGAGCTGAGAAACAGAACAGAACCGGCAGGAAGGAGAGCAGCAGGGTGAGGCTGAAGCCAGAGCAGAGCATCAGTGTTTCCACGCTCGTAAAGTATCTCAGAATAGTCGGGTTGATATGAAACCAGTGTGCTCGTGAGACGCAGTGATGCTTTTATGAGCTAGCATCAACAGTCATCTTTTATCGCCAGAACACAGAACACAACAAGCTCTGCACTACAGTTTCTACAATCGCCGCAATGACGTCTCCTCGCTGCTGCTGCTGCTGCTGCTGCCGCTGCGATGGAGCTGCAATCATCCTGAAAATGATGGTTGGCTCATGCACAGAGTGGATCAGTCAACAGCCAAACACTCTTTTTTTCTTTTTTTTTAAACTCTGATTTCATCCACTGCCCGTCCACTGGATTAAAAAAAGATCACATTTGTACCGGCTAAATGGATTTGGGGATAAAGATGGATGTTAAAAAGTAAATGCTCTCAGTGATATGGTTACTTTAAAAACATGAAGGAGCTTCAGACGAGGTCTTAGGACAAATTGATCTGGTCAGCGTGTTCATTTGGGATCCTCTGGATTTATTATGACATGAGTATCAGGTTCTTGTAGCTCCAGAGAGCGAGCATGTTAAAACCAAGTTTGGTCTGACTCATTGTTGTTCTTGTCCTTTGGACTTTGGAGTCGTTGGAATTTCTTTCCTTATATTGATATTAATTCTCATTCTGCTTTCATGCCTGGTTGGTTAAAGCAACATGGGATCAGGTGTTTTATAGGTGTTATAGATGTTAGATGTAGAACAGAAACCACGGGCCAAACCTGGTCAGAAGTTCTTTGAATGTTTAACTATTTAATATGTCTGGTTATCCTCGGTGTGACTTTTTATTGCTCCTGAAGAGGAAACGTTAGCTGCACCAAGGTGAACTATTACTAAAACCTCATTACAAACTGTGGATTGAGGAAAATTAAATAACTGCAGGTATTTTCAGGCGCTGACACGATCAAAGTTTAGATGTTTGATTCCCTCTAAGGCAGCGCATCATTTCTAGACGCATGTATCCCCGCTGTCCGGACAATTTACTCTAAAGAAAGAACATTTTCATGGTTAGTGGCAGAAAATATATTGCTATCAGTTGTGATTCCAGATCCTCAAATGTGAATATTGCTTGTTTTTTATTAAGCTGCATAGATTTGGAGTTTGGAACTGTTGGTTGGACAAAAACAAGCAATTCAAGTGTGTGTGTTTTGAATTTGGAAACTCATAACGGGCCTTTTTAAGCGTTTTCTGACATTCTATAGACCTTTGATTCAAAATAACAAAATAATTGGGAAGCCAACTAATAAAAAAACACCCAAGCTGAATTGTATTGACATAAAGGTCAGCATTAGAGAATCTAATCAAATCTCACATATATCCATATTCATCCATGGCTGCCCTGGTCGTTCTGCAGTGGCTCTTCACCCGCAGCGATCAATAGTGATAATATTTGTTAGTTGCTGCCTTCATAATATAACCTGAGGTCATATTTGTGGTCACCAACTTGACTTAAACCCATTCTGTGGTGCACATGTCATCCTCAGTCCATCATATCTCCAATAACAAAACACTGAATGCATATTTTGATTTAATATGTTCACACAATGAAATACGGACCATTTCTGATTTGAGGTTTGATGTTTTCTCTCTCTTATATCACTGATGAACATCTGGGAGTTTTTGGCTGTTGATCAAACACAACAATAGATGAAATGTGCAAATGTTTGCCAAGGAGGCGTAATTGTTAGGATGCATATCACATAATCATCACTGCACATTTAGGATACACCTTGAAAACAAACTGATGCCTGTCTTTGATTCCCCCAACGAGGTTTTGATGCAGACGCTCGTCAGCGTTTGTTCTTAATGTCCATAAAACATATAGTGGTTTAAAAGAGAGCGTCCTGGAGTGTTGTTGTGATTTTTATGTCTACGTGTGTTGATTTATGTTTAGTCCACAACCCAAAGATATTTACTTTACTGTCACAGAGGAGTGAAGAAGCCAGGAAATATTCACATTCAAGAAGCTGAAATTGGAGAATTCTGACTTTTTTTCATGACTAATTGTGCTTCTGTGTGTGAAGTGTAGTGTTTGAGTTATTCTGGGCTGCACACACACACACATTATCTCATACGCGTAAGTACAGTCACACACACTCTTTGATGCACTCTCTCTCTGTTCCTCTCGTACGCTCACACTCGTGCTCGCTCGCCCTGCTCCGAGCTGGTTAGCTGTGCTCTCTGTGTCTCTGTGGAGGGATTACTGTGTCCTGTGTGATTATCTGTCTATTAATAGCTTCCTTTAAGGCCGTTCACATGCTCCTATAGTGGCAGAGCTGCAGGCTCCCCGCGACACCAGCCGACCCTGAACCCTGCAGCCAGTAATTACTGTAATGAACTGCAGCCTACTGTACACACATGGACCTGCACGGACACACACGCATGTATTCACAGCACTGCAACGAGCGGTGCTAAAAGGATTTTTATCCTGATATTTATCTCAATGTAATTTTTCAGATAGTGTTCCAGCTTCTACTCCGAGCCAAACGCCTCCGCAGCCACAACACACAGAGACCCAGATAAATCTTCCCTCCTCAGGCCAGCGGGGTGATGAACGCTGACCTCTGAATGTACTCGGCCTCGTCTGGTCCTCTGTGAATACGCCGCACCGCCCTGCAGATTTGCATACTCGCACTCGAGTTTGTACAAAACTGGTGCAGAAATAGTTCACATGTATATTTATGGGCATTTTGCATCCAAACATGTGCAGTTAATCAGTTTAAATGCATCTGATCAGATGTGGCAGAGGTTTGTTTTCCAGGACGGGGAAACTCCTCTTTCTTCCTCCTTGAATGCTCAGATCTTCAAGATGTTTTCAAGAACTTTTAGATGCATTTGAGCCTGATTTTTGGTTTGTGAGGATCAGAACAGGGTCACAGCTGTCTGCACAATCACTGAAAGTTGAGTACCTCAGCATGCATTGTCGGGGTTTATGCCATAATGCAGCACAGGATGTGGAGGAGTGGTTTTATTTTAAGGTCATGTCGCTAATGCATTTGTGCACAAATGCGTTTACATCTACAGGCAAGAATGCAAACGCACATATAGACCTACAGACCTTACAGAGTGACGCAAACAGCATTTTAAAATCCTGCTTCTTGATTTTTCTCCGGTGTTTTTAATGTCACTTGATCAGAAAGACTCTGACAAAGACATTTTTGCATTTTATTTCAATGCTGACCTTGTAGAGATGGTAAACCTGGTGGAACCAGAATCCTGGACAATCAACGATGTAAATTAGATGTGTTGGATTGTCTGTTTGTTTTTGCATTATGTTGGAAGAACACGAGTGCCATGATTGACGTCTTGGTGTGATTGTGGCGGCTGTTAACAATATCACTTTACAATGTGGATTCACTGAACCTCTGAACGAACAGCTGCATATTTACACAGACAGCAGATGTGTAGCGACATTAGCATTCATTCTGAGTTGTTGTTGTGTGTGCCTGATGAATGTAAGTGCAATATTCACACTCCTGACTCTGGTTTGCTCTCTAAATATTCACTTTCTCTACCAGCGAGTGTCGGACTCTGTCTGCCGTTTGATGCTGAGCAGCAGGTTCCGTCCAGTCGGCTAAAACCGTCTGTGCACGACTGCTGGAAACAATGAGAGCTATGAGACGGAACCAAACCAATAAAGCTGTGGCTCGTAAAACAACTTGTTAATATAAAAATATAGATTACAGCAGCTTTAAAGCTCGCTTTTGGTTTCTTCTCCACATGCTGATATTTCCCAGAGATCCTGATGCTCTTATCCGGGGCAACTTCAAAAGAATGAGCAGGAAAGACTCTGAGTGTCTCGCTCAAGGACATGCAGACTGTGCAGCCACCTTAATATTCTGGTCGACACTCTTTTTTAGGCATTTGGAGCACTGAGTGATCATATCACATGCAGGGCGAAGAGGAACTTGTTTCGTCTTGTTGGCAGATTAACAGTGAGTTACTGTCCACACAGATTGTAGATTATTTTCCATCCCTGTTTCATATGATTTAATGTCTCACTCTGCAATGAAACTTTTGCTTAAAGTCGAGAGTCTGATGTCTTTGCTCTGATAAATGTCTGGATATTGTGGCATCGTGCAGTCGGTTCTTCCATCCTGACAAGATTGTGGAGCAGGATTAAATCCTGCAGAGCCCAGGACTCCTGCCAGTCAGTCAGGGTTCGGGTTTGTTTGCGACTGGCCTGGTTGGACTCGGCCTCAGTGAGCTGAGCTGAAACAGGAGGCCAACAGGTCGTGAGTAACTCGTGGCATTTGGATCAAAACATGTTCAGAATAATCACTTTATATGCGCATGGTGAGATCTGCTCCGGCTTGTTTCCCAGGACAGGAAGCTGCACTTTGTGTTTGAATGTCCAGAGCGTCAGGAAGAAAAAGGAGTTCGAGACTTTAAACTTTTGTTTACAGCGACTGCCTTCCAGAGACTTAATTTGACAGAATTAATGGAAAAAATACTTGAAATAATGAAAACCTCACCTAAGGAATTTTAAATTTTGCAACATTTCTTTTTCCAACCACATCTCGAGGCACAAACAGCCTGTTTTTATAAATCCTATCAAGTCAAGAAATCTTAGTAAAGTCACATGAGAGATGTTTTGGCAAACCAGCAGAAGAAAATAAGTCTGTGATCAGACTCGCGTTGTAGCCTGCTGCACATCAATGAATGAGAGGAGTGCTAATGAGCGTTAGCTTCTCCTCTTGGCTCGATGCCTTCCCGGCAAACCTGAAAGCTAAACATAGTTCAGTTTCAATGCAATAGGCACACACAATCCTTTATAGTCAATATACTGTATTACATTTTAGTTTCTTGGGTCATTAAATGTAGAAATCGTCAAAGGGAAAAAAAATAAATTGTCAGAATTTGTAGATTTCTCCTGAACCTAAATTTTGTCTAGCATAAAAAATGATTATAAACTTTTACCTGGATAAAGTTTATTTTTCTTTTGAAGAAATACAAATCAAACACAGGGGTTCAGAGTCGGTTCTGTCTGTAACCTCTCAGCAGAATGCCACAAAATCCTGCTGAACCTTTTAAACATTAAGTCCATAAAATGTTGGAATATGGTGAGAAAAAAAGACAATTTATTATTTCCTAATTAATCGGTGTGAACCAGCGGATGTTGTGAGGAGGTGAAAAAGTCGTTTGATTGTTTTTGTAGAAAAGTTTCTCACTCATTTCCATGCAGCTTGTGACTCGACATCAAGTGCAGCAGAATTCATAATGACAAACGAACGAGCGCTTTGAAGTGTAATTTCGGAGCACGCTCGCACTTCAAACACACACACACCACACACACACACACACACACACAGTGCTACTGGTGCGCCGCCTTCAGAGCAGCTTATCTCTTGCGTAAGAATGGCCCAGTCCTACTGGGATCAGGTCTGGTAATCGGGGAAGAGCGTTGAGTATCTCCCTGAAGGTCTGAACTCTGTGCGACCCTCCGCCATGTCTGCCACTGTGAGAGCTGAATAAAGACACCTGCCTACTCGCTCTTCCTGTACATCCGTACGCTTTGTGACAGCTCAGCCTCCGTCAAACCCCATCCGAAGCACTCGCTGCTGGATAATGAGGCTGTTGCGCTCGTCTGCTTACAGAGAGCGTTTGCAGAAAACATGAATAAGTGAAATGCGAAAGCAGAGCAGGAAGCTGAGTTTCTTACCTGCAGTGTCTCTTGACTTCACTGACAAACAGTTTTGTTGTAATCCAACGTAAACACCAAGAGAGAACCTGAATTTTTGGGAAGTTGTAATCTGCAGCATCCTTTTGTGTTGTTGTAGCTATTGCGGCTATCCCTGATGATGCTAACCGAGCCAGTGCATCTTCTATTTATACCAAGACAGACAGACCTCGCAGCTGCAGCGAGTTTCCTCTGTGTCAGGAAACTGTGTTGTCAGCAACGGGATAGAAAATAGAAAAACACTTATGAATGATTGCAGAGAATCCTCAGAAACAAAATCAGCTTCTTAACACAGATTTTATTTATTTCCTTCCCTCTTTCACACATTTGCTCCTCAGAAAAGTTTCGCCTGAGTTTCCCTGTTTCTGTTTTTGGAGGATTGATTGATGGTGTGTTTTAGGAGTGTGTATGTTCTCTACTGTCTGTGTGGAAGGGTCATATATGGGGGGTTTGGACCTGCTATTACCTGTGTAAGTTCTGCAAAGCACTCAGATGAGTAGGAAGTGTGGTTGAAAGCTCCTCCATAACCTGGTAGGTGGGACCTTGAGAGTCAGTCAGACAGACAGCGGAGGAGAAAAACCACACGAAGATGAGACGACATGAAAGAGTGGACGCAAACATTTAGACAAAACCAAATAAACTAACAATCAAACCAGCAGAACAAAAAGCACAATGAAGCACAAACAAAACGGAGACATTTTGAACAAGAAACCAACAAATAATTACGTAACTCCTCGGCTGGATTCAAACCAGCAGCATCACAGTTACAGTGTCTCAGACCACCGTCTCACCGTGTCTCCATTTTTACTTCCACTGTCTTTATTCCAAGTCTTTGATTGTGTGCTCTCTGGTTTCTGACCTCTGTGGGAGTCAGAACCGTCTGCCTGTGTGGTTCACATTTATTTCTGCACCAATTTAGCTGACGTTTGTCTTCATCTTCTCTTCCTCTGTGTCTTCTTTTTGCGTCCAGACGTGCCAGCGCCGGAGCAGCCGGAGCTGTTCCTGAAGAAGCTGCAGCAGTGCTGTACTGTCTTTGACTTTATGGACACGCTGTCGGACCTCAAGATGAAGGAGTACAAGCGCTCCACGCTCAACGAGCTGGTGGACTACGTGACCGTCAGCCGGGGCTACCTGACAGAGCAGGCCTACCCCGAGGTCGTCAAAATGGTGAGGAGGAGAGAACATTCAACGTACACTAGAGAAAGATACAGGGACCTGAACATTTGTAGAAGGAGCTGTTTTAATGTTTACATGTCGTCCAAAATGTTTCTGAACTGGTTCAGTAGATCTTCTCAGCCGGCAGCTGCAAAACATCCTCGCTCCTAGTTTGTGTCTCAGAGTGAGATCCTCTTTGTTTAATCAGAAACAGCCGTGATATTACTCTTTTTTTTAGTTGTGGTGGAAACAACAAAGTGATTCTTAATCTAGCGTGACTTGACTTGTGTTAGAATAAAACATTATCTGCAGGACATTAGTATTTACATTCGCGTATTAGACCTTTTCTCTTTTTCTTCCTCGTTCCATTAATCATCTGACCAACCTGTGAGATTTATCTTGTGTTGTCCCCGATCTCCAGCATGATTGATGCCTTACTGTATGAAATTTAAATATACATTTCCTTTTGTGACCCACAACTGCAGCCAGAGATATTAAAGGAACAGCTGCCTTGTAAGGAAGATTTTTATGCCCCAAGGTTTTATATTTACGGGTTGTCCGTCTATATATACGTCCCGTCTGTCTCGGGAACAACTTGAGGGAATTTCTTCAAATTTGACATCCACTTGGACTCGAGGATGAACCGTCACTGACCTCACAAAACACATTTGTGGCCATAAGTTCAGCTCCAGTCCATCGTCTCAAAAACCGTCCAGCCGTCATCTCAGGTCTTCACTCTCTCGGCCATGACGGTGACTAAGCGAAGTACAAACAGGTTTTAATCCTAGCCGTCATATTTCAATGATTTTGTTTGTTTGCTCACACACTCACGTGCATAAATCTTAAAATAATCACGTCGTTGAGGTTTACACTCTGATCTGTAAACTCGCCACACTCAGACTTGTCCTCAGGTCTTGTCCCATTTTCCACCCAGCTGTCTTGTGCCTCTGTTGTTCGCACAAACACTCACGTGAGGCTCTGATTTAACTCGGTGTCCTCGAAGCAAAGAATCACTCCAAACACACGGCTGAGCAGTCAGATTTTCAGGTTTATTATGGAGTTTATTTATGTCACAATCTTCTTGAGCTTCTTATTGACGACGTGTGTGGTTTGATCAAACATTCAACAAGTGTCTCAGCTGACAGTTTACTGTGTGAACTCAGCAACGGTGGAAAGCTGAAGTCAACTTAATGTAACATGAATAAGAAAAAGATGATTTGTACAAAAATGGGTCTTAAATTTAGTTCAAAATAATCTTGAAATGTCTTGATGAGCATCCAGTTTGAGTGTCTGACCTGCAGAAACTCTGTTCAATCAAAAACAGATTTTAATTAAAACATTAAAGAAAAGAAAACAGCAAAGAAACGTAACAGAAAAAACTGGAGTCTGTTTGTGCAAATGTCTGTAGGCTATCTTTTATCTGCTGGAAGGGAACGAGCACAGACAGCACACACACACTTCAGCAGACACATTTGCATGAAATAAGTCAGAAAACAAATTCACATTGTGTCGTGTGTGTGGACGCTGCACAGCCGCGGGCGTCCTGAATGATAATATTTGTTTACCTCGTGCCCAGAGTTCTTCATCGAGATCTGAAATCATGTCATCTCTCAGGACAGGACGGGAACTCTTGTTGTCATTTCCAGACGCAGATTTTTAAAGTGTCGCCTTTGTGTTTCGCTGCAGGTGTCTCACAACATATTCCGGACCCTTCCGCCCAGTGACAGTAACGAGTTTGACCCTGAGGAAGACGAGCCCACGCTCGAGGCCTCCTGGCCACACTTACAGGTAAACACCGACAAACAAGTGTGTGTTTGTGTGTGTGTGGGTGTATTACTAATTAACAGGCTGCATCTTGTTTTGTTTAATTGCTCCTCAAACATAAATTAATTACGAGCTATTTCTCCACAAACAATGGTTCATTCACACTCCCAGGACTGTTGTGCAGCACGACAGACTGTAATGTCAGTTAGCTTGTTTTATTTATCATCTTTTAACAGCAGCTTGAATCACATCATCACCAACAGTACACACACGTGACACACACGTCATATCTTATTTACTGGAAAGACTGAACGATCTCCTGGCAGGGAGGCTCCACAGAGGTGGTGTCCTGGACTTTGATCCTGATGCTAACGAGGGTGTGCTACGTCACAGCTTGTCCTTTTCCTTCCACCAGAGTCTCTCACAGCTGAGACATACTGAGGTGTTGTTGCCACAAGTCTTGCAAGACATATAACCGGCCGAACTCCCAAAGGAAGGTAGATTAAAACAGACAAAAACACACAAAAACAAACAATCAGCATGTCAGACGCAGCCGTCGCTAACATGCAGCGCCAGGAAGCATTTAGATTGTCTTTGTGTGACTTGTTGTAATTTTTATGTGCCGACACTGAATCTAACTGAGAGAACAAAACTGTATGAAGCTGCACAAATTATCAGGACATTTCTGTTTTGCACAGATTAAAGAATCGAGACACGGCGTGTTAATTTGTGAGCTGTAGAGGCGTTTATAGGCCTCGCGTAGAGCCAGGCGAGCTGTTTTCTCCTGTTTTCAGTCGTTCATGCTAAGCTAGGTATGAGAGCGGTGTAGACTTTCACTCTCTGAATGTCCCAAACTGAAGCCACTGGTCCTGGTGGTTGTATTCTGGTCCTGGTGGTTGTATTCTGGTCCTGGTGGTTGTATCCTGGTCCTGGTGGTTGTATTTGGTCCTGGTGGTTGTATCCTGGTCCTGGTGGTTGTATCCTGGTCCTGGTGGTTGTATCTGGTCCTGGTGGTTGTATCCTGGTCCTGGTGGTTGTATCTGGTCCTGGTGGTTGTATTCTGGTCCTGGTGGTTGTATCCTGGTCCTGGTGGTTGTATTCTGGTCCTGGTGGTTGTATTCTGGTCCTGGTGGTTGTATCCTGGTCCTGGTGGTTGTATCCTGGTCCTGGTGGTTGTATCCTGGTCCTGGTGGTTGTATCCTGGTCCTGTTGGTTGTATCTGGTCCTGGTGGTTGTATCCTGGTCCTGGTGGTTGTATCCTGGTCCTGGTGGCTGGGTAGGTTGTGGAGCCAGGCTCTCCGGTCTCTCACCTCCCCTCCTCCTTCTCTATGTGCCTGCTGCCCAGGACTCCTTTAGAAATGAGATGCAAATCTCAAGGAGAAGCTTCCTGGTAAAACTACTTTTCTTTTTTGTTTTGTCTCTTTTGCCCAAAGTCATATTTCCCCCCAATCAGAACCCAGTTTATTCACCATCATTCTGGCCAATCCCACCATGTTTGTACTGAGCTGCAGCCACAGACTCTGAGTCCAGTCCCAGTGATCACAGGGTCAGTTTAAGAGCTCCCATTTCTAACAGGAACACGTCAGTCTGCAGATTTTTCTTGTATCTTTTGATCAGCTTGTTGTTGTTCCGCAGGGCGTTTGTGACTTCCTGCACAGCACTCAGCTGATCAAACAAGCGTGATTGAACTTCTTGCGCAGATTTTAAATCTTTTTAACATCATCTCTCTCGCTCTCATCCTCCCTCCATCCCTCCTCTTCCTCTTCTTCTCCTCCTCTCTCCAGTTGGTATACGAGTTCTTCATCCGGTTCTTGGAGAGTCAGGAATTCCAGCCCAGCATTGCCAAAAAGTACATAGACCAGAAGTTTGTCCTACAGGTGAGTGTTTGAGTCGGCCTGCAGGTCAGACATCACCTGCTTCTTCATTCTGTCACTTGTTTTTCTCTCCCTGCTGCCTCCTCTGTGTTTCATCTTCCTTTCTCTCTGATTCTGACTTCCTGTCTGTCCGTCTGTGTTCCTTCTCCTCCGTCCAGCTCTTGGAGTTGTTTGACAGCGAGGATCCTCGGGAGAGAGACTACCTGAAGACAGTCTTGCATAGAATCTACGGCAAATTCCTGGGGCTGAGGGCTTTTATACGAAAACAGATCAATAATATTTTTCTACGGTGAGTTGACATTGGTTCTTCAAGTATCAAATATTCCTGTTTGCCAGGAGCTGTTTGTCACACTGACTTGACAAGTTTTGTGTTGCCGTTCGCTCGCCGCTGGCCTGCAAACTTTGCCAGAACATGATTGGCGTCCTTGTGTTTCGTCGCACATCAGCGCCGTTAGCTTGTTGAACCGTCTGCAGCTTCTTAAAATCATCTTAAAAAATATAAATGCTCACAGCTGAAATCTGTTTCTGAGGTTGGAATGAACGTGACGGTTGCTGATGAATATTTTGAAAAGGCGTCTTTCTGTCAGAGCGCACAGTTTTTTTTTTCAGTATGCAAATTCGCAGGTGCACACAGATGCTAAAGATACTGACGACAAGCGGGTGTTTTTCCAGAGAGAATTCCCATGACTGTTATAAATATCCCTGAACAGCGTGAACACAATTTGAATGGATCTTTCTACTGATAAACCGCAAAAACTCAGAATCTAAACAGAATTTGTCTATTTTTTAAGACGCAGTCATCTCGAAACTTTGATTTTATGGAGGTTGTTCACTTTTCTTTTTTAGCTTATTGCAAGTAAGAACATCTTGTAGTTTGTTTTTTAAAACAATAATTCTTTCTTTAACTGGTGCAAGACTAAAACTTGAGGATCCTGCACACCAGAACTGCTGCAGGATGTTTTTTCAAGTAGAAGATCTGAATCTCTGGCGTTGTTGGTTCTGCAGAGGGCAGCGTGGACCCTGAGGTTCCTCACTTCGTTGTAGTTGTTGAGCCGTTTCTCTGCCTCGGTCTCATTTCTGTCTCCGGTCTTTTGTCTCCTCTTCTCTCCTGTCTGCAGTTTTGTTTATGAGACGGAGCACTTCAACGGGGTGGCGGAGTTGCTGGAGATCCTGGGGAGGTATGTGGACGACCTCCGACCCCTCAGACACACATTTACACTCTGCTGATGCTTTTAGAGGCACACGGACCTGAAGAGCACCGACAGAACCGAGCTCAACCCGTTTCTGAGTCGATGAGGATCTTTTGTTCCGTCTCTTATAAAGATGGAGATCTTTTTCAGTCAAGACGGCAGAACAAAACAATTGATCAAGATGGTAAAAACAGGATTGTCACAGTGTAGAGACGTCAGGTTCAGGCTAAGTTTGACTTGTAGATAAGGAATAAATTAATCCTCTCAGCTCAACAGTCTTTTTAATCCATTTTAATCCATAAAAAAAAGAAAAAAGCGCCGACCTACACAGACAGTTTATCAGCTTTGTGTCAGGAGAAGCACGAGGTCGCCCGACACGGTCGAGGGCGATCGCCGCCTGATAACAGTTTGTTAAAAAATATACATGAAATATGTCTGAAATGTATCGACATAATCCCCTCATAGCTGCGTCTGTGCTCTTGAGTCTTTAATAGAACGTCGGACAGAATTTAAATGACGGTTTCTGTTTCCTCGAGTCACAAGTTATTTTGGGGGGACAGAAACTAAAGTTCAGAGAAAGAAAAGGTTCAAAATGAAACTGAGAACAATTAATCAATGACGATCATCAGCTCTTCAGTTTGTTTGCTGTTTTAAACACTCGCTGAGGAACGTCGTGCTGAAACAATCAGTCCGTTATTCGAGTCGTTAATGAAGCAGAAATGAACTGTGAATAGTTTTGATCGTTACAGGTTCATCCTCAAACATTGAATTAAGTAAAACAGCTAATAAACTGATTACGTTTGAATTAATGATGCATTTATTCCCACATCTGGCCTTTGCCTCCCTCCAACATACACCCACATGTTTTCCATTTGACTTTGATGCGAAGCTGAAACTTCAGTGTGCAGCGATTTTACTGAGACAAAAGAGAGAGTCACAAGTGAAGGGGTGAAAAGTTGAAGCATTTTTTCTTTTCTTTAAAAATGTTTGTCTTTACAGAGACGACAAACAGCTTCACTGTCTGCCAGCGTCAGGAGAATCGATTGAGTGTTCATGAAACATTACTGTAACTGAATGAGTCACAGAAGGAGATGTGACGCAGCCTGTCGGGTTCAGCTCTGATGATTCATTAGTTAAAAGCATCGTAGTGATTAATCTCTCCATGTCGGTCTCAGTGACGAGGAAACGGAAAAGTTCAATCAAATCTGTATCGCGTGCGGTTGGATTTTTTTTTGTCTGACCTTTGAAGAAATCAGAGTTGGATCATCGTCTTCTTCGCTCAAACTTATCAGCCGTTTTCTGAACTTTCCTCTGTTTTGTTACCAGCGTTAGTAACAGAGCAGAGGAAAGTTCAGGCAAGTTTTATTTATTTATATTGCACCGTTCAGACAGACGGCAATCAAAAGAGACGCAGAAAGGCATCGAAATAAGACATTAAAGCATTAAGGAAATGTTAAAATTGCATTTAAAAGACAACAAAAACAGAAAGCAAGGAAATAAAAAGAAACAGATAAAAAAGACTGTAATGTTTCACACATGCTCTGACAGTTTGAGCACATCAGGTATTCAGGAAGTTTGTTCCAGAGAGAAGAGAAACACAAAAGATTTCACTCGGCTGTGCGACCTCAAAATGCTCGATACTCATCAGTTAAATATGTTTGTTACTGTTCCACAAAAAGAAATGAAAGGAACGTTTCAGTGAAGGTCCGCGGGCCTGAAGGTTCTGTGTAGTTTGTTTCAGGAGCTTTTAGAGAAACATCACGTCTGTTCTCTCTGAAGGTTACAGACCATCTCCTCCGTCAGTTCTTTCTCCTCCGGGCTCCGTCGGCTGGATAAACATCGTTTTGTCTGCAGCTCATTGATCTTCCACAATGAAACTCTTTCAAGTGTTCATGTTTAATTTATGTTCATATTCTCTCTCTCTCTCTCTGTCTCTCTGTGTCTCTCTCAGTATAATCAATGGTTTCGCTCTGCCACTGAAAGCGGAGCATAAACAGTTTCTGGTCAAAGTGTTGCTCCCCCTCCACACTGTCAGGAGTCTGTCCCTCTTCCACGCACAGGTAACGTATGTGTGCGGTGTCGCTTGACTTGGTGTCAAAATAAAGCATGAATTTAAAAACGTAATCATGATCAAAATTACCCAGTTATACAAATTAATACAGTGATCGAACTTGAGACAAGCAGCTGGTGAGATAAACCAAGAGACCAACATTGATTTGTGGGGTGTGTAAAGGAATTCTGTTGATTTATAGTAACAGGAAGTGATTGTAGAGGCTTTTAGAGTTTGGATTTCAGGTTTAGGTTCATGGAAAGTTCTTGAATTTTACTTTTTAATAGCTGAACGAACCCTGAATAACCCGACTATGAAGTGATGAGATCCAGAGCGACTGAAACTTTCCTGACTAGCTAGAAAGCTATGTAAACAAAGTCGCTCATGATCACTAACAGTCGTGTCAAACATTTAAAAAATGGAAACTGAAGTCATATTTCAGATTTAAAGAACAGCTGCTCAGCCAACAGAGAAAGAATTAGTCGTAGGTGGAAGTTTAATGGTTTATGACACAAAGTCCAAAGATTTTAATCTGAGTTGCTCTTGTCGCTAAGCTAACGAGCTAAACTGTCTCCTAACATCGGTTCTCTTCTCTTCCTGCAGTTGGCGTATTGCATTGTACAGTTCCTAGAGAAAGACCCAACATTAACAGAACCAGTAAGTGTCAGCTGACATAACTGCATGAAGTTTTACTGCTTTTATGTCTTTTTATGTGTGTTTAATGTTCTCACACACACTGTGATGTATCTCGACATGAGCCTTCGTCCTGCGAAAATATTTCTGCATCATTGGACGTTAAGTTTTGGGATCTGGACTCGAGAATCGTATAATAATGCGACAGAACGTTTGTGTGAGCTCAGTGTTTTGGGTGACAGCACCTGTCTGCTCCACATCTGCCTCCCTGCTACACTGACACCACAACACGCTGCAGACGGCGCCCCACTGAGGCGAAACGAGGAGCTGCACGAACATTTTCACGAGGAGAAGTTGGATGAACTCAGTCTGTGTCTCTTCTTCCTCCTCAGGTCATCAGAGGCTTACTGAAGTACTGGCCGAAAACCTGCAGTCAAAAAGAGGTGAGGCGCGTCGTTTTCTCTTTGTGTTTGAACTCTACGTGTGTGTGTGAACTGTGTGTGGTAACACTTTGTGCTGTCGTGCAGGTGATGTTTCTAGGGGAGCTGGAGGAAATCCTGGACGTCATCGAACCAACACAGTTCGTCAAGATCCAGGAGCCGCTCTTCAAACAGATCTCCAGATGTGTCTCCAGCCCACACTTCCAGGTCAGGACCACACATCTGGATTTTAGAAACTGATAACCGCTGAAAAAAAATAGCTTTTTCTAGAAGCGATATGCTTAAAATGTCTCAGTTAACCTTATTTTCTTCTAAGTGCTCATTCAGGCTTCAGCTCTGGCTCAGAAACAACACAGGGGAACATTTCGATCTTTATGAGCTTCTGTATAAAACAACAAGTAGTCTTTGTCACGTCGTAGACAAACACTGAGGCCAGTTTGTGTTTGTCTGCCGTGTCTCAGGTTGCAGAGCGAGCTCTGTACTACTGGAACAACGAGTACATCATGAGTCTGATCGAGGAGAACTCCAGCGTCATCCTGCCCATCATGTTCGCCAGCCTCTACAGGATCTCCAAAGAGCACTGGAACCCGTGAGTGCAGCTTCATGTCATGAATAAAACTCATTCTCTGTCCTTTCTGTCCATATTGAATCAGGAAATATCCAGTTTATTATTGTTATTTAAAGAGGATTTTCTCCCTGACTTTATGTTCCCACACTACGTCATGTGGCGTCTTTGGATTTTTGCTGCCCAGCAGAATTATCTGCAGCTCTCCTCGTGTTCTCAGTTTGTTCTCCTGTGCATTAAGTACAAACTGAACCGTCTTTGTTTACTGTGAACGAGAGACGCATCTCTTGGCTGCAGAAAAGAAAAACCTCGTAGAGCTCGAGAAAAGTAACTCCAGGTGAAAATCAGTCAAAAGAAACCACTACAGAACTACAGTGAGAAAGTAATGATATATTTTTCAGCTGAATGGTCAATCAGAGATGCTGGAAGTCAAATAAACTCACTCCATATATAATGAATATTTCTATGAATTCATAATTTCTATTACCCTGAAGCTGCAGCTCCTGCGGCTCTCCTCACTTCCTGATCCTAACAGGTCTGGAAAGTTTAGAAAATCAGGAAACTTCATCTCCAAGTGACCTAATTTCCAGATCTTAAAGAGGATATGAAGAGTAGGTCGACATTTTCTCGCAAGAAAATGATGTTGAAACTGTATTTTTGACATCTGGCCGTTTGCATGTCGACTCCAAAATGGAGAAATCGGACGCATGATAAAGAATCAATGAGTCTTTTATGTTTAAGTCGGCTTCAGTCTCTGAAAAACCTCCTTTAAACACAATATTGGAAAATATAGATATAATGGTATGAAGCATAGTTTCCATGAGACCTTACGTATAATTTCAGTGAGAAAATTCTAAAACAAAAGTTGCTCTTTAAACAGATTAATCCAACAGTCGCGTATTGATAGAAGTTTCTAGACGCTGTCATGTGACCAGTTATAACCGTGGCGTCTCTCTGTCCTCCTTCCTCCCTGCAGGGCGATCGTGGCGCTGGTGTACAACGTACTGAAGGCCTTCATGGAGATGAACAGTACCTTATTCGATGAACTCACAGCCACTTACAAGTCGGACCGCCAGCGGTGAGAAACTCTTCTCGTTCACATCTTCATTATCATCGCTGAAGGAGGGTTCATGAATAGATGTGATGGGTTATGATCCCTGCAGAGCTGCTCGTCACTGCAGCGGTGTTACTATCATCACGCTTCACAGACATCAGGTTTAATATGAGCTGCGGTGATGAAAGCAGCAGCAGGAGTACGAGGAGGGGAAGAGTCACGGAAGCTAATAAGTGTTTTAGACGACCCACCACTGATCCAACTCCAGACATGTCTGAGATGCTGCGCTGGTAGAAAAGAGTACAAAACCTCACAGTGAATTCTGCTAACTTTGGTGATCATTGACTCTCCTTTAGGCTCAACATGATAGTTTCTCCAATGCTTTGTTTATGATCAATTACCTGAAAAGGCTAGCATGCTAACACATAGCGTCCTGCGTCGCTGTTGACAGTTATTTTTGTTGTCAGTGAAAGAAATCTAAGTTTAGAGATCAACTAATTAATAAGATCCTCTGACACCTTGTCTTTTGTTAGAGTTCTGAAATATTAAATCATCCGTCTTTGCTCACGACATCTGAGCTTTGTTAACTTCAGGGTTCCTGGTTACAAACTTCATTTTAAAAACACAAACAACAGAAGTTATCTGTGATCTGAATAAGCTGAAAGAAGTCCACACAGAGGTGGACTCTCGTTCCTACAAAGTTCTGACTGGTGGAAACAAACCACAGACGAGCACCAGAACTCTGTCAGACGCTGAATAAATCATAAATGTGCTCAGAGGTTCAGAAGTTTGTGACCGGACTGCAGAGTCTCACGCTCGTCCTCCATGTTGTTTTTATTTGTTCCAGTGAGAAGAAGAAGGAGAAGGAGCGGGAGGATCTGTGGAAGAAGCTGGAGGACTTGGAGCTGAAGCGGGGCCTTAGGAGCGACGGGATCATCCCAACTTAACGAAGACAGCGCCGCGTTCCCCTTCAGCCCCTCCCCCCACCTCTCAGCCCCTGTGACTCCCCCTTCCCCTCCATCCTCCCCCCCGACTCCCCTCCTCCACATCAGCCATGTCTGCCCAGAGCTCTGAGAAAAACCCCGATACAGGGCCTTCGTCTCTGGATGGACACGGAGCGCCCGCTGGTTTCTTAATTGTTTTTGTTTTTTGTTTTTTTTCTTATGTTTTTTTTTCTCCTGTGTTTGTTTGTGCGACTTACTTTACAGTAGATTCATCACGTCTGTTTTCATTATTTCAACAGCACTGTAAATAATTATTTTTTTCTTTTTTTTTTTCCCTTAAACTGATATTATTGCAAAACGGAAAAAAAACAAAACAATAATAATAAAAAAAAAGGAAGAAAAAAATAGAAAATGAGAAAATGACTTGTGTGGGAGGGGAACAAAAAAAAAACAAACAAAAAAACACTTTTGGACTGTAGGACATGAAATGAACTCTTGGAAAACAAAAAAACAACAAAAAAAGAGAAGATAGATTGATTTTAACTCTTCATCCCACTCTTCTTCAGTACAGTCCCGTATGTAATTTTTATTTCCTGGTTCTCCTCTTTGCTTTTCCTCTCGTTGCCTCCATCTTTCTGTTCCCTCCCTCCTTCCTCTCTTAACGGTGCATCTGTCATTTCTGCCCCCCTGTGTGGGACGGTCCGGACTGATAATGGGTCCCCCTCTCCCCGCCGCCCCCCCTCGCCGCCTCTCTGGCCCCGCCCACCTGCCGACATTTTCTCCTTCCTGTTTAAAACGGGCAGAAAAAAAACTGAACAAAAACACATTTTAAAAAACGACAACAGGGACTTTGTGAGTAACACGAACATCTCCTCTTTGAGTGCGTTTACATGCGTGTTCGTGGAAAATTCAACTGTAAAATAAATATTTGTCTACATTTGTCACCCTCAGATCACGTGAAATAATCCCCCACAAGATTCGTATGTTACGATCTCAAAATACTAAGAAAAAACCTTCGTTTTACGACTAGAACCTCTGTGACGTTTGAATTCCTGTGGCTGCTTCACAATAAAAGCCACCACTTGATTCGCCAGTTAAACCGCTTTAATGTGAAGGAGCAGCAGAAGGAAATGTTTAACGAGGAAAAGCTTCGATCAATGGATGCACGATATCCCGTTAAAGTTTAACGCTCAGATTTCTCTGTTGTTCCTGCAGCGTATATGTAACATATTGTTATGCCCGTTCGTTATCGTGACCGCAGACGCAGACAAACAATAATTCCTCAAAACGTTCAGCCTGCAAAATTAGAAGACTGTGTAGTTAATGGTTTGCATTGTGTACACGTCATTAAAGCATCTTCTCATCTAAAATCTATAAAACTGAAGCATGTCGTATACGTATATTATCTTGAACCAACGATGTTAAGTGATCGGTGTAACAAATGCCAAATTAAGGTGACAAAATAATTACATGGAATGCTCAGATAATTAATTTAATGTGATCTTTTATGACAAATTGTGTTTGGGCTGCAACTGACGCTTATTTTTGTTCAATCGATTGGTTGTTTGGTCTATAAAATGTCAGAACGACGTGCTCAGATGTCAAATTATCTCCACAACTCAAAGATATTCTGTTTACTGTCACAGACGAGGAAAGAAAACAGAAAATATTCAGTTTGACGATTAATTATGTAGTCGTCAACTAACCGATTTAAACGTGATTTGAACCCCGAGTGAGAATGGCGGACCCCGCCACAAACCCATGCAGTCAAAACTGGGGTTTGAAATGATTAAAAGTAAAACACTATGTGTCGGATCAGAGTTTTCCCTTTTACGTTGGTGCCATCCAGTGGCGGCCGAGAGGAAAGTAATCAGAATAAACTGAAATATGTCACCAATGTATAAATATTCCTAAGAAATTAAACTTCAGCCAGTCAGTGAGGTAGATTTTGTGACAAATATCAAACTAAGGGAACAAAGCAAACATAATAAATTCTCAGATGATTCATGTGAAGTTCTGGTTTCGACCCGCTGCCCGTTTATTGTTGCTCCTGCGTAACTTCCTGCTGACCGCATGTGAACGCACTCGACTCATCTCCTCCTCCTCCACACTACTCTTCATCTCTTGATTGCGTCTCTCCTCACCTCCATCGGTTTATTTTGTAAACCCTCTCTCCCTCCTCACCCACCTGACCAGGTGTCCCTGGTATCAGTCTGGCACTGGTACCCTCCGGCCATAACGGGGACGTAACCGATAGAAAAACATTTAAAAAAAGAAAAAAGTCTTCAGAGGAGCGCCAAAAAATCTTCCTCCCTGTTGTGAAAAGATCGACTCACCTCGCCCCCAATCCTCCTCCTCCTCCTCCTCCTCCTCCTCCTCTTCCTCCCCTCCGCCCACCGGGGGGCGCCGCGTTGACTTCACAGTATTACAACAACAACAACAACAACAACAACAACAGTGACAAAAAAAGACAACCCTGTACATTGTTATTGAATGCAGTACACTGATAATCTTGTATCTTGTAGTAATTTAGCCTATGTTTTTTGCTTAGGAAACTGTGGAGAGGAGTATCCAGTATATAAAGAGGTATTATGGAACAAGACTTCCTGGTATTTATGATAGTGTTTCCCCCCTTTTAGTCTGTTTTTTCTTTTCTGTCTCTCACTCCTCCCTCTTCTCTTGGTTTTTATCTCATTTTGGATATTTTGATGAAGTTTCTTTTGACCATTGGATATATTTTTTTTAGTTGGGGAGGGAGGGAGGGAGGGAGGGAGGGGGTGAGGGTGAGGGCAGGTAGGCAGGGAAGTCAGGGGAGGGAGGGGGGAGGGAGGGAGGTGGAGTAGAGAGAGGGGGGGAAGGCACGGACGGAGCAGAACCACTGCGGGAGGTGCGACCACGGCGGAGCCTCCCCCCTCCTCCCCGGCAGATTAATGTGTGCTTTAGAACGGCCCGGATATAATATGATTTAAAAACTGAAAAAAAAAAAAGATAAAAAAGGGTTGGAGAAATACAAATGTTTAATTATTTTAAAAAATAAAGAGATATTAAATTAAACCTGTTTTGTGATAAAGCCCAGACGCTGGATTTGCTTTATTTGACTGGGTTCACAGGTGTGTGTGTGTGTGTGTGTGTGTGTCTGTCTGTGTGTCTGTGTGTGTCTGTGTGTGTGTGTCTGTGTGTGTGTGTCTGTGTGTGTGTGTGTGTGTCTGTGTGTGTGTGTGTGTGTGTGTGTCTGTGTGTCTGTGTGTGTGTGTGACTCGTGTGGCTCTTTAAGTGTCAGATGATGTTTCAGGAGTTTTTTGGGCTGGATGGAAGAAAAACAGTAAAAAGTTCTGATGTTTACGCTCCAAATGTTGAAATGAAAACCTGCTCAGAAAACAACAATCTTCACTTTATTATCCAGAAATAAATTCCAGTATTTCCTGAAGGTTTAATCCACTACATGGACATAAAAACATCTGTATGTGAGTGTTGAAGATTCCTCCTGTGCTGGCGTAATGATAAAGACTTCCAGGTGGAGCAGCAGATGTAGAGTGTGGTGGTGAAGAGAGGAGTCCGAAGTTACTCACAGACTCAGATTTGGACCTGGATTTTGTTTTTTTTTTAGAAGAACTGCTGATGCCCGTCGACCCGCAGCGAAACATCCAGAACATTTAGAAGACAAGAGTGTAAATCTGCATTTTGAGAAGATAAATAACTACTTAGGAAATAATGTCAATGACAGTTGAACTCAAATTACAACAGAAGAAGAAGAAAAGTGACACAGGCCGTTTTTCAAAAGGCCGTTTTGGTCCCCTGCAGTTCTGCTGTATAGTAAACAGAGACTCGTCAAGCACTAGGACCAAGCGGAAAACGGCCGCTGTTTCTCTGCGTTTAGACCCGCCCACAAGCTCCTCGATTGGCTCTGCCGTGTCTTGTGTGATTGGCTGTCCCCGCTGTCACTCCATCTTGCCTGCACACCGTCTGCTGGCGGCAGGATTCATTATTAATATACCTGTTGGGCGTTTGTCCTACCTGGGTGACGTCAGCTGGAAAGATTGAAATATCAGAGATTTCATTTACATTAACGTTTTCATCGGCGTGTGTGTGTGTGTGTTTGGTAAAAGATTCAAGAGCGCGGACTGATACTAAATACCTGAATCCGAGGTAAAAAGGCCACTTTGCTCCGCATGTAGTCCGGTCACTTCTCACCGCTGAGCGCCGTCAGCTGATCTGTGACAGTTTAACTGCTTCATATCGGTACAAACTTCTCCTGGGCCGCTAGTGTGGATGAGTTTCACATTAACTTTAATATTTTTGGAGAATACGGAGATTTCGAGTCTTGGCAACAGGCTGAGTGTTCGTCACCGGCCAAGAAAAGAAAAAGAGGAAAGCAGCGAAACGGCACAAAGTTTTGGATGACAGACGAAGATGAAATAAAAGAGGATCGACACGAACTGAACACAGAAAGAGCAACCACCAACAGGTGTGAGTCATGTCAGGTAAAAGATGGTTAGAGGACATGAGCTTCAGCGGAGGATTCATCAGCTGTTCTAAATGTTCTGATCAACATCTCTGTAGTCAGTCTGGAGAACTATATTTCTGCTGAAAAACACTGAACAGTAACAAATACACTGTAAAAAGACACTGAAGTTATTTTTCGTGTTGGCAAGTAGCCGTGTAATGAACGGCGGTTATTATCGGGAATATAAGTCCCGACAGGACGAACCGGACCCCTCGAACCGTCGGTGTCCGGTTCGTCCTGTCGGGACTTATTTTCCCGATAATGGCCGCCGTTCTACACATTATCCCTCACATATCCACTTCAAGATCTCCTTATCAATTACAAAGCTCTCAATAATCTTGTAAAGTGTCTTTGAGTTTTATTCAAAGTGCTGATAATAATAATAATAATAATAATAATAATAATAATAATAATAATAATAATACATTTTATTTATAATAATAATAATAATAATAATACATTTTATTTATTATTATTATTATTATTATTATTATTATTATAACTGGAGCCTCAACAATGCAAAGATTTTTAAAAAACTTATATTTAATGGCAAACAGATACACTTATTTTCATGAATTATTTTTATGTTGAAAGGCAAAAACAAAACATCAATGATGAAAGATTTAGGGAAAAATACAATAAAACCTCAGATTACAAATGTGATTTTACATCCAAACTTATGATAATTACGAAACTAAGTTTTTTCCTCTATAACCGAATCACCAAAATTGATGATTGTTGCACCTGAAAGTGTCCCACAGTTCATGTCATGCATTAATATATTTTTGTCAGGTGACGGATGGAAGAGATGCAGAAGGAGATACAGGAGGAGGTGATGGAGGCTCACAGGTGAGGGTGACAGAATAAACATATGTTAATCATGAGATGAAGCATTGTGACAAATGTTCAGGTGATGATAATCTGTATCAGAGCTCAAACAAACACGCATCTGTATATTTTGTCTGATGAAAGAAGCAAACTGGCAATTTTGTATCGAGGCCGGTGCACTAAAAAGTCTGTGTAAATGTGTAAATGTGTTATTTTATTGGTAATAAATAGAAGCGACTGAGCAGTGAGTTCATGAGCTGAGTCAGAAACTCACAGCCAGGAGGGAGCGATATAAACTAGTTTATTTGACACAGAATTGGGTGATAAAGTTTTGCTGCATGCTTCACAACCAGTCAAACCAAAAAGAGAACAGTAAACTTAACAGTAGCAATAGAAAGAAGAACTCGAAGAACTACTAGAAAAAACAGTGAACTGAAAGAGTTTTATTAAAAATAAAACCTCTGAAATCAAAATTTCGTCCTTTAAGGTGACAAATAAAGCCAACTTTGACTTCAACTTATTTATAAAGACGGATAGGAAATCAAGAATTATAGTAAAAATAACATAATTAAAAACATACAGTATATGTACACCCGCCAGACTGCAAGATTGAAAAAGGACAGATATAATAAATAGAATAAGATTTTAAGATTAATCTTAAATGTGCAGATAAGAGCGTTCACACTTTATAACAACCATCAGTATTAATACAACAACATGGTTCTGACCACAGTGGATCCAGATCACCTGGACCCGGCTGAGGACACCAAGTCCTAGTCAGTCAGTTAGTTAACATCCCCCAGCTGCCCCCCCTCCTCTGAATGCCTTCCCTCCCCCGCCCACTGACATAAAGGCTCATTGCATAAAATTCCCAGCATGCCTTGCAAGCCTTCAGCATGCAGATAACACTCAAAATGCTTCAGAACTGGGTCAGATTGGGTCCTTATGAGTTGTTAAAGCTGCAGCAGAACCAGTACAGCCTCCCTGAGCTCTGGAGGCTGTTCTGAAGCCACTCAGAGGCAGTTTGCTCACATACAGGACTGTCTGAGGGTTGCACCATGACTCACAGGGGTCCGGGTCCAGACCTGTATATATACCAGACACTTCCCTCTCTTAGTTTGTGTAACTTCGGTTACACGTATACTAAAATTGGAACGATACAGAGAAGATTAGCATGGCCCCTGCGCAAGGATGACACGCAAATTCGTGAAGCGTTCCTCATTTTGGTTTTTAAAAGATAAATAAATGATAAAGCTGAATTCAGTAATACAGTTTATATGGTGTAATTCACCTCCCCGCCGGCAGAGGGCGCTGCTGCACCATGTCAGACACTGTTCATCCACTTTAAACGTCTTTATGTGTGAAAAACTGCCATTTTAATCCGAATTTTTGTAACTTTACTGGACTCCAGTGTTGATTTAAGATCTGTGTTGTTGTTTGCTGTTGGAGAAACGAGCCTGGAGGAGGATTTTTGGCTTTTAGGGAGAGAACTGAGGTCAGTGATAGAGATCATGCGGTGTAATTCACAACCCGGCCGGCAGAGGGCGCTGCTGCACCACGTCAGACTGTTCATCCACTTTAAACGTCTTTAAATGTGGGAAAATGCAATAAAACACGTTTTAATCACAACTTTTAGAACTTTATTGGACTCCAGTGTGGATCTAAGATCTGTGTTGTTGTTTGTGTCGGTGACAGGAGCCTGGAAGAGATCTGGAGCCTGTTTTCAGAGGTGAAGTCGAGTTTCTGGTGTCAGACTTCAGGTGAAATCTGTTAAATGTCTAAAACATCCTGTAATGCCACTGAACTCATGTCTGTGTTTAAAGGCAGTTCTGTTTTACTGTGTGGGAGACAACAGTCGTGAGGAAACAGACTCTGTTGTCAGGAGGAAAGTCGTGTTTCTGGTCTGAAACCTTTCCTTTTCTCAGATGAAATCTAAAATGTCGAGAAACCTTCTGTAATATGACACGTTTACATTTTTACAGAGACATGAAGTGTAATCTGACAGGTTTTATATGAAAACATTCATTAATTTCTGATGGTTATTTGTTAAAATCATGTCTAGAGGAACACCTTTACTGCTTTTCTTGTAGATTGTTTCTACATGTGGCGTCTGGGGAGCATTTTTAAGTATTTGTATAGTTATTTATTATTTATTAATAGTATTTATGTGACTATATAACCTCCTGGTTAACAACTTAACTTTTATTTGGCCTTTAAAGTCATGGATGTGCAAAATAAAATAACCTTGTTTGGAAGCTTAATTATTTCTGATGTATTTTAAACTATTAACATGTAAACACGTTTAATAAAACAACAACATGAATCATATTTTTATTTTGTATCTACTTGTATTGTTCTGTCCATCTTTGCCACGACCGGGATTCGAACCGGTGACCAGCTGCTCTGCACAGCGGAGCTCTTCTCCAGTTGATCAGATTTCTCGCCTGTAACCGTCCACCGTGATTTCCCGCGTCCCAGAGAGCTCAGCCAATCAGGTGGCTCGATTTGATTCAATCTTGAGGATCGAACGTTCGGGCCGTTTGCTCGTCCAATAGGAGAACCGGATTTGTTCCAATTCCTCAGTGAGCCCGCCTCCTGTCATGGCGGCGTTTGTTTACTGCGGCAGAGCAAGAAGTGAGTCAGTGATTCAAATATTCATTTATTATCATTAAATACTGGTGGAAAACATGTTAAAAACTCTTGACTTCGTTAACTGAAGTGTCTTTAACACACTTATGTCTCAGCATGATGTCATATCTGGAGTTGTATTCGTTATTAAGATGTTAAACTTTTAATTTTACTCTCTGGAATTGATTAAATTCACCAGTTAACGTATCATTGCTTTGTGTTAGCCAGCTAACTGCACGCTGTTTAAACCAATTAATCACCTCCTGTCAGCTGATCACGAGGCTTAAGCAATGACTAATTAACTATTTGGAGAAATTATGTTGGAATTAACTCAGTTTTTAATTTTACTGTCATGGATGACGTTAGCTTAGCATTTCATCTGTTAGCCAAAACTTAGCTGTGTCTGAAGTTCTTTACTATGATGCTGTTTAAACTGCTAAAACAGAGAGTGAGGTTTGTCTGTTGACAAAAATCTTTTTATGAAACCAACAGTGAATCAATGATGGAGAATACTTCCACTTCCAGTGTTTCTTCGATGGAGGACGATGGGCTGAAGGACCCCAGAGCAGCGGCTGGAGAATTGGAGGCTCAAAGATGTGCAGATTTAAGAGAATCCAAAGAGAAGAAATCCACATTGAACTGCCAGAAGACTTTGGGCTCATTCAGGTAAACAATCAGCCCCAAAAGGAGCCTTTTAGTCCTGATTTAATATTTTAATCATCACTTCCCATTTATATAACTGTTTAACACATTTTGATTTCATTCCTCAAGTGTACTTTGTCCTGCGGGTTGCACAAAGAATTCCTGCCACTCAAACAGGACCCACATGTGTGGGTGGCTGTTACTTGCTGTTACTTCCTGTTCTGTACACAGGGAGTAATATTCTCCGGTTACCCTCCAGCCCTCTGCCACTGCAGTACACATTATCAACATCAATTTCCAATAAACACTCGCTGATAAGTTGTTTATGTTTCATATCTGATGAAGCATCATAGATACCTGCAGGCAGGTAAACTGTGTGACCTGTTGTTCCGGCTTTTCAGGTTTGCAGCAGACAAACAAAATGAAGTTCAGGAGGAACGATGAGAAAAACTGATGACATCTGATGCTCTTATTGTTTAAAGAGAGACAAGAGTCACTGACACAACCTCCTTAACCACATTTGCTCCAAAGATAGAAAATATCACATTATGGCACTTTAGGGTCTTTTCAGCATTACTATCAGAAGACAGACAATAAGGACAGATGAATTAAAGGCTTCTGATAAAAGTTATTATCTTAAAAAAAACCTGCACACATGATAGAAAATATCACATTATGGGACTTTAGGGACACAATAGAAGACAGATACTAGATTATAATCAGAGAAGGAAGTTTGTTTTCCAGAGACACTCCTGATTTTGAGGGTTGGTTTTAAGGAGGAGCTGCTGCAGCAGAACAGGTTCACTTTTATCTCTGTGTGACGCAGATCTTTCACCCTCTGAAGGTACTGTAACCAAATGTTTTATACATCCTAAATTGATCTTATTGTAGTGATCCATTTACTGAATTATTTCATTCTATCACAAACCACACAATTTTGTGTGATTGTTTTTGATGGTTTATTTATTTGTGGGTTGAGAGACGCTGGAAGGTTAATTTGTCTGTCGGTCTTCCTGCACTGCACGGTGAGATATGAGCTAAATACGAGTCGTGTCTTCACGTGTTTTGAACGTCTGTGAACAGAAACATGCTCACTAGAAACCGTTAAATCATATTAGCAACGTTACCTTTCATCATCTCTGAGCTGCCGTTCAGCTAATGTCAATGTTTTCTCTCATAAATTAGGAAAAGAGTAAAATAATCACAGCAACAGATTTTTAAAGAAGATTTCATCATCTTTAGTCAAAACTGTGTTTTACAGGCGCAGAGCGTCCAGATGTCATGTGCAAAATGCCATCCAACCAAGAGTAAGTCATTATTGTGTTACTTTAGATCAGAGCTGCTTTCTGTTATGTGTCCTCGGCTACTTTCTGATCATTCTAATTATTAAAGCTCACAACAGTTTGTTAAAGCTCAGCATTATCATGGCAAGAGGAAGAGAGTGGTCCACGTCACTCAGGGACTCCTTCAGGAGCGATCGGTCAAAAGATTACAACCTTAACTTCAGAGGACAGTCTTCTCTCAGGTCAGCTTTTATTATCATTTCAATGTTCCTGCATTCATGGACAATGTGTACAGTGACAGCAGATGCTCGAGCTGTTGTCTTCTTCCTCACTGTTGTCATATAAAATCTGCTGCTTTTGCTTTTAATGTTTATTCTGATACTGATGAACAGTGCTGATAACTTACTGCGGCTCAGATTTAATATGATAGTGAAAGAAATCAGTGAGTCAAACCTCATTTTACATTCTTGCACAGACTTGTTGAAACACATATCAGTAAGACTGTGAACATTTTTTTCCCTGTGATGCTGGAAACATCTAATAATTCATGTTAGTGTATCACAAATGTTAGAAAACAGAGTTTGTTAGTATTTTAACCCTGTGTGATGATGACAAGCAGCAGATCAAACACTTTAAAATACATAAACACATTTTTTTATTACACGTTCATCTGATGTCAGTGGGAGTTTTGACAGCTTTCACTCCAGAAGAAAATATCTGCCTTTATAAATGATATTGCATAAAAACTGCCTGGATTAATCCTGATCCTGATCTGAGTTTGAGTTTGTTGACCGGCTCTTTTATTTAATGTCCCGTCAGTGTGGTCATCCATATTGAAATTGATAGATGAGAAATACAAGCTTTAAAAACATGAATAACACAAATACACATTGTGAGAGACAAAAATGAGATGATAAGTATTTGTGTTTCTTCCTTCCAGAGTCTCTGTGGAAAATCAGCATTGTGCCTCTACTGAGAGTGACGGACGAGATGGTCACACTGAAGAGTTAAAAGAGGGAAAGTTCTCTTTTAAAAAGATGTAAGTTTGAACTAATCATCACATTATTATAGTGGTTATTAATACATCACTTTCACTGAGTATCAAATGTTTGTGTAATTTAGAATAAGGTTTAAGTAACATAACTTACAGTCACATTATAATAGTGATTGTTACTCACTGCAGGCTGCGACACGCTGTCAAACATCTTCTCAAGAGGGTTTTTTAAGAACAACATGGAGTCGTAAAGGTGAGTGTTTGTGAACATTCAGTAATACTTGCATTTGTGTTTTTCTGTCACTTGTATCTGAACTAGAAGTCACAACAGTGACATCAACTTCTTTTTCTCTTAGATCTAAACATGGGGGAATGATTCCAGAAGATGGAACAAGATTCAAATTGAAAAGTGTCTTTAAAAGTTACTTTAAAAAAGAGAAATTATTCTGTAGAAACACCAGATTAATTTGAAGTTCTGCCTTAAAAATACTATTGAAGCTAAAGTATTAATACCACGCTGTGAAAGTGCTGTTGGACGGGAAAATCTGACATGAAAATGGTACTTAAGTAAAAGTATTGATACTAAACAAAATACTCTGTTACAAGTAAAGTCCTGCATCCAAAAAATGATTATGAATACCGCTCTGAATGAGTACTTGGCAGTTAATGTCCTTTATCAAAAATGATCCAGTATGATGGAGCAGAATTCAAATGTGATTTTCTTTGATTTTGCTGATAACTAAAGTTATGTTATCAATGAGGGATCAATCATAAAAATGATCAACCTGTTAAATCTTCATATAGTGCAGCTGTAGCAGCACCTGGGAAAGTGGGTAAAAACTGACTTGTGAATATCTTCCTTCATGCTGATGACACTAGATTACTTTACAAACATTGTAAAGATGATTTGTTGAAAGCTGTAAAGAAGAAGAAGATGAGAGGAGTCTCCCTGCTGCTCAGGAGTTTGTTGTCTGAGGTGATGATGGAGACATCGTGAACACAACCGTCTCACTTTGGGGGAAACTTAAACATATCTGGTCTGACATAATTAGTTGTTGTTACACTTTTGGATATGATTGTAAAATGTTGCTGGATCAGGAAACGATCTGAGGCCAAAAATGAAGGGAAGTGATGAACTAATGATCGTCACTGAGACTCGGTCAGTGCAGCATTCACCTCCTCTGACTGAAGTTCAGATCCTTGATTTTACCTCAGAATTTCTTCTTACTTTTCTTGTATTTTTATAATTTGCTACTTATAATCAGTTTGTGTCATTAAAAAACACATAATCCTTCATATCTGTGTTTCATTTATTAGAGAGGTTTCATCAACAAGCTGAATGAATCCAGGAATATCAAGAAGTGCCAAAAAAAAGCTTTATGTAGAGGGTCAGAAGGCTGATTCTGATATTGAAATCTCCAATAATTAGGATCTTAGCTGAACGAGTCAGATGAGCAACACCTCCCAACTGTTCAGAGGCCTGAGAAACATGGGCGGAGTTACAGTCATAAGCCAATCATGTCCATCTTATGCTCAGTGATCAAATCAGTAAGTCTTTGGTTAACAGTGATGTAATATTTGAGGGTTTTAAGTTCATTGGAGAGGCAGTTTCCAGTGACAGCCTGTTCAGTGGAGCTCATGGTAGATCATTTATTAATTGGAACAGCGTTCATTTTAATAACAGTATGAGTTGGTTACCTGTGCAGGTAGAGATGACAGGATGCAGAAGTGATTAGTTTTGGTTTATTATTATGTGAGACTGTTTGAGGTGCTTGCTGAGACATGTGTCCACTGTCAGAGGAGATCAAGATCAGATTATTGTGATTTACACATTCAGAGGATGATTCAGTGAGAGAGTGATGAGGGAAGGTGACAGTCTCACTGTTAGAAACTAAGTTATCAGTCTGGTGTTCTGCACTTTATCCCTGACTGACCATGTTAACTAGACTCCACCATCACTAACTGTATAACCTGTCACCTGCCGAGTGCTGCAGCTCTACTGTCAAACCTGCTGCAGGGGACCAACAACTGGACCAACAACTGGACGAAACAGGGACCTGACAGAAGACAGAACAGGAAGTTATTCTTCAAGGACCCACCTGATGTTTTGCTGTTGGTTTTAAGGAGGAGCTGCAGCAGAACAGTTTCACTTTTATCTCTGTGTGACGCAGCTCTTTCACCCTCTGAAGGTACTGGAACCAAATGTTTTATACATCGTAAATTGATCTTATTGTTGTGATCCGATTATTGAATTATTTCATTCTATCTGATAATTTATGTGCGTGTTGTTACAAACAATAATCACAACATCTGTTGGATTTCAGTGTTGATTTCTAATTCAAACCTGGAGGATTTCTGTCTGTTAGAACATCAACCTGTCACATAACACAACTTTGTGTGATTATTTTTGATGGTTTGTTTATTTGTGGGTTGAGAGACGCTGGATGATTAATGTGAAGGTATTTCTCTGTCGGTCTTCCTGCACTGCACGGTGAGATATGAGCTGAATGTGAGATTTGAACGTCTGTGAACAAAAACATCCTCTTTATTTGTACACTGTGACTTTTCAGCATTACTATCAGAAGACAGACAATAAGGACAGATGAATTAAAGGCTTCTGATATAAAGTTGTTATTTATAAAAACCTGCACACACGATAGAAAACATCACATTGTGGGTTATCAGGGGATTTTAGGGGATTTCAGGGACACAATAGAAAGTGAAAGTAGAAAGAAACATGATATGTTGTTCTCTCTCTTAATAATTCATTTTTTTTTATTATTGTGGGTGTTGGTTCACATGAGAGCTGCAGATAGTTTCACTTTTATGTGTTTATCTTTGTGTGACGCAGGTTTTCATTATTTTAATGCGACACTAAAGCAGATTTAGTTTCACTTGTCTCTTCGAGTGACGCAGTTTGTTGATCATCTAAAGGTAACAAATGCTTCATATATTGCTATTGATCTTAATGTATCAATCATTTATTGAATTATTTGATTTAATTTGAAAAATGAAAAAAAGGAAGTGAGCTGCAGGTTTGTGGAGTCGAGCTGACGACAGAAAAGAAAACAGTGAAGGGAAAAATGTATTTAGGTACGAAATATAACTAGAAGACTGTTTCTTTAAAGAGTGAATTTATTGAAGTTCAAGAGAGTAGATACCTTAATATCTGCTATGGAACAGATATTAATATATATTCAGATAATATTAAGAAGTGCAAAACAAAGAGAAATTGTGCAATTTGTACATTAAAATGTTTAAACAAGTAGCTGATTTTCTCCTTATATTTTTATTTTGGCAATAAGGGCAGAGACACATTTCCTGGGAAACCCACTGATCCGTGTGTTGTTACTGGCATCACTGGTGGTTATCATGTCGTTCACTCTGAATGAAAGTCTGCCTGTTTGAAGGAGAGTTTGCTCCTCCGCATTTGTTCTTAGTTGGAGCAAAAACATTTTCTAGCAAAAGAAGTTTACTTTTTGAAAATAACTACAGTTAATTTCTAAATTTTATCGAATCATCCACTTATTCATTGATGTCAATTATTTATAAATCAAACAAAGGAACAAGTCAGAATTTAGTTTTTGTTGGAGTCATAGAAGTAAGATGACGTTTCTGTTTTTTTTAATTTAAAACTATAAAATGCACTAAGTAATAATCTGTTCATACAGCAGCAGGAGGACAGTAACATGACACATGACTGACGATGGGCTGGGGAAGTAATGCATGGAGACACGTCTTCAGGATTAAGGCACGGTCAGTAAATATTAACTTGGTTAGATAATGGAGTCACAATTCTGATCATGGTGCATTCAAGTGCACGTCTTAAACTACTCGGTTTTGTATGCAAAGTATATGTGTGCCAACAGAGACATTATGGTGCATTCAGGTGCTCCTCCTATAACATGTAAATGACACTTGTTAGGGCATAAAAGTCTAACAGCAGCATAGTCTGAAGTACTGGACACGTTTTTAAATCAAAAGTCAAACTGAATCGTAAATGACTGAATTACTGAATGTAACATAAATTATGACACATACAGAGTTTATGATATTGGTTTATAGTTTATTATATTTCTGACTATTTCCTGTATTTAACTACAAACTGCTGTAATCAGATGTGTGATGAGATGATAGTAGGTGGATAGCAGCAGCTTGTGGTGAAGAAGGAAGCTTTTACTAACTGAATGTTTTGTATAGTTGCACTACATGTACAACCTCTCACCTTATTCTTCACACTCCTCACTATCATATTTAAATCCTGCTGATTTTTGCTTTTTGTAACAATTATCTGAGACTTGGGATAAATCATTCATAGATAACCGCAACATTAGTACATTTTTCAGACGTCACCTTCTTTTTATTTTAGTGAAAATATGTTTCTTAAATATGTTTCTAGTAAACTGACAAATTCACAGCATGTTATCTTGATATTAAATTACATGATAAACATTTATATCCATGTTGCCAACCTGCACTTTAAATAACATCCTGTGTTTCTTTCACAACAAGCGACTGGAAGTATCTCCCAACTGCCCAGAAGTCTGTTGACGGAGGTGCGATCAGATCCTTTCTCAGGTACCTGCCAGCAGCTTCTTCCACTGGTTTGTTTCTGACATCTTGTCTGCTGCTGCTGTAGAATCAGAGCAGCAACAGAGGAGAGACAATGTGTGTGTGAATGGCACTGCAATGACTAAAAGTTAAAACAAGAAATCTGCAGTTTTAAACTCCCCCAGAGATCAACTTTCAGCTCTCCACCATCTTTAGTCATCACACTGTGTGTGTTGTGTTACAGCCCAGAACTGCAGAGACCAGAACATCCAGAACTCTTCAGCTCACGTCCTATAGACTGTGAAAAGTAAGTCATTGTTTTGTTATTTTATAATTTTTGTATCTACAGCCCCATTCACATTCACATTCACACTGCCTTTTCCGGGCAGCTCCTGCAGTTTACTGCTGATGATTATGTGACGACATTTAGAGCAAAACACTTGAACTCACATGTGTTTGTCGTCTTTCACTGTTGTGTTGTTGTAGTTACTGTCTCTGGCACAGTGTTGTGGAATCTCTGTCTGAAAAGAGTTCATGTTTGTTTTGTTCTGACAGGTCAAGAATCCCTCCAATTGATTTCTAAGAAGAACAATCTTCTCCCTGGTAAGCTTTCATGAACATTTGACACACACACACAGCAGTTATGATTTTAGTCTATAGTTTGTTATATTTCTGACTATTTTGTGTATTTTAACTACAAACTGCTCTAATTAGATGCATGTAAAACGAGCCTGATACCACCTTTGTTATGTAGACTCATCTTTTCGCGTTGGATGTGATTGTGTGTTGCAGCAATAATCTAAGACTTGGGACCAATCATTCATAGATAACTGCAATCAAAAATGATCAAATTTGTTTCTTAAATAAGTTTCCAATAAACTGACAAATTCACAGCATGTTATCTTGATATAAAATTACATATGCCATGATAAACATTTGTATCCATATTGTTAACTTGCACTTGCAGTTTAAATAACATCCTGTGTTTCTTGTACAAAAAGCGACGGGATGAATCTCTCAGCTACCCTGCAGTCTGTTGGTGGAGGTGGGATGTAACTCTTGCTGATGTACCTGCCTGCAGCTTCTTGCAATCTTAATGATTGTGCTTCCTGCATTTTAAGAACTTGTTACTTTTTAATATTCCGTCTTATCAAATATATATTTTTCTACACGTTTTTCATTGTGTTCTATGTGCTGAGAAGAATAATCTAAATATGTGTCTGTACACATGTAAACTGTCAGCAGAGCTTATAGCAGCGTTACTTCTGTTAATGATCTAATTTCTAACAGTGCAGCTGGTAAAGGTGGAGATAATTATCTTGAAGCTTCTTTATATACTGCTGTGGAGTTAAACCTATAAAATACATACTTTATAAGCTGATTTATATTTTGCATTAATCAATGATCAAATGTAACTGCTATTAAAGGGAATAAAAATATCAATATATGCACATAAAATGCAGTGTGGTGTTTTATTATGTGAGACTGTTTGCGGTGCTTGCTGAGACATGTGTCCACTGTCAGAGATCAAGATCAGATTATTGTGATTTACACATTCAGAGGATGATTCAGTGAGAGAGTGACGAGGGAAGGTGACAGTCTCACTGTTAGAAACTAAGTTATCAGTCTGGTGTTCTGCACTTTATCCCTGACTGACCATGTTAACTAGACTCCACCATCACTAACTGGATCACCTGTCACCTGCCGAGTGCTGCAGCTCTACTGTCACACCTGCTGCAGGGGACCAACGACTGGACCAACAACTGCTACAATGCTACAATGCTAAAGCTAGCAGGCGAGCTAGGCTAGATTGAGCTAAGCTAACTGGGCCGCGACAGAATACCCAGTGACAGAAGATCGGATCGACAAAACACGTACAAGCTATAAAAGTGTAAAGTTAACTACGGTACAAAACCAGGGGGACAATGAAAGACTTGGAAATCGAAGAATAAACAGCTAAGACGGATAAACAAGGAGAGAGACTCAGTAAACAACTTTCGATCTACCGGAAGTCCCGTTCATCGTCTCCGGAAGCTGCTTCTTCTTCTATTCTTCTTTTATTCGCGGTTGGCAACCAACTTTTAGGTGCATTTACCACCACCTACTGAACGGGAGTGTGAGACATGAGATGGTCAGAACTAGAAAATAATAATAATAAATATATAATGGCAGTGATAATAAAAATAATAATAAATTGAAAACATGATAAAATGCGTCACAGCTCCTTAAAACTGAGATATTTTGTAACCATGGAGATGAGGACGCTGAGAACTGTCAACTTATCCTCGTGCCACAATCAGAATTCACAGTAGTTTAGCTGCTCTGTGAATCTCTCTCTCTGCTGACACTTTACACATTGAAAAAATGTTAAATCAAACTCATTAATATTAAGCAACACGTTCTTATAACACTGGAAGGACAATCATTAAGAGTTTAATTTATTAGGTCATCAGATCAGAGCCGTTTCTTGCTATATATAGAATTGCTTTAATGATCCCAGACTGGGAATTTATTTAATTATAATAGGGGACTATGCAGGTGCATAGTCATACACACAGATATTCCTTCAGTATCACAAAGTGTTCATCGGTCATTTATCTTTGTTTATAACTGTAACAAGTACAATGTGTTTAAAAGTGCTTAAAAGTGAAACTTCGAAATTGGGTGCATGCTTTAAAGGGACACTGTGCTGAATATTACAATGGTTAATATAAAAACAGATTATGAAGTTTTTGCATTAGTGTACTCATTAATTTCTGAGGTTATTTGCTAAAATCATGTCTAGAGAATCGCCTTTACTGCTTTTTTCTTGTAGATTGTTTCTACGTGTGACGTCTGGGGAATATTTTAAAATATTTGCATAGTTATTTATTATTCACTGATAATATTTATGGCAATATATAGCCTGGTTAACAACTTATTTTATTTGGTCTTTAAAGTCATGTTTGTGCAAAATAAAATAAACTTTCTTCAAACTGCACTTTGTTTGGAAGCTTAATTATTTCTGATGTATTTTAAACTATTGACATGTAAACATGATCACATTTTTATTTTTTATCTAATTGTATTGTTCTAGCCATCTTTGCCACGACCGGGATTCGAACCGGTGACCTGCTGCTCTGCACAGCGGAGCTCTTATCCAGTTGATCCAGTTTCTCGCCTGTCCCGCGTCCCAGAGAGCTCAACCAATCAGGTGGCTCGATTTGATTCAGTCTTGAGGATCGAACGTTCGGGCAATTTGCTCGTCCAATAGGAGAGCCGGATTTGTTCCAATTCCTCAGTGAGCCCGCCTCCTGTCATGGCGGCGTTTGTTTACTGCTGCCGAGGAAGAAGTGAGTCAGTGAGTCAAATATTCATTAATTATCATTAAATACTGGCGGAAAACATGTTAAAAACTCTTGACTTGGTTAACTGAAGTGTTTTTAATACACTTATGTCTCAGTATGATGTTTTATCTGGAGTTATATTCGTTATTAAACTGTTAAACTTTAAATTTTACTCTCTGGAATTAATTAAATTCACCAGTTATCATTGCGTTGTGTTAGCCAGCTGACTGCACGCTGTTTAAATCGATTAATCACCTCCTGTCAGCTGATAACAAGGCTTAAGCAATGACTAATTAACTATTTGGAGAAATTATGTTGGAGTTAACTCATTCTTTTTTAATTTTACTGTCATGGATGACGTTAGCTTAGCATTTCATCTGTTAGCTAAAACTGTCTGAAGTTCTTTACTATGATGCTGTTTAAACTGCTAAAACAGAAAGTGAGGTTTGTTTGTATGTCTAAAATGTTTTTATGAAACCAACAGTGAGTCAGTGACAGAGAAGACTTCCACTTCCAGTGTTTCTTCGATGGAGGACGATGGGTTGAAGGACCCCAGAGCAGCGGCTGGAGAATTGGAGGCTCAAAGATGTGCAGATTTAAAGGGATATTCCGGTGTAAATTTAATCTATGGTCTAACACACCGTGACACCGAGTGAGACCCCCCTCGAGAGATAATAACTGTTATAAACTGGTACGTAAGACACATATGAACTTGATTGCTTTTCCTTGGAGTAATAATCCTACATTTTCATCCTTGAGCCGCGGAACTCTACTGCACTCGGTAATCGACTCGTCGGGACTTCCCTACACCAGAAAGCTGCAGTGGAGAGCTGTGCTCCTTTCACAATAAAAGTCCAGCAAAGGTAGACTAAATGTCTTATTTAAGACTTAGGAAAGACTAAACAACTAAAAACAGATAAACAAGGAATACTCAGCAAACAACGGCCTTCCATCTGCCGCAAGTCCCAGTGAGCGTCACTGGAAGTAACGTCACAGCTCCTAAAAACTAAGATTTTAAACCATAATAACCCGTTTAAAGTGTTTTGTTTTTTCTTGTACTTCTGTGCGCTCTTGTCTCAAGACTCACTGATACAACTTCAATAAAAATATTTTCTCCAAAGACAGAAAATATCACATTATGGGACTTTAGGGCCTCTGTAGGAGACAAATGAGGTAAATTAATCAGAGATAATAATAATAATCTGTTTCCTCTTTAGATAATAAACTCCCTCCCTCTCTGGTCATAGTATCATTGTTCCTAACACATCCTCTTTATTTGTACACTGTGACTTTTCAGCATTACTATCAGAAGACAGACAATAAGGACAGATGAATTAAAGGCTTCTGATAAAAGTTATTATCTCAAAAACCTGCAAACACGATAGAAAATATCACATTATGGGACTTTAGGGACACGATAGAAGATGAAAGAAGAAAGAAACAACACATGTTCTTCCTGTAAATAATTAATATAATTTTCAGAGATAACTCTTTATATTTCTGTGGCCTTTGGTCTCAAGGAGGAGCTGCAGATAGTTTAACTTTCTGTGCTTATCTTCGTGTGATGCAGGTTTGCAATTCTCATTTTAGTGCGACACTAAAGCAGATTTAGTTAGTTTCACTTTTCTCTTCGAGTGGCGCAGTTCGTTCACCGTCTAAAGGTAACACATGCTTTATATATTTTTTAATTGATCTTATTAGTTCTTAGTCGGAGCAACAAGAACATTTTATTGCAAAAGAAGTTTAGAAAATAACACAATAATAACAAGAGTTTAGAGATTTGATGAAAGCAGTTCACTTCAGTTTCACTTTTTAACTGTGACACAGTTTGTTTGTTTTTACCTTCCAGCTACAGGAAATGTACGGAATCCGAGAACGGCCATGGATTTTTATTTTTTTTATGCATTGTTTTCTCGTGATAACGAATTAATTATTTCGTTAACTCGCTATAACAAAGATTGTTTTCTCGTGATAATGATATAATTGTGTGTGTGTGTGTGTGTGTGGGAATGAGTCAGTCAGTTAGTGTAACGACTGTAAATGACCTCGAATGTGATAATTGTTTATAAGAACATCTTGTTTTCATTTAGTTTACTGATATTCTTTGAAGCCAGGTTATTATTTCATTAATTATATTAGATGCTAAATGCGGGACTTTTGTTTTGAAAGCGTCTCGCTGTGAACTGAGAGCACCCGTGTTCTTGTGGATCGTGTGTCTGCATGTTGCATGAAAATGATTTACTTAGCACCTGGCTGATAAAGGGTACAAGCTCTTACGATGTGACCGAAGGTGTGTTCGTGCGGAAGCCGTTCGTGGCAGCCATTGTAGGTTAAAATCAGGACGAACACATTATTACTTAATTCGTTATCACGAGAAAACAACCTTTGTTATATCGAGATAACCAGATAATAAGTCGTTATCACGAGAAAACAGTGCATAAAAAAAATAAAAATCCATGGCCGTTCTCGGATTCCGTAGAAATGTAACTAAGATTGTTTTATTTCTTAAACATTATTGTATCATCCATTTATTCTGTTATGTCATTTAATTTATACATCAAACAAAGAAACAGGTCAGAATTTAGTTTTTGTTGAAGTCAAAGTAGTAAGAGGACGTTTCTGTTTTTACATTATAAAAATGAAATGTTGACAAACCTGTTAAACAAGAACGCCAAAATAAACACATTAGTTTTTCTGAATTTAAAACTATAAAATGGATTCAATAAAAACATCTGTTCATACAGCAGCAGGAGGACAGACAGACCAACTCTGAGGTGACATAAAGATCCCTGGATCAGACTGTACGTGACTGAGAATGGATGGGAAAAGTAGCAAGGTAAGTAAATATCTTACTGTGCAGTTGTAGTATTTGGAGCTGATGTGAAAAACTTTAACACAAATGTGTTTGTTGTCTTTTACTGTTGTGTTGTTACCCAGGAGTCTGACAACACAGCTTTGATGGAAGTCTCACCACGGTAGTTAACACCTTCATTAAATTGTTACAGACCTGTGATCTGTGTTGACCACAGTGTTGTTGCACTCAGAAACTCTGGGGGGCCCAAATGTACACAAAGGGCCAGTTTCTACATAATGTTGCTTTAAAACTGGCCTGATACCACTTTTGTTATGTAGACTCATCTCTTTGTGTTGGATGTGATTGTGTGTTGTAACAATTATCTGAGACTTGGGACCAATCATTCATAGATAACTGCAATCAAAAATGTTAAAAATGGGTTTCTTGAATAAGTTTCATTAAACTGACAAATTCACAGCATGTTATCTTGATACAAAGTTACATATACCATGATAAACATTTTTAACCATATTACTTACCTGAAGTTTAAATGACATCCTGTATTTCTTTTACAAATAGTGATGGGATGAATCTCCAAACTAACCAGAAGCCTGTTGAACGAGTTGGGGTGAGATTCTCAATAAGGTACCTGCCAGCAGCTCCTTCCACTGGTTTGATCCTGACATCTTGTCTGCTGCTGCTGTAGAATCAGAGCAGCAACAGATGAGAGACAATGTGTGTGTGAATGATAAACTGGCAGCAGTGCAGGTCAGGAGTGTGTCGGTCTGATGGCGTTCAGTCTGACAGCTCAACAGATCCTTCACTCATCAAATAAAAGAGAAATGTTCCACACTTCAACCCACAAAGACACGTGACAGGACCAAACAACAGTAATGTGGTAGCAGCTCGTGTCTTCAGCATCTTATATGAGGACAAAAATACAGAATTTACTAAACACAAAATCTGTCTGAGCGACTCTTCATCACTTTTCTTCTAAAAACAGCGTCTGTCTCCAGCAGTGAGAGCCGGGCAGCTCCTGTAGTTACTGCTGATGATTATGTGACCAGATTTAGAGCAAAACACTTGAACGCACATGTGTTTGTCGTCTTTCACTGTTGTGTTGTTGTAGTTACTGTCTCTGGCTCAGTGTTGTGGAATCTCTGGCTGAAAAGAGCTCATGTTTGTTCTGACAGGTCAATAGGCCTCAACTTTGAATTCCTAAGAGAACGATATTCTACCAGGTAAGATTTTATCAACATACATTCATTAACATTTGACACACACATACAGAGTTTATGATATTAGTATATAGTTTATTATATTTCTGACTATTTCCTCTATTTAACTACCAACTGCTGTAATCAGATGTGTGATGAGATGATAGTAGGTGGATAGCAGCAGCTTGTGGTGAAGAAGGAAACTTTTACTAACTGAATGTTTGTATAGTTGCACTACATGTACAACCTCTCACCTTATTCTTCACACTCCTCACTATCATATTTAAATCCTGTTGATTTTTGCATTCAACTTTTCTTTTCATTCTGATGATGTAGCCTGATAACAGTGCTGATTATTTACTGCAGCTCAAACTCCAATGAGGATGATGAGGACGATGAGGAGGATGAGGAGGATGAAAGTGATCAGTGAGTCTGATCTGTTTACCTCATATTTATTCTTTCACACACTTCTTAACTATATTGATGAAGCTGTTAACATCATTAAACCTTTTTCTGTTTGTAGTTAACACCTTCATTAAATTGTTACTGACCTGTGATTTGTGTTCACCACAGTGTTGTTGCACTCAGAAACTCTGGGGGGCGCCAACGTGCACAAAGGGCCAGTTTCTACATAATGTTGCTTTAAAACCGGCCTGATACTTCCTTTGTTATGTAGACTCATCTCTTCTTGTTGGATGTGATTGTGTGTTGTAACAATTATCTGAGACTTGGGACCAATCATTCATAGATAACCGCAACATTAAAACATTTTTCAGATGTCAACTTCTTGTTACTTTATTGATAATTTGTTTCTAAAATGAGTTTCAGAAAACTGACAAATTTACAGCATGTTATCTTGATATAAAATTACAAATGCCATGATAAACATCTTTATCCATATTGTCAACCTGCAGTTTAAATAACATCCTGTGTTTCTTTTACAGACATGGACGAGATAAATCCCTCTGCTCCACAAAATGATGTACCTGCCAGAAGCTGCTTTGCTCCCAACATCTAGTCTGCTGCTGCTGCAGTTCTGTGTCACTGTACTTAAGAAAAATGCTTAAAATGCTGAAAATAACAACCCAGGTTTACCCAGAAGTGACTGTTGTTACTTTGACAAGTCACAACTTATTTGGTTTGAGGACTTTTGGAAAATGACAACCAAAGTTTGCCCAGTTGATTCTGAACGACTTTTTACTGTAATCTGATGCACTAATGAACTGAATCTTAATGATTGTGTTTTAATAACTTGTCACTCAATAATAATCAGTCTTATCGAATATATTTTCCCACAAATCTGTTTTTCTTTTTTTTCCTATGTGATGAGAAGAATAATCTAAATATGTGTCTGTAAACATGTAAACTGTCAGCAGAGCTTATAGCAGCTTTACTTCTGTTAATGATCTAATTTCTAGTGTTTCAGCTGGTGAAAGTGGAGATAATTATCTTCAAGCTTCTTTATATATTGCTGTGGAGTTAAACCTATGAAATACATGCTTTATACGCTGATTTGTATTTTGAATTAATCAATGATCAAATGTAACTGCTATTAAAGGGAAATAAAATGATCAATATATGCACATAAAATGCAGTGTGGTGTTTTATTATGTGAGACTGTTTGCGGTGCTTGCTGAGACATGTGTCCACTGTCAGAGAGATCAAGATCAGATTATTGTGATTTACACATTCAGAGGATGATTCAGTGAGAGAGTGACGAGGGAAGGTGACAGTCTCACTGTTAGAAACTAAGTTATCAGTCTGGTGTTCTGCACTTTATCCCTGACTGACCATGTTAACTAGACTCCACCATCACTAACTGTATCTCCTGTCACCTGCCGAGTGCTGCAGCTCTGCTGTCACACCTGCTGCAGGGGACCAACAACTGGACCAACAACTGGACCAACAACTGGACTATAACTACGGAGCCAGAACGGTGACATTAAAATTTGGCATCCAAAAAGAAAATTGGCATTGAAAACAAAACCAGTACTGAAAAAGGAAACATTGGCATTGAAACATTTGTATTGAAAACAGTTGTATTGGCTTTGAAACAAGTTTTGGCACTGAAAAAAGAAACTAATTAAAATAATTAAAATCTGAAAATCTTATTATTTTATTTTATCGGGATTTTTTTGTATTTTTCAATGACAATCTTTAAATTTTTTCTTCATGTCACTTTTTTTTCAGTGACAGTTTTTTTTTTTACAATAGAATAGTGATATTATTCACATGAACTGAGTTTATTGGGGAGACAGTGTCTCTACAGCGGTATGGTGGTCCAGAGCTCGGAGAGCAGACCGGAGCGCTGCTGTCGGCGCTGCAGCCCCGGCTCGGAACGACACAACAAGAGAGAGAAGCCTGCTGTTCTACTGTTGTGCTAACTGGGGCTAATGCTCCGTGCTCGGCGCTCGGAGCTCGTTAGCTCCGTGCTACTACCACACTCCATTCGCATATAGGGACCGGGGCTCGGGAGCTCCGCGACAGAAACAGATATACAGACACTTGGACACATCAGGAGAGAGCTTGAAGAAAAGTTTGCGAGGTAGTTGGACTCTGTTGCCCAGAGACGGCCAGCACACGGATCCTAAATGCTATTGTGGCTGGACTGTCCAGCTCCGCCTTCCCGCAGGCTGCAGCCGTTACCTTCTCTAATGATATGCAAACCACGCTCTACTTGCCCCTCCCCTCAGGCCCCTCCCTCTCGACGCCAAAACAGTGACAGAGAGTTGAAACTGAAAATCAGTGACACTGAAAAAAAACTGACATTGTAAAAAAAATCTGTCACTGAAAAAAAAAGTGACATGAAGAAAAAATTTAAAGATTGTCATTGAAAAATACAAAAAAATCCCAATAAAATAAAATAATAAGATTTTCAGATTTTAATTATTTTAATTAGTTTCTTTTTTCAGTGCCAAATCTTGTTTCAAAGCCAATACAACTGTTTTCAATACAAATGTTTCAATGCCAATGTTTCCTTTTTCAGTACTGGTTTTGTTTTCAATGCCAAATTTTTTTTTTTGGATGCCAAATTTTAATGTCACCGTTCTGGCTCCATACTCTGACCATTTGCAACTACCGCCCAATCAGTATCCTACCTGTGATCTCCAAGGTTGTGCGTGTTTGGCGCTGTGTTCTTAGACCTTCGTAAGTCCTTTGACACCGTCAATCATCACATCCTAATCACCCAACTGTCTGCTTTTAACTTCGCCCCACTGTGAAATGGATTGAGTCATACTTAGATGGTAGAAATCAATATGTTTCTGTGAACAATCATAGTTCTCCAATTCTGAACCTTTACACTGGAGTACCACAAGGATCAATACTTGGCCCGCTTCTGTTTAGTCTATATACCAATGATCTGCCATCGGTTTACCTGGATGTATGCGGACGACACAGTAAATTACGTCCATGCCAGCACGAAACATCTGGCCGCTGCCGAACTCACCACAGCAATGAATCAAATTACCAACTGGCTAAATCGCTCCTGCCTCCAACTCAACCGCAGTAGAACTGCAGGAGTGTTCTTCACTAAAATTCAATGTAGCATCATCCCCAATATCACAATCTCCAGTAAAAACATTAGTATCGTTCCATATTTCAAATATCTGGGCATCACCATCGACTCTAATCTCTCCTTTAAAACACACATTGCAAAAGTGTGCAATAGGCTCAAGTCTAACTTGGCCAATTTTAATTACATCAGACAAACACTAACTTTTAATGCTCCAAAATTGTTTATGGACGCCATGATCACGTCACATCTCACATACTGTTTGACAGCAGCTCAACATTACAACCATTAACAACCCTTTACCAAGAAACATACTGGCTCAAAAGCCAAACAGTTCACATCACTGCATCATTTAAAAAAAAAAACACAATCTACTGAGTTGGGAAGACATAATCAAGTGCAAAAACATCTTCCTGGTCTCCAAAATCCTGCTTAACATCGCTCCTCCTCCTCTCAACTCCTTTAGAATCCAACATAACAGCAGTCAAACCACTAGAAGCACCACAGGAGGTGACCTTGTAACCCAATTATTCTCAGTCAGAGCCATACAAAACTGGAATTCACTGCTCGCCATTATCAAAGATATAATACAAACTCCATCTTCACCAAACACCTCAGACATGGCTATCAGATAACTACAACTGCAAACATTAACTGTCGTGAAAAGTGATATTTGACGTAGTCGTTAACTGTTGCAGCTCCATGCTTTGTATGTACCATTTTTAAATTTGGATTTTATTTAACTTTTTTTTATTTTTCACATTTGTTCCTTTTATCCATTGCATCCCCCTGTAATATTAGTTATTCAAGATTGCCTATTCTGTCAACCGACCGGGGGACTACAGCCGGAAGTTAGCTGTAAAGGCCAAAGCTGCTCCTTTTTCTGTACAGTTTATTAAAGGAGATTATCAACGTCACAATATACAAATTAACTGAACTAAAAGAACGGCATTCGTAACGTCACAGCTCCTAAGATATATTTGTCAACCATGATAACCCGTTAAATGTGTTTTGTTTTCTCTTGTCTCAAGAGTCACTGATACAACTTCTATAGCAACTTTTGCTCCAAAGATAGAAAATATCACATTACGGCACTTTAGGGCCTCCGTAGAAAACAAATGAGATAAATTAATCAGAGATAATAATAATCTGTGACCTCTTTAGATAATAAACTCCCTCACTCTCTGGTCATAGTATCATTGTTCCTAACACATCCTCTTTATTTGTACACTGTGACTTTTCAGCATTACTATCAGAAGACAGACAATAAGGACAGATGAATTAAAAGCTTCTGATAAAAACCTGCACACACGATAGAAAATATCACATTATTGGATTTCAGGAACACGATTGAAAACAGACGATAGATAATAATCAGAGAAGGAAGTCGTTTTCCAGAGACACACCTGATTTTGAGGGTTGGTTTTAAGGAGGAGCTGCAGCAGAACAGTTTCACTTTGTGTGAGACAAAAATCCCATATTGTGGTTTTTAGTATGACATTATACACTGTACACTGTGACTTTAAAGTAAATATCTCATAAAAACCTGCACACACGATAGAAAATATCACATTATGGGATTTCAGGGACACGATAGAAGATGGAAGAAGAAAAAAACAGCACATGGTTTTCTTGTAAATAATTAATTTAATAGATTATTAGATAACTCCTTACATTCCTGTGGCCTTTGGTCATCTAGAAGGGGCGGCAGTTAGTTTATCTTTATGTGATGCAGGTTTGCATTATCTTCGAGTGGCACAGTTCGTTCACCGCTAAAGGTAACACATGCTTTATATATGTTACTTGATCTTTTTAGTTCTTAGTCGGAGCAACAAGAGGATTTTATTGCAAAAGAAGTTTAAACATAATACAATAATAACAAGAGTTTAGAGATTTGATGAAAGCAGTTCACTTCAGTTTCACTTTTAACTGTGACACAGTTTGTTTGTTTTTACCTTCCAGCTACAGGAAATGTAACTAAGATTGTTTTATTCTTAAACATTATTGTATCATCCATTTATTCCGTTATGTCATTTAATTTATAAATCAAACAAAGGAACAGGTCAGAATTTAGTTTTTGTGGAAGTCAAAGAAGTAAGATGACATTTCTGTTTTTACATTATAAACATGAAATGTTGACAAACCTGTTAAACAAGAACACCAAAATAAACACATTAGTTTTTCTGAGTTTAAAACTATAAAATGGTTTTATTAATAACATCTGTTCATACAGCTGCAGGAGGACAGACAGACCAACTCTGAGGTGACATAAAGACCATATAGACCATAAAGATCAGACTGTACGTGACTGAGAATGGGTGGCAAAGTATAAAGGTGAAAACAAACTGGACCCAGAAGCAGACAGTAAACATCATGTTACTTTACAGTTGCAGTATATGTGAGCTGATGTGATGCTGGTGTTTCTGTGTGTCCAGACAGAAAAGAGACAAATCCTCTGTTTAAGACGCTTTGATGAATGGAAAGTGTCATCAAAAAGGTTGTTACACCTGTTGGAGTCACAATTCTGATCATTCTTCAGGTGCACGTCTCAAACTAAAGATCAACAAGCATTATATTGTTCGTTAACAGTGAAACAACTGTTAAATGAAGATTATTTAACCATAATGTGCCATTTTAAATCATATAATTGTTTATCAGATAGATAGATAGATAGATAGATAGATAGATAGATAGATAGATAGATAGATATCTAAAAGATAAAAATACAGTAACCTCAGTGACCTGGTGGTAGCTGGTCTGCAGTGTTCGGTTCATCAGGCTTGTTTAAAGGTGCATTATGTCGTTTTGGGGAAACATTTCAATCAGAAGTTCAAGATCTTTATTAACTGATTTTTGTTTTGACAGAATGAACTGAATTAACAATCTGTTTATGAAGGTCGACACACGTTTCCATCGCTCAGGATCTGAGGTGACATAAAGACCTCTGGATCAGGCTGTACGTGACTGAGGATGGGTGGGCTATCTTGCAACTTCTTATGTTTCAAGTAAGTAAATATTAACTTACTTTACAGTTGTAGTATATTTGAGCTGATGTGATGCTGGTGTTTCTGTGTGTCCAGACAGAAAAGAGGCAGATATTCTGCTAAAGACACTTTAATGAATAATTGATTATCAGAAAGGTTGTTCCACCTGTTCACCTGCACAGAACAGACAGATCAGTGAAGAGAAACAGTATTAGGGAGTATGAGGGAGTAAGCGCACGCTCGATGGATCGACTAGTTTGGTCTACCGGCCGACAGGGAAGTCAATAAACCGGTGTGTAGCTGCTTGCACAAACACACTGTATTAACCACTTTTTTATTCGTTGTGAGTCATAAACGCTACAGTGCTGTGTTGTAAGGTTTCTGCTGATGTTGCGTAGCTTTTGGGTGATATTTGTAGCATGTTAAGGCGCTTAATCAATCAATCAATCAATCAATCAACTTTATTTATAGAGCACTTTTCATACATTGGCATGTAGCACAAAGTGCTTTACATAAGAAAAATAAAACAATATAAAAGAAAGCCCCTCCCTCCCACCTTCCATACTATACACACACACACACACACACACACACACACACACACAGCTGCACACTCTTACTACTGGCAATAAGGAGACATGGCAAGGCACTGAGGATTGAGGAAACGCCACCTTTACTGCTCACAGGAGTGTGTCGGTCTGATGGCGTTCAGTCTGACAGCTCAACAGATCCTTCACTCATCAAATAAAAGAGAAATGTTCCACACTTCAACCCACAAAGACACGTGACAGGACCAAACAACAGTAATGTGGTAGCAGCTCGTGTCTTCAGCATCTTATATGAGGACAAAAATACAGAATTTACTAAACACAAAATCTGTCTGAGCGACTCTTCATCACATTTCTTCTAAAAACAGCGTCTGTCTCCAGCAGTGAGAGCCGGGCAGCTCCTGTAGTTACTGCTGATGATTATGTGACCAGATTTAGAGCAAAACACTTGAACTCACATGTGTTTGTCGTCTTTCACTGTTGTGTTGTTGTAGTTACTGTCTCTGGCTCAGTGTTGTGGAATCTCTGTCTGAAAAGAGCTCATGTTTGTTGTGTTTTTGTAGGCCAGTTTTCTGTCAGTGTTACTTCCAAAGAGACGATGAATCCGATGGAAGACAATCAGTTGCTTCTCCCAGGTGAGCTTTTATCAACATGCATTCATTAACATTTGACACACACATATAATATACATTATTATATAGTTTATATATTTCTGACTATTTCCTCTGTTTAACTACAAACTGCTGTAATCAGATGTGTGATGAGATGATAGTAGGTGGATAGCAGCAGCTTGTGGTGAAGAAGGAAGCTTTTACTAACTGAATGTTTGTATAGTTGCACTACATGTACAACCTCTCACCTTATTCTTCACACTCCTCACTCACAAATATTTATTCTTTCACACACTTCTTAAATATATTGATGAAGCTGTTAACATCATTAAACCTTTTTCTGTTTGTAGTTAACACCTTCATTAAATTGTTACAGACCTGTGATCTGTGGTGTTGCACTCAGAAACTCTGGGGGGCGCCAACGTGCACAAAGGGCCAGTTTCTACATAATGTTGCTTTAAACCCGACTAGATACCAACTTTGTTATGTAGACTCATCTCTTTGTGTTGGATGTGATTGTGTGTTGTAACAATTATCTGAGACTTGGGACCAATCATTCATAGATAACTGCAATCAAAAATGATAAAAAATGTTGCTTCTTAAATAAGTTTCATTAAACTGACAAATTCACAGCATGTTATCTTGTTATAAAGTTACATTTACCACAATAAACATGTGTATCCATATTACTAACCTGCACTTTAAATAACATCCTGTGTTTCTTCTACAAAAGGGACGTGATGAATCTCCCAGCTCCCCAGATGTATGTTGAACGAGTTATGATGGCAGCCATTCAAAGGTACCTGCCAGCAGCTCCTTCCACTGGTTTGTTCCTGACATCTTGTCTGCTGCTGCTGTAGAATCAGAGCAGCAACAGAGGAGAGACAATGTGTGTGTGAATGATAAACTGGCAGCAGTGCAGCCAGGAGTGTGTCGGTCTGATGGCGTTCAGTCTGACAGCTCAACAGATCCTTCACTCATCAAATAAAAGAGAAATGTTCCACACTTCAACCCACAAAGACACGTGACAGGACCAAACAACAGTAATGTGGTAGCAGCTCGTGTCTTCAGCATCTTATATGAGGACAAAAATACAGAATTTACTAAACACAAAATCTGTCTGAGCGACTCTTCATCACATTTCTTCTAAAAACAGCGTCTGTCTCCAGCAGTGAGAGCCGGGCAGCTCCTGTAGTTACTGCTGATGATTATGTGACCAGATTTAGAGCAAAACACTTGAACTCACATGTGTTTGTCGTCTTTCACTGTTGTGTTGTTGTAGTTACTGTCTCTGGCTCAGTGTTGTGGAATCTCTGGCTGAAAAGAGCTCATGTTTGTTTTGTTCTGACAGCTCAGATGGTATAAGAATTGCATACCAACAGGAACAATATTGTATCAGGTAAGATTTTTATCAACATACATTCATTAACATTTGACACACACATACAGAGTTTATGATATTAGTATAAAGTTTATTATATTTCTGACTATTTCCTCTATTTGACTACAAACTGCTGTAATCAGATGTGTGATGAGATGATAGTAGGTGGATAGCAGCAGCTTGTGGTGAAGAAGGAAGCTTTTACTAACTGAATGTTTGTATAGTTGCACTACATGTACAACCTCTCACCTTATTCTTCACACTCCTCACTATCATATTTAATTCCTGTTGATTTTTGCATTCAACTTTTCTTTTCATTGTGATGATGTAGCCTGATAACAGTGCTGATTATTTCAGGCCACAGTTCGGTCTTCATGAGGACCGTCCTGCTCTGTGAGTCTGATCTGTTTACTTCATATTTATTCTTTCACACACTTCTTAAATATATTGATGAAGCTGTTAACATCATTAAACCTTTTTCTGTTTGTAGTTAACACCTTCATTAAATTGTTACAGACCTGTGATCTGTGTTGACCACAGTGTTGTTGCACTCAGAAACTCTGGGGGGCGCCAACGTGCACAAAGGGCCAGTTTCTACATAATGTTGCTTTAAAACCAGCCTGACACTTCCTTTGTTATGTAGACTGAGACTTGGGACCAATCATTCATAGATAACTGCAACATTAGAACATTTTTCAGACGTCACCTTCTTGTTTTCTCATTGAAAATTTGTTTCTAAAATAAGTTTCATAAAACTGACAAATTCACAGCATCTTATCTTGATATAAAATTACAAATGCCATGATCAACATTTTTATCCATATTGTCAACCTGCAGTTTGAATAACATCCTGTGTTTCTTTTACAAAAAGGTCCTGGATCAATCTCCCAACTACCCAGGCGTGTATTGAAGGAGGCAGGAGGTAACTCTGTCTGATGTACCTGCCAGCAGCTGCTTCCACTGGTTTGATCCAACATCTAATCTGCTGCTGCTGCTGCTGCAGTTCTGTGTCACTGTACTTAAGAAAAATGCTGAAAATGCTGAAAATAACAACCCAAGTTTACCCAGAAGTGACTGTTGTTACTTTGACAAGTCACAACTTGTTTGGTTTGAAGACTTTTGGAAAATGACAACCAAAGTTTTCCCAGTTGATTCTGAAAGACTTTTTACTGTAATCTGATGTTCTAATGAACTGAATCTTAATGATTGCGCTTCCTGCATTTTAATAACTTGTCACTCTTTCTCTATGTGATGTCACACTTTTTCTATGTGATGAGAATAATAATCTAAATATGTGTCTGTAAACATGTAAACTGTCAACAGAGCTTATAGCAGCGTTACTGCTGTTAATTATCTAATTTCTAATGTTGCAGCAGGTAAAGGTGGAGATAATTATCTTCAAGCTTCTTTATATATTGCTGTGGAGTTAAACCTAGAAAATACATGCTTTACTAGTGAAGTTTTATGTTGTATCAATCATTGTGGAAAAAATTTAAATAAGTAAAAGTACGTAAAGGGACGTAAAAATAGTCCACTTGTAGTTGAACAACAACACAATGAAGATGGTCAAGTACTTAATTTTATTTTATTTTGTTTTATCTCACTTTATTTTATTTTGATTTATTTCATTACATCTTATTTGTATTTTATTTTTTTTAAAATTTAAATTAAAAAATGTATCAGCGCGCCACCCCTCCGGACCGTATTTTACGTTTTAACACCCAACAGAATCTGACATTGTTAAAAATCAAAATACGATGTTTGTCTCCCTGGTGGGCTAAAATAAAATTACACCAACAGTTCAAAAGTGACACTCTGCCTCCATCTAGTGGACAGAAGATAAAAGTGTAATTAAGAAACTTGATGTAATCATCAGTGATAATAAAAGTAAAGAGAATAAATATCGATCCTCAACAAGTGAATAGATTAAACAAATTATAGAGTAAAGAACACTGAGTCGCAAAAGACAGAAAGACGAGAGAAAGTGTGTTTTGATGTGTTGAAAAATCTCACAAATTTAATTGAATTGCTTTAATTGATTAATTAATTACTATGCTTTGTTAAGAGTTATTACCACGTGAGTAATTACTTTAGTTCATTGTTTTGTTGGAGAATCTCACCAATACAGTAAATTAATTTCATTAATTGTGTCCCCAGCACCAGACGCACATGTTGGGTGTGTTGTGTTGAGGATTGCAGCGATATTTCAGCATTTCTCGGAGCTGTGCGTGCTGTCACGTCACTGTTTGCTCTCTACAGACCTCAGTGAACCTGCAGGAGCCTCACAGTCAAGAGAGAAACTCTGATATTTATCTTCATCACCTGTTTAATAAAAGAACTCTCATTTGTTTTAACTCCAGTCAGGTCCAGCTGACCCACAGGGCTGTAACACAGTAATGTTACAGGTGCATTGACACATTGACATTTGGTGCTTTTATTATTTAAAGCGAGGACAGGAAGCAAGAAGAGGGACGAAAAAAGAGCCACTGATACAACCTCCATAACAACATGTGATAGAAAGAAGAGAGACAGAGAGAAAATATCACATTATGGCACTTTAGGGCCTCCGTAGGAGACAAATAATAATCTGAATCTGAATCCTCTTTAGATAATAAACTCCCTCCCTCTCTGGTCATAGTATCATTGTTCCTAACACATCCTCTTTATTTGTACACTGTGACTTTTCAGCATTACTATCAGAAGACAGACAATAAGGACAGATGAATTAAAGGCTTCTGATAAAAGTTATTATCTCATAAAAACCTGCACACATGATGGAAATTAATTTCCATAGGTGACATGAGAACTGCAGATAGTTTTATGTGTTCATTTTTGTGTGACTCAGGTTTTCTTTATCATTTTAGTGCGACACTAAAGCAGATTTAGTTTCACTTGCCTCTTTGAGTAACACAGTTTGGGTTACTAGAAAGTCTGCTGAGGACTTTGAGCTGGCCCAAACCCCTGCAGCATAAAACAAAACTGAGTCAACAAAAGATTTATAAAGTTGTGCAAATGTAGAAAAACCAAGATCCGTACATAATTTCATTTTACTCAACACAGAACCTAATGCTCGTCCAGCAGACTCTGCTAGTATTTTCCTTCCCTCTGAAGCAAAACCAAGATATTTATAATGACAGGTATATTTTAAAGGCACATGGCCAAACTGAAATATATGATTACTCTGTAAATTGCTTTTCTTCTTGATGAACAACTTGTGTTATTTCGCTATTAATGGTAAGACGCCATTTACTACACCAAGAGGTCATAATATTCAGCATATTTTGTAAATTAACTTCATTTTCTGCCATCAGAACAATGTCATCTGCATAAAGCAGAATTACTAGATTCATATCCTCTATTGGGACCCAGATTAACCTGCTTAACTTCCTGAGCTAGATCATTTATATAAAAAGCGAATAAAGAAGGGGAGAGTAAGTCTCCCTGCTTCACCCTGAAAAATTATTTATTTGTAGACAAGCAATGGGGTCTCTGTAAAGGGCTTTTATAGCATTATAGTATTTTCCATTGATACCAGATGAAAGTAATTTAAACAGCAGAAGGTCTCTGTTAACACAATCAAATGCCTTTTTGAAGTCAACAAAGCAAGAAAAAGTACTTTTACCCTTGTCCAGACGAGCTCTCACCACAGAGGAAAATACATAAATATGGTCAATACAGGCCCTTTTTCCTAAAACCATTCTGTTCATCTACCAACCCTCCATAGGATTCCAAAAAGGTATTAAGGTTGTTGTTAAGGACTCCTGAGTAAATTTCGTAGACTGTGCTGATCAAACTAATCCCTCGATAATTTAATGGGACTCTGGGGTCATCTTTTATAGATTTTGGGAGAATACCATTTTGAAAACATACGTGACACAAACAATGTAAGTTAGGAGGTCTTCAATGCCCACAGCTTTATTTTCTTTGGCTTTGTCTGGCACTTTAAGTACCTCATCTAATGTAATCTCACTGTTCAGTATATCATTTTGATACTATATAGTATTCATCCCAGTTCCCATCACAAGTTTTACTCTACAAGTTTCTTCTAATAAATGATCATCAAATAAAGTGGAACTACTATAAGCATATGAGTCACTATAATCTTTTTCTCACTTTTTTAATATTTGACTGGACTCAAAAGAAGATCCACAGCTTTCCATTAAAAACCTCCATGGGTATGAATGTTTTCTAACAGAGATCAGAGATAATAATAATGATAATAATAATAATAATCTGTTTCCTCTTTAGATAATAAACTCCCTCCCTCTCTGGTCATAGTATCATTGTTCCTAACACATCCTCTTTATTTGTACACTGTGACTTTTCAGCATTACTATCAGAAGACAGACAATAAGGACAGATGAATTAAAGGCTTCTGATAAAAGTTATTATCTCATAAAAACCTGCACACATGATGGAAAATATCAGATTATGGGATTTCAGGGACACGATAGAAGATGAAAGAAGAAAGAAACATGATAAGTTGTTCTTGCTGTTAATAATTAATTTCCAGACACATTACTGTGGGCGTTGGTCTCGAGGAGGAGCTGCAGGTAGTTTATCTTTGTGTGACATTTTAGTGCGACACTAAAGCAGATTAAGTTAGTTTCACTTGCCTCTTCGAGTGGCGCAGTTCGTTCACCGTCTAAAGGTAACACATCATATATTGTTATTGATCGTAATTTATCATTCATTTATTTTGTTATTTAATTTAACTTGAACAATGAAAAACATGTATGTTGAGGACTTTGAGCTGCAGGTTTGTGGAGTCGAGCTGACGACAGAAAACAGATAAAGGAAAAATGGATTTGGGTACAAAATATAATAAGTAGTCTGTGTTTCTTTAAAGAGTGAATTTATTGAAGTTCAAGAGAGTAGAAGTTTTATATTAAAGACCAGGATATGATTCTCATGTGAAATACTGCTGAAAAACTTTATTTGGAACTTTGCTCCTCTGTATTAGTTCTGAGTTGGAGCAACAAGAACATTTTGTAAGAAAATACTTTTTTTTTGGCAGTTGGTTTAAAAGTTAATAAGGTTAAAACAAGAGTTTGGAGATTTGATGAAAGCAGTTCACTTTAGTTTCATTTTTACTGATGACGCAGTTTGTTTGTTTTTACGATCCAGCTACAAGAAATGTAACATATATTATTTTTTTAATGTTATTGTATCATCCATTTATTAAATTATGTCATTTAATTTATAAATCAAACAAAGGAACAGGACAGAATATAGTTTCTGTTGAAGTCAAAGAAGTAACATGACGTTTCTGTATTAACTTTAAGTAACACATAATGTTGACAAGCCTGTTAAACAACAAAGCCAAAATAAACTTGTTACTTCTGTTTTTCTGAATCTAAAAATATAAAATGGTTTGACTAAAAACATCTGTTCATACAGCAGCAGGTGAACAGCCAGACCAACTCTGAGGTGAGATAAAGATCTCTGGATCAGACTGAACGTGACTGAGAATGGGTGGAGGAAATAGCAAGGTAAGTAAATATCATCTTACTGTGCAGTTGTAGTATATGTGAGCTGATGTGAAAAACTTTAACACTGTTTGTTGTCTTTCACTGTTGTGTCGTTACCCAGGAGTCTGATAACACAGCTTTGATGGAAGTCTCACCACGGTAGTTAACACCTTCATTAAATTAATACAGACATGGGATCTGTGTTGACTACAGTGTTGTTGCACTCAGAAACTCTGGGGGGCGCCAACGTGCACAAAGAGCCAGTTTCTACATAATCCTGCTTTAAATTCGGCCTGAGACCACTTTTGTTATGTAGATGAATTCCTTCTTGTTGGATGTGATTGTGTGTTTTAACAATTATCTGAGACTTGGGACTAATCATTCATAGATAACTGCAATCAAAAATGATCCAAAATGTGTTTCATAAATAAGTTTCATTAAACTGAAAAATTCACAGCATGTTATCTTGATATAAAATTACATATGCCATGGTGAACATTTTTATCCATATGACTAACCTGCACTTTAAATGACATCCTGTGTTTCTTTTACAAAAAGGTTCGGGGTGAATCGCCAAGAAGTAACTAACCAGTTAGTCCAGAAGTCCACTGCGCAAGTTTTTATGGAAGTCTCTGTGCAAGCCACTCTGGAAGCCTGTCTAAGGTACCTGCCAGCAGCTCCTTCCACTGGTTTGTTCCTGACATCTTGTCTGCTGCTGCTGTAGAATCAGAGCAGCAACAGATGAGAGACAATGTGTGTGTGAATGATAAACTGGCAGCAGTGCAGGTCAGGAGTGTGTCGGTCTGATGGCGTTCAGTCTGACAGCTCAACAGATCCTTCACTCATCAAATAAAAGAGAAATGTTCCACACTTCAACCCACAAAGACACGTGACAGGACCAAACAACAGTAATGTGGTAGCAGCTCGTGTCTTCAGCATCTTATATGAGGACAATAATACAGAATTTACTAAACACAAAATCTGTCTGAGCGACTCTTCATCACATTTCTTCTAAAAACAGCATCTGTCTCCAGCAGTGAGAGCCGGGCAGCTCCTGTAGTTACTGCTGATGATTATGTGACCAGATTTAGAGCAAAACACTTGAACTCACATGTGTTTGTCGTCTTTCACTGTTGTGTTGTTGTAGTTACTGTCTCTGGCACAGTGTTGTGGAATCTCTGTCTGAAAAGAGCTCATGTTTGTTATAATAATAATAATAACTAGACAATTCCCCGCCGGGGAATCGCGAGAGTGGGCTGTGCGCTTTGCCCCATGACGAAAAAAAACGATGAAAGCTAAAGCAAAAGTTGAATCCAACGTTGCTAATTTGGACTTTTATCTACATTTTAAAGTTTGAATGGTGTGTCCAGGTCACAGTATGCCAGAGATGTCGATGTTTGAAATCTTTCTTTTGATCTTTTCACCTGGTCTCATTCATTTTGTGTGTGTGTGTGTGTGTGTGTGTGTGTGTGTGTGTCTCTGTCTCTCTGTGTGTCTGTTTTTTGATCTAGTCCCATTCATTCCTAATGGGAAAGTTTAAGCAGGTTTTCGCGACTTACGTCGCGAACCTGTAACATTCATGTTATGTCGCGAAAACATGAATGTTCTGGCAGACTGATTAATAATCTGTGTGTGTGTGTGTGTGTGTGTGTGTGTGTGTGTGTTTGTGTGTCTATGACTTTTTTGACCTTGTCCCATTCATTCCTTATGGGAAAGTTTATGCAAAACATGACTATTCTGTGTCTGACTCTGTGTGTGTGTCTGTCTGTGTGTGTCTGTGTGTGTGTGTATGTGTGTGTGTGTGTGTCTGTCTCTGTGTGTGATAGAGAGAGAGAGAAACAGAGACAGACAGGCAGACAGATAGAGAGACAGATAGAGAGACAGATAGAGAGACAGACAGGGAGAGAGTCTCTCTCTCTGTTGGCCCAGCTGATCTCGGTTGCCACGGTGATCGTTGCCGACCAGCCGTGGTAACGGACTGAAACAGCTGACTTCTGAGCCCTTTCAGCCTCACATCTTGGACGTCAAACTAGTGCTAGTTCTTCAAAACCGTACATGATATCGGCAAAATGTTTTCACAATCAAGCCAGAAAGGCCTTAAAGAAGACACTCACAAAGTTTTGTGGTCCTAGTTTCAGAAATGTGGAGAGCTACTCTTGTCGGTTAGAGGCAGTTAGTTCAAAAACCATAAATCCTACCGATAAAGTTGACTAATTGGGAGAAAGAAGACAAATGTGGCTACAGCTTTGGAAAATATCACTGTTTTTGAGTGAAATTTGTGGCTATGAGCATGATGTAAAGAGAAAATATCTGAGGAAATCTTTGAGTTTCCCTCACTCTGTCAGTTGGCTCCCCCACTCTGCTGCACGAACATTCCGCCATACACACTCATTGAAAACCCTGAATTTTTCCAAAATCACTCACAGTCATTAAAGAGTCAGAGTTCAAAAACTATACATCGTAGGAAAAAAGTTCAAATACAACTCAAATAGACAAGACTTGTGCCCACATTTTAAAGTTTGAATGGTGTTTCTAGGTCAACGTATGCCAGAGCAGGAGATGTTTGAAAAACGTCGCAGATTTGCGACTTTTTTGTGCTCGTCCTGGTGAGCACAGCCCACTAATAATGATAATAATAATAATAATTACTTTATTTATATAGCACCTTTCAAAAGCATGTTACAAGGTGCTGAACAACAGAAATAAAAATAGAAATAAAAACATACCAAATACAATTGCCTGACAATAACAACAACAACAGCAACAACAAAAATAAATAATAATAAAATAAAATAAAAACATAATAAAACCTATTGGTCGGACACTAGCTACTGATGTGCTGGGAGACTGATCACTCCAGGCACTTTATGATAACAGACGTCAGGGCAATGGGTCTGTAATCATTCAGCCTGTTCATGGCAGGTTTTTGAGGTATGGGGAGTCCAGAGAAAAAGCGAAATTAATCACCTAAAACAAGGCTCACCTAAAATGTTTTACATCAGTTCAAGTGTACATTGTATAGGTAAAATTCACACCGCTTTACATCGCTGTCAGACCGCGCTTTCTTTTGGCACTACATTTTCTCAACCGCAGAACCTCCATATCCCTACGCATGAGCGCTAATGCGGAAGGATACGGAGAGTTAAGTTTCGTATTTATCGACAGTAAACCTCTCGTCCAGCAGCTGGGCCTCCCGCTGTATTCTGCCGCTCGCAGATCAGCTGTTGCCCAGTTACGCTAGTGCGTAGGGATACGGAGGTTCTGCAGTTGAGAAAATGACGCTGCAGTGGCTCCCCCGTGCGGTTCAGGATTGATTTTAAGGTTCTTTTGATAGTTTTTAAGTGTCTTAACGGACTTGGGCCTTCTTACTTATCTGACCTACTTTTACCCTATCAGCCTGCGCGGACCCTGAGGTCCTCCGGCACCGGGCTTTTGACCACCACAGGTTAGTTCAAAAAAGCACGGGGAGGCCCCGACTGTGGAACAGCCTGCCGGAGAACCTCAGGGTCGTGGAGACTGTTGAGGTTTTTAGGAAAAGGCTCAAGACCCACCTTTTTAAACAGGCTTTTAATTGATTTTTAAATTCTTTTTCATTCTTTTTATGCTGTGCTAATCAGAGCACTTGTATCCTTTATCCTTTTTTACTGTTTTAGTCCCTCAAATTTATAGCCTCTATGCTTTTCGCTTTATTTTACTGTTTTAGTCTGTCAGTTTTTAATCTCCAGTGTTTCCTCATTGGGGTCTGCCAGACTGGGCGTTGTCTCTGATCTGGCCATTGGGGGTGCTGTCCCATGGACGGATTCGGCCTGGGTGGGTAGAGGGCTCTGCACCTTGGTGCGGGGCCTCCTGTCTGCCCGGGTTGGGGTGGTCTCTGTGACGGCAGAGCTAGTGTATGTGTGGGGGTGAGTGTGTGTATGAGTGTGTATGTCTCTGTGCATGTCTGTGGGGGTGGGAGGGTTCTTTTAATTTTCTTCACTTGATTTTATTTGCTGTTTCTTTTGTTTCTGTTGTTGTTTTTAATCTCTGTAAGGCACTTTGAGTTACTTTTTGTATGAAAAGCGCCATAAAAATAAAGATTGATTGATTGATTGATGTTCTGACAGGTCAGGTAACTGCAAATTTACATACGAAGAAGGCAACTATTTCTGGTAAGATTTTTTCAACATATATTCATTAACATTTGACACACACATACAGAACTTATAATATTAGTATATAGTTTATTATATTTCTGATTATTACCTGTATTTAACTACAAGCTGCTGTAATTAGATGTGTGATGAGATGATAGTAGGTGGATAGCAGCAGCATTAAACCTTTTTTTTGTGTTTGTAGTAACACCTTCATTAAACTGTTACAGAACTGGGGTTTGTGTTTTAAATAAGTTTTATTAAACTGAAAAATTCACAGCATGTTATCTTGAGATAAAATTACATATGCCATGATAAACGTTTTAATCCATAATGTCAACCGGCAGTCTTAATAACATCCTGTGTTTCTTTTACAAAAAGGAACGGGAAGAAGATCGAGTTTTCTGTTGATAAAGGAGCATCTACGTTTGATCATTTGTTCCCGACAATTTGTCTGCTGCTGCTGATGTTGGCTATCCTGCATCGAATAAGATGCATTGTTTAAATGCTGAAAATGAAAGTTTGCCCATTTGATTCTGAAATTCTTTTTACTGTAATATGATGTTCTAATGAACCAAATCTTAATGATTGTTCTTCCTGCATTTTAATAACTTGTTACTCAGTAATAATCAGTCTTATCAAAATATATATTTTCCCACAAATCTGTTTTTCTTTTTTTTCTATGTGATGAGAAGAATAATCTAAATATGTGTCTGTAAACATGTACACTGTGAACAGAGCTTTTAGCAGCGTTACTTCTGTTAATGATCTAATTTCTTACATTGCAGCTGGTAAAGGTGGAGATAATTATCTTGAAGCTACTTTATTTACTGCTGTGGAGTTAAACCTATAAAATACATACTTTATAAGCTGATTTATATTTTGTATTTATCAATGTAAAATGTAACTGCTATTAAAGAGAAATAAAAAGATCAAAATATGCCAATAAAGCGTAGTGTGTGTTTTTTCTTTGTAAAATACTCTGTAAATGGAAACACCCAGTACTCTAAATAAACTTCAACCCACAAAGCATATATACAGAGCTCAGAGCAGCTAAACTACTGTGGATTCTGATTTTAGCACGAGGATAAGTTGACACTTCCTCCACATTAAGAAGAGATATTTAATGTTGAGTATGAAGAGGAGGAATTATTACTGCAAAACAAAAAAAAACACAAACAACAAAAGCTTTATTAGCTGTATTTCAAACATTAATGCATGAAATTCTGCATGTTACTAATGTTGCAGCTGGTAAAACAAGATGATTATCTTGAAGGTACTTTATATACTGCTGTGGAGTTTAACCTATAAAATAAATTCTTTATTAGTTTATTTATATTTTGTTTTAATCAATGTAAAAAAAAATGTTGAATAAGTAGAAGTACATAAAGGGACGTAAAGTAGCTTAAGACTGAATATACCAAAGTAAAGTTCAGTACTTCAATAAATATAGTTTATTATATTCCACTTGTGGTTGGACAAAAATACAGTGAAGATGGTCAAGTTTTTAATTTAATTTAATTTAATTTTTATTTTATTTCACGTTAGTTTTTTTTATTTTATTATTTTTATTTATCTTTTATTTTTTATTTCATCTTTTCTATTTTATCTTTATTTTATTTTTTCTTGTTTTATTTTATTTCATTTAACCTGTCCATTCAAAAGCAGTGACCTAAAGAAGTGACATCATGAGTGTGTGTGTGTGTGTGTGTGTGTGTGTGTGTGTGTGTGTGTGTGTGCGACAGCGCGCCACCCCTCCGGACGGAGTTGGTCTCGCCCGTGTGTCCCCAGCACCAGACGCACATGTTGGGTGTGTTGTGTTGAGGATTGCAGCGATATTTCAGCATTTCTCGGAGCTGTGCGTGCTGTCACGTCACTGTTTGCTCTCTACAGACCTCAGTGAACCTGCAGGAGCCTCACAGTCAAGAGAGAAACTCTGATATTTATCTTCATCACCTGTTTAATAAAAGAACTCTCATTTGTTTTAACTCCAGTCAGGTCCAGCTGACCCACAGGGCTGTAACACAGTAATGTTACAGGTGCATTGACACATTGACATTTGATGCTTTTATTATTTAAAGAGAGGACAGGAAGTAAGAAGAGGGACGAGACAAGAGTCACTGATACAACCTCCATAACAACATGTGATAGAAAGAAGAGAGACAGAGAGAAAATATCACATTATGGCACTTTAGGGCCTCCGTAGAAAACAAATAATAATCATAATCTGTGTCCTCTTTACATAATAAACTCCCTCCCTCTCGGGTCATAGTATCATTGTTCCTAACACATCCTCTTTATTTGTACACTGTGACTTTTCAGCATTACTATCAGAAGACAGACAATAAGGACAGATGAATTAAAGGCTTCTGATAAAAGTTATTATCTCAGAAAAACCTGCACACATGATAGAAAATATCACATTATGGGATTTTAGGGACACAACAGAAAGTGAAAGTAGAAAGAAACATGATATGTTGTTCTTTCTGTTAATAATTCATTTCCAGAGGTAACTCCTTTTATTATTGTGGGTGTTGGTTCACATCAGAGCTGCAGATAGTTCCACTTTTATGTGTTTATCTTTGTGTGACGCAAGTTTTCATTATCATTTTAATGCGACACTAAAGAAGATCTAGTTTTAATTTTCTCTTCGAGTGATGCAGTTCGTTCACCATCTAAAGGTAACAAATGCTTCATATATTGCTATTGATCTTAATGTATCAATCATTTATTTAATTATTTGATTTAATTTGAAAAATGAAACTAGTATGTTGAGGACTTTGAGCTGCAGGTTTGTGGAGTCGAGCTGATGACAGAAAAGAAAACAGATAAAGGATTTATTGAAGTTCAAGAGAGCAGAAGTTTTCTATTAAAGACCAGGATCCGTGTGTGTTGTTACTGGCATCACTGGTGGTTATCATGTTGTTTCCTCTGATGAAAGTCTGCCTGTGTGAAGGAGAGTTTGCTCCTCCGCATTCGTTCTTATTTGGAGCAACAAGAACATTTTATAGCAAAAGAAGTTTACTTTTTGAAAATAACTACAGTTAATTTCTAAACTTTATTGTATCATCCATTTATTACAGAATTTAGTTTTTGTTGGAGTCATAAAAGTAAGATGACGTTTCTGTTTTTTTTAATTTAAAACTATAAAATGCACTAAGTAATAATCTGTTCATACAGCAGCAGGAGGACAGTAACATGACACATGACTGACGATGGGCTGGGGAAGTAATGCATGGAGACACGTCTTCAGGATTAAGGCACGGTCAGTAAATATTAACTTACTTCACAGTTGTAGTAAATGTGAGCTGATGTGATGCTGCTGTTGCTGTGTGTGCAGACAGAAAAGAGGCAAATCCTCTGTTTAAAATGCTCTGTTGACGGAGGTGGGATCAGATCCTTTCTCTGGTACCTGCCAGCAGCTACTTTCACTGATTTGTTCCTGACATCTTGTCTGCTGCTGCTGTAGAATCAGAGCAGCAACAGAGGAGAGACAATGTGTGTGTGAATGGCACTGCAATGACTAAAAGTTAAAACAAGAAATCTGCAATTCTAAACTCCCCCAGAGATCAGCTTTCAGCTCTGCACCATCTTTAGTCATCACGCTGTGTGTGTTGTGTTACAGCCCAGAACTGCAGAGACCAGAACATCCAGAACTCTTCAGATCACGTCCTATAGACTGTGAAAAGTAAGTCATTGTTTTGTTATTTTACCATTTTAGTATCTACAGCCCCATTCACATTCACACTGCCTTTTCCGGGCAGCTCCTGTGACGACATTTAGAGCAAAACACTTGAACTCACATGTGTTTGTCGTCTTTCACTGTTGTGTTGTTGTAGTTACTGTCTCTGGCACAGTGTTGTGGAATCTCTGTCTGAAAAGTGTTTATGTTTGTTTTGTTATGACAGCTCAAGAATCCCTCCAATTGATTTCTAAGAAGAACAATCTTTTCCCTGGTAAGCTTTCATGAACATACATTCATTAACATTTGGCACACACACACAGAGTTTATGATATTAGTATGTAGTTTGTTATTCTGTTGAGAAAGTTTATTTGGAACTTTTGCTGAAGTTGACAACATTAATTCATGGAAGAGGAATCTTACAGGAGTGTAAAGTGAGCAGAGAAGCTGCATGAGGCTGTAAACTCTGTTTTACAAGGTAGGACTTGAATGAATGCCACGCTTTGTAAAAACCAATGACTCAGTTCTTATGTAAGATTATCTGATGGATTATACTGAGCTGTGATCTGTAGTCCTGAAGCCAGACATCAGTTAGCATGTTAGCATGTTAGCACCTCACACATCTGTGAGTTTGTTGAATGTGTATTCAGTTAAATGTGTGTAATAAGGTGTGTGGTCACCACAGGCTGAACATATTTACAGGTTTCATTCATCATTAAATGTCCCACAGTTTAATTACAGTATAAAGCTCCTCATGTTAAGTAAGGATAATGTATAGAACGGCGGTCATTATCATGAAAATAAATCCCGACAGGACGAACCGACCCCGACACGAAGCGAGTAGCTTATTACACGGCTACTTGCCAACACGAAAAAAAAACTTCACACAGTGTCTTTTTACAATTTATTTGTTACCATTCATGGTGTTTTTCAGCAGAGAAATGTAGTTCGCCAAACCGACGACAAAGACGTTGAACAGAACATTCTTTAGAACACAGCTGATGAAATTCAAGTCCTCTAACAGTCTTTAAACCTGACATGGCCCATACCGTGCTCTGTTTGTGTTCACTTCCTGTCCATCCTCTTCTATTTTATCAATGTCTCCGTCATCCAAAACTTTGTGCCGTTTCGCTGCTTTCCTCTCTTTTTCTTTTCTTGACCGGTGACGACAACTCAGCCTTTTGCCAACAGTCCAAATCACCGTATTTACCAAAAATATTCAAGTTAATGTGAAACTCATCCACACTAGTGGCCTAAGAGGACGTTTGTTCTGATATGAAGTAGGCTACAGATCAGCTGACGTCGCTTGGCGACCGAATACGCTGGTTGATAAGTGACCGGACTACTTGTGGAGCAAAGATTTTAGAGCGCGGAGTACGTACGATACGTGAATCAGAGGCAAAAATGATACTTTCCTTGACAACGGTCAAATATGCTTAGCAACGGTCAATTATATGAAAATAATTGATAATTGGTCATTATATGAAAATAATTGACCACCAAACGTTGGGAAGGCTCATTCAAGTGAATAGAGCGTTCTACAACATTAAGAAGAGGCGTGTAATTAATGACGGTTAGCAGGCGCGCGGTTCTGTTCAGCTTCCTGTTTTGTGCCTTTTGCTGCATGTGTTTTGTGGACTTGGAGAAAGTATTCGACCGTGTCCCTCTTGGCATTCTGTGGGAGGTGCTCCGGGAGTACGGGGTTTGAGGCCCTCTGTTAAGGGCTGTACGGTCCCTGTACGACCGGAGCAGGAGCTTGGTTCGCATTGCACTGTTCCCAGTGCATGTTGGACTCCGGCAGGGCTGCCCTTTGTCACCGGTTCTGTTCATTATTTTTATGGACAGAATTTCTAGGCGCAGCCACGAGCCGGAGGGGGTCTGGTTCGGGAGCCACTGGATCTCATCTCTGCTTTTCACGGATGATGTGGTCTTGTTGGCTCCTTCGAGCCAGGACCTCCAGCATGTCCTGGGGCGGTTTGCAGCCGAGTGTGAAGCGGCTGGGATGAGAATCAGTACCTTCAAGTCCGAGGCCATGGTTCTCGACCGGAAAAAGGTGGCTTGCTCCCTCCAGGTGGGAGGAGAGTTCCTGCCTCAAGTGGAGGAGTTTAAGTATCTTGGGGTCTTGTTCACGAGTGAGGGAAGGATGGAGCGTGAGACTGACAGGCGGATCGGTGCAGCGGCTGCAGTAATGCGGTCGTTGTATCAGTCTGTCGTGGTGAAGAGAGAGCTGAGCCGAAAGGCGAAGCTCTCGATTTACCAGTCAATCTACGTTCCTACCCTCACCTATGGTCATGAACTTTGGGTCATGACCGAAAGAATAAGATCCCGGATACAAGCGGCCGAAATGAGTTTCCTCCGCTGGGTGGCGGGGCGCTCCCTTAGAGATAGGGTGAGGAGCTCTGTCACCCGGGAGGAGCTCGGAGTAGAGCCGCTGCTCCTCCACATCAAGAGGAGCCAGCTGAGGTGGCTCGGGCATCTGTTTCGGATGCCCCCGGGACGCCTCCCTCGGGAGGTGTTCCTGGCATGTCCCGCCGGGAGGAGACCCCGAGGAAGACCCAGGACACGCTGGTGTGACTATGTCACCCAGCTGGCTTGGGAACGCCTTGAGATCTTCCCGGAAGAGCTGGAGGAAGTGTCCGGGGAGAGGGAAGTCTGGGTGTCCCTGCTCAGGCAGATGCCCCCGCGACCCGGCCCCGGATAAGCGGACAAAAATGGCTGGATGGCTGCTAGCGTTAGCTCGCGCTGTGGATGCTCAGTTCACCGCTGGAAATATTCTCCTCCACTTGTCCTGAATTTTAACCTTTCATTTCACTGACATATTGTAAGTCACCACTTCGCAGGCAGAAACAAACACATAACGTGAAAGACAACACTCCTCTTTAAAAAACATTTCAGTTCAGTTCATTCATCATTCAAAGTTCAGCAGCAGTTTAATCGCATCCTGAGCGTTTCAAGTATTTTCAAAAGGCTGGAGGACGCTCTCGTCACAGCAGTGGTTTCTACAGAGTCACTTCATCTTCAGTGTTCGTCACAGTTTAATATTCTGTCTCTGTTGTTTGTTTCACAGTAGATGAAAACGAAGAGGAAATGATGTTCAACCAATCAAATCACTCCTCCCACAACACTGATTATTACTATCAGATTGACAACGACTATGGCTACAACCATATAGAACCTTGTTCTCACCAGAAGAACCAGATCACTGAGCGTTGGGTCCCATACATCTACTCCATCATCTGCATCCTGGGCTTAGTGGGCAACAGCCTGGTCATCGTCACCTACACGTTCTACAAGAAGGCCAAGTCCATGACCGATGTCTACCTGCTCAACATGGCCATCGCGGACCTGCTGTTCGTGTTGTCGCTGCCCCTCATCCTCTACAACGAGCTGTATTCGTGGTCGATGGGGCCGCTGGCTTGCAAGCTTCTGCGCGGCTCATACAGCTTCAGCCTGTACAGCGGCATGCTGCTGCTCGCCTGCATCAGCGCTGACCACTACATCGCCATCGTCCACGTCAGCCTGAGCTTTAGGCTGCGCTCGCTGTCATACAGTCGTGTCATCTGCACCATCGTCTGGGTCTGCGCCTTACTGCTGTCTGTCCCCACCTTCTACTTCTACAACTGGTACGAGCCGGGCAACAGTGAGGAGTACTTCTACTTTGACGAGGAGGAGACGACTCCGACTCTGGCGCCGAGTCCTCCTCATTACGTCTGTGAGTTCATGTTCATGGACAGCTTCATGGCCCGAAGGACCAAGATTGCCGTCCCCAGCACCCAGCTGGCCGTGGGCTTCTTCCTGCCGATGCTCATCATGGTCTTCTGCTACGCCGCCGTCATCGTCACCCTGCTGAAAGCCAGAAACTTCCATCGGCACAAAGCGGTGCGGGTGGTGCTGGCCGTGGTGGTGGTGTTCATCATCTGCCACCTGCCCTACAACATGACGCTGCTCTACGACACCGCCACCATGTTCCAGCTGCAGACCTGTGAAGCGTCCGACGCCCTGCATATCGCCAAAACAGTGACGCAGACCATCGCCTACCTGCACTGCTGCCTGAACCCGGTGCTGTACGCCTTCTTCAGGCCATTCAGGAACCGCTTCAGGAGGATCTTCCAGGACCCGTTTTGTCCACGACTCTTCTCCAGGGACCCCTCCGAGATCTACGTGTCTACTCGCTGCTCAGTGGACGGATCTAGTGAAAGCGGCTTGTCTTTCACCATGCGAGATCCAGTTGGTTCACCTGTGGATCTGTTTGGACCAGGAACTCCTGGAACTGAGCCTGAGGCCTGCTGGCACCAGAGGTCCAAACCTAACCCACTTCTATAGAAATAATTTGGTTGCTTCCAGCTGAGGTTCTCAAATCTGAGGTCCTGAGACAAATCTGAGGTGTTAAAAACGATTTAAAGTTTAAACTTCCGTCCGTCTTTCTTTTCTGTTTCCTTAAACGTATTTTATTGTGAAAAACTGAGTCTCATCTGTTCAGGACTGGAAAACTGTAAAGAAACGACCTGAGAAGGAAACATCACTCTGAACGAGTCACAGCTTCAAAACAAACTGTGATGAAGCTGATTTAAAGTCGCATGTCGCTGAATCTGTCAAAAAGATTGTTTACCAGCTGTTTTTCCAGAAGTTTTGTCAAAGATTTGTACCATGTAACTGTGGAAATGTAAACGCCCTCGTACTGTCTGGATGATGTTCGTTAGCCTGTTGCTAACACTGATGTTAGCCTGTTGATATAATAATGTAATAAAATAAAGAATATATTTTCCAACTGATCAAATAAAACATTTTAAAATGATAATAATTGAAACGTTGTCGTCCTCTGCTCTTTGTTTCTTTGTTTCTCTTCCTGTAATATTGAGTTTTATATATTTATGAATGTTCCAGTTGAAACTGATGAATATAAAGTGTATCTGTATGTGTTGTACTTTACACAATATATGTTTTAATTAAAGTGTTTTTTCATTAATAATTAGTGGTATTAAGATACAGACTGTGTTAAAGGAGCAGTTCGTTATTTAAAGCTCTAACCTTAGTTCTTGAATGTCCCACGTCCTTTTTGGTTCCTGAACCTTCCACGACTGTTATTCTGCTCTCATGTGATGTTTTCTTATCTCAGCATTGTCAAAACTTTTATTTTGGTAGGGCTCCTCTGGGAACATGTAAGCTTCCTGATGATGAACCATCAGCTCCAACAGTCGTACTCCAGTAAAAGTAAAGATACTGTGTTAAAAGTCAAACACATGAAGAGTACTCGAGTGAAAGTATTAAAGTATCTGATATTAAATGTACCTCAGTATCAAAAGTACAAGTAACTAGTCCATATATTAACTTGTGTATACTGTGAACACTTTACTTCACTTCACTATCTTAGTTTTATTATTTTATTTTACTTTATTTTTATCTCAATATTATTTTTTTATCTTGTTTAACTTAATTTGATTTATTTAATTTGATTTTCATTGAACTATTCATTTAAAAGCAGCGACCTAAAGGAGTAACATCACGAGTGGAAGGGTCTAATGTCAGATTAACCTTTATATACTTATACTTTTTATCATATTATTCAAAGAGAGGACAGGAAAAGAAGAGGGACGAGACAAGAGTCACTGATACAACCTCCATAACAACATGTGATAGAAAGAAGAGAGACAGATAGAAAATTTCACATTATGGCACTTTAGGGCCTCCGTAGCAAAACAAATGAGGTCAAATAATCAGAGATAATAATAATAATCTGTATCCTCTTTAGATAATAAACTCACTCCCTCTCTGGTCATAGGATCATTGTTCCTAACACATCCTCTTTATTTGTACACTGTGACTTTTCAGCATTACTATCAGAAGACAGACAATAAGGACAGATGAATTAAAGGCTTCTGATAAAAGTTATTATCTCAGAAAAACCTGCACACATGATAGAAAACATCACATTATGAGACTTTAGGGACACAATAGAAGATGAAAGAAGAAAGAAACATGACATGTTGTTCTTTCTGTTAATAATTAATTTCCATACACATTACTGTGGGCGTTGGTCTGGAGGCGGAGCTGCAGGTAGTTTACCTTTGGTGTGTTTCTCTTGGTGTGACACAGTTCTTTCACCATCTAAAGGTAACACGTGCTTTATACATTGTTATTGATCTTCATATATAATTCATTTATTTAGTTATATGATTTAATTTGAAAAATGAAAAAAGAAAGTTTGTTGACGACTTTGAGCTGCAGGTTTGTGGAGTCGAGCTGACGACAGAAAAGAAAACAGCTGAAGGAAAAATGATTTGGGTACAAAATATAATAAGTCGTCTGTGTTTCTGTAAGAGTGAATTTATTGAAGTTCAAGAGTAGAAGTTTTATATTAAAGACCAGGATATGATTCTCATGTGAAATACTGCTGAAAAAGTTTATTTGGAACTTTCACTGAAGTTGACAACATTAATTCATGGAAGAGGAATCTTACAGGAGTGTAAAGTGAGCAGAGAAGCTGCATGAGGCTGTAAACTCTGTTTAGAAGTTAGGACTTGAATAAATGTGACGACTTTCATCCTCAGGAAATGTAACTAAGACTGTTTTTTTTAAACATTATTGTATCATCCATTTATTCAATTATGTAATTCAATTTATAAATCAGGTCAGAATTTAGTTTTTGTTGAAGTCATAGAAGTAAGATGTTTCTGTTTTTACATTTTTAAACACGTAATGTTGACAAGCCTGTTAAACAAAAACACCAAAATAAACTTGTTTTTCTGAATTTAATACTAAAAAATTAACAAAGTCACACATCTGTTCATACAGCAGCAGGAGGACAGCCAGACCAACTCTGAGGTGAGATAAAGATCTCTGGATCAAACTGAACGTGACTGAGAATGGGTGGAGGAAGTAGCAAGTCGACACCGAGTCCTGGAGAAAGTGACCCAGAGTAAGTAAATATCATGTTACTTTACAGTTGTTGTATATGTGAGCTGATGTGATGCTGGTGTTTCTGTGTGTCCAGACAGAAAAGAGAAAATATTCTATTTAAGATGCTTTAATGAGTGATTGGTTATCAAGAAGGTTGTTACACCTGTTGCTGTCACAATTCCGATCATGGTGCGTTCAGGTGCACGTCTCAAACTACATGAGACCTTGTGTGGTAGAGGATATGTGTGCCAACAGAGACATCACGGTGTGTTCAAGTGCACCTACCTAAAATGTTATTTTACTTTTGCACGCTTTTTTGTTAGTAGCATAGTCTGAAGTACTGGAAACACTTTAGAATCTATAATTGAATCTTTCGTTTGGTGAATCATGACACTCCTCTGAGATGCTCCTCTCATAAAACAAAGTGTTTACATCATTAAAATGTTCCTGCATCTATGAACATTTTGTTCATTCACACATTAAATACACAAGTTATTGTATCTGTGTTATCTATGTGTCTGATGCTTCAGATAGTGATGATGGTTATCTGTGAATTAACCTCATTTAGCATTTTTACACACACTTGTGAGTGTGAGTGTTTTTCTTCCTTCCAGAGTCTCTCCGTCACTGATTTATATTAATTTAAGTTCTACTAATGAGAATCATTGAGACAGACAATGAACAAAGTCTTCAAATTAAAATAAGACGCTGCAGCTGCAGTGAATTGAGAAACTCCATGACAGAAGATTAGACACTTATTACATTATATACAATAACATTTCAGGTAAAAAAAAAAAAAAAATAAATAAAAAGCAGAATTTCAACCCACGAAGACACGTGACAGGATCAAACAACAGTAATGTGGTAGCAGAAGCCAACATGCTTTTACGGCTATTCTGACCCACAATTCTCAGCGCAATGGAAGAAACGTCACATAAATCACAGTGTGTCCTGAAAATATAAACAAAGAAGAGAGAACACAGACATTTGACATAATGACGGATGACAGTGAGTTCATGTGTGAGTTTCTTTTCTTCGTAGTGTAAAATCACACACTGAGGCTGCAGCAGGTGAAGGAGCAAGAAGGTCAAAGGTCAAGACACACTGCAGTGACTGAAAGTTAAAAGAAAAAGTCTGAAATTCTAAACTCCCCCAGAGATCAGCTTTCAGCTCTCCACCATCTTTAGTCATCACGCTGTGTGTGTTGTGTTACAGCCCAGAAATGCAGAGACCAGAACGTTCAAAAGTCATCGAACCCAGGGAGAGAAACCGGTCAGGTCTGGAATCAGTAAGCATAAGACATCAGTAAGTCATTATTTTATTACTCTATAATTTTATCATCACCAGCCCCATTCACATTCACACTGTCTTTTGAAGGCGGAATATTGCACCTTTATTCTGCCTCACCGTCTGTGTCCTCCTCTGATCCTCCAGCAGACGCAGAATCAGCTCCTGTAGTTACTGCTGATGATTATGTGACCAGATTTAGAGCAAAACACTTGAACTCACATGTGTTTGTCGTCTTTCACTGTTGTGTTGTTGTAGTTACTGTCTCTGGCACAGTGTTGTGGAATCTCTGTCTGAAAAGAGCTCATGTTTGTTAAGTTCTGACAGGTCACTGGGGTTCAGACCTAATTTCTAAGAAGGATCATCTCCTCCCAGGTGAGCTTTTATCAACATACATTCATTAACATTTGACACACAGAGCTTATGATTTTAGTACATAGTTTATTATATTGCTGACTATTTTGTCTATTTTAACTACAAACTGCTCTAATTAGATGCATGTAAAACCGGCCTGATACTTCCTTTGTTATGTCGACTCATCTCTTTGTGTTGGATGTGATTGTGTGTTGCAGCAATCATTCATAGATAACTGCAATAAAAACATTATTTAATACGTTTCATAAAACTGACAAATTCACAGCATGTTATCTTGTTATAAAATGATAAACATTTGTATTCATATTACTAACCTGCACTTTAAATAACATCCTGTGTTTCTTTTACAAAAAAGTAATGAATGAATCTCCCAACTACCCAGAAGTCTGTTGATGGAGGTGCGATGATGAAAGTCTCTCTGATGTTTCTGTCAGCAGCTACTTCCTGGTTTGTTCTCGACATCTTGTCTGCTGCTGCCAGTCCTGTAACACTGTACTGAGAAATTCTTTAATGCTGAAAATGAAAACCAAGTTTACCCAGAAGTGACTGTTGTTACTGTGACAAGTCACAGCTTATTTGGTTTGAGGACGTTTGTAAAACTACTTTTTACTGTAATCTGATCTTAATAATGGTGTTTCCTGTATTTTAATGACTTGTTTTTCATGTTTTCTATGTGATGAGAAGAATAATCAAAATATTTGTATGTTAACATGTAAACTGTCAGCAGAGTTAGAGTTATCTAATTTCTAACGTTGCAGCTGGTAAAGGTGGAGATAATTATTTTGAATGTACTTTATATACTGCTGTGGAGTTTAACCTATAAAATACATGCTTTATAAGCTGATTTATATTTTGTATTAATCAATATCATATGCTTTTATATTTTACATTTGTATAACACCCAACATAAAAGTAGGAACATATTCTTACTCAACATTTATAAAATCTGACCCCCTTTAATCAGTATTATCTGAATTAAACAACATGTTTAAAATGAGCCTCCCCTCTGGACTGAGTTGGTCTCAGTTTTTATTTGATTTTCTTTGATTTTGCTGGTAACCAAACTTATGTTATCAATGGGGGATTAATGATAAAGATAATATGGGTAATATGTGGAAACTGACTTGTGAATATCTTCCTTCATGCTGATGATACTAGATTACTGTACAAACAATGTAAAGATGATTTGATGTAAAAGAAGAAGATGAGAGGAGTCTCCCTGCTGCTCAGGAGTTTGTTGTCTGAGGTGATGATGGAGACATCGTGAACACAATGGAGAAAATTTTAAACTTTTTATCTCCTGTTACGTTTTTTTATTCAGAATATTTTCTTGAATCTACTTTTCACTGTCTCATTTCTCTGTTGAACTTTTATAATTTGTTACCTATAATGAGTTTGTCTTATTAAAACCACATAATTCTACATGTCTATGTTTGATTGTTTTCTATGTGAAGGATCGTACAGTCAGCTGATCAATAAGCAGAAGTGAAAACTATTGTAGTGTTTAATCCAGAAGGTTTGTGTAAACTCAGCAGAGCTCAGAGCAGCAACACGACTGTGGACTCTGAAATAAAGAATGACTCTTTAAACTTTCTATCAGGAGGAGAAGTTGACAGCTCCCAGATCAGCTGCAGGCTGGTTCACATGATGTTACTGCATGGAAATAAACTCCCTCCCTCTCTGGTCATAGTATCATTGTTCCTAACACATCCTCTTTATTTGTACACTGTGACTTTTCAGCATTACTGTCAGAAGACAGACAATAAGGACAGATGAATTAAAGGCTGCTGATAAAAGTTATTATCTTTTTACGACTGGCTCCGAGGCCGCAACAAAATATGGGTAATTGACGCGGGATGAAAACAAAAGAGTTATGTTTATTGATTATAAACATAAATTCAATGTACCATGGAGTGTGGAAGTGTATGTCAGTGGTGTAAGAGGGTGCTTGTATGTGATGTCAAATGTGAGGTGCATGTTGTCCGGTGCAGAACAGATCAGAACAGAACCAACAAGACAGCAGTAGCAGGGTGTCGATCCTGAGGAAAGAGAGAGAGAGGACTTAAACCAGCCGGCTTAAATCAGCTGCAGAGCCAGGCCCAGGTGCTCCCAATCAGCCATCCACTGCAACCTGCAACACACAGACACACCCACTACACACAGGACACAGCCATGGGCTGAGGGCCGTAACAATCTCATAAAAACCTGATAGAAAAGATAGAAAGTATAACATTATGGGATTTTAGGGAAACGATAGAAGACGACTTCCTGTAAGTAGTTTTCAGAGACAACCCAACTATCATTGTGGCTGCTGATCACATGAGAGCTGCAGACAGTTTCACTTATATGTTTGTGAGACGCAGTTCACCACTTCAAGGTATTGTAACACATGCTTTATATATTTTAATTGATCTTAATGCATCATTCATTGTTTTATTTATTTAACTGAATTTGATAAATGAAAAAATAAAGTATGTTGAGGACTTTGAGCTGCAGGTTTGTGGAGTCGAGCTGACGACAGAAAAGAAAACAGCTAAAGGAAAAATGGATCTGGGTACAAAATATAATAAGTAGTCTGTGTTTCTTTAAAGAGTGAATTTACTGAAGTTCAAGAGTAGAAGTTTTGTGTGAAATACTGCTGAAAAACTTTATTTGGAACTTTTGCTGAAGTTGACAACATTTATTCATGGAAGAGGAATCTTACAGGAGTGTAAAGTGAGCAGAGAAGCTGCATGAGGCTGTAAACTCTGTTTTACAAGTTAGGACTTGAATGCCACGCTGGTTCCACCAACCAGCACCCTGAAAAGTCTGATTAACATTTTGCATCTCGTTTAATTTGTAAAAACCAATGACTCAGTTTTTATCTGATGGATTATACTGAGCTGTAATCTGTAGTCCTGAAGCCAGACATCCGTTAGCATGTTAGCATGTTAGCACCTCACACGTCTGTGAGTTTGTTTAATGTGTTTTCAGTTAAATGTGTGTAAAAAGGTGTGTGGTCACCACAGGCTGAACATATTTACAGGTTTCATTCATCATTAAATGTCCCACAGTTTAATCCTGAAGCTCTTCACGTGTTAAAAACAGTTAGCGGTTGCTAACGAGTGTCTGAATGAGACTACAGAGGTTGTCGGGGACATTAAACGTCCTCACAGCGAACACGGAGACTCATCTACTCACTAGTCCGTCTTTACAGCCACTTTAGCTACACACTGTTCTAACTGTTTGAAATGTGTTTTTTCATGGAAACGGTTGCTATGCTTTGCTGTTTCTCATTGGCCAAAGTTCGTTAACAGTGTCCTAGACTCAGCATACGATTGGCTGGCTCTCAGTCCTCCTCACCACTCTCATAACTAAACAGTGAACAACACGGAGACTCGTCTGTGAGAACGAACGAAAAAGAGAGAAGTGAAACGTGGAATCAGGTCAGTTCATTCCTTCCTACTGTTTGGTTTGCGACCGACACATCACTCGTGGTTTCTACAGAGTCACTTCATCTTCAGTGTTCGTCACATTTTAATGTTCTGTCTCTGTTCTTTGTTCACAGTAGAAGCAGAAGAAGAGGAAATGATGTTCAACCAATCAAATCACTCCTTACACAACACTGATTATTACTATCAGATTGACAACGACTATGGCTACAACCATATAGAACCTTGTTCTCACCAGAAGAACCAGATCACTGAGCGTTGGGTCCCATATATCTACTCCATCATCAGCATCCTGGGCTTCGTGGGCAACAGCCTGGTCATCGTCACCTTCACGTTCTACAAGAGGACCAAGTCCAAGACCGACGTCTATCTGCTCAACGTGGCCATCGCGGACCTGCTGTTCGTGTTGTCGCTGCCCCTCATCCTCTACAACGAGCTGTATTCGTGGTCGATGGGGCCGCTGGCTTGCAAGCTTCTGCGCGGCTCGTACAGTGTCAACCTGTACAGCGGCATGCTGCTGCTCACCTGCATCAGCGCTAACCACTACATCGCCATCGTCCACTTCAGGCGGACCTTCAGGCTGCGCTCACTGTCATACAGCCGTGTCATCTGCACCATCGTCTGGGTCTGCGCCTTACTGCTGTCTGTCCCCACCTTCTACTTCTACAACTGGTACGAGCCGGGCATCACTGAGGACTACTTCTACTTTGACGAGGAGGAGACGACTCCGACTCTGGCGCCGAGTCCTCCTCATTACGTCTGTGAGTTCATGTTCATGGACAGCTTCATGGCCCGGAGGACCAAGATTGCCGTCCCCAGCACCCAGCTGGCCGCGGGCTTCTTCCTGCCGATGCTCATCATGGTCTTCTGCTACGCCGCCATCATCGTCACCCTGCTGAAAGCCAGAATCTTCCAGCAGCACAAAGCGGTGCGGGTGGTGCTGGCCGTGGTGGTGGTGTTCATCATCTGCCACCTGCCCTACAACATGACGCTGCTCTACGACACCGCCACCATGTTCCAGCTGCAGACCTGTGAAGCGTCCGATGCCCTGCATACCGCCAAAACAGTGACGCAGACCATCGCCTACCTGCACTGCTGCCTGAACCCGGTGCTGTACGCCTTCTTTGGGCCGTTCAGGAACCGCTTCAGGAGGATCTTCCAGGACCCGTTGTGTCCACGACTCTTCTCCAGGGACCCCTCCGAGATCTACGTGTCTACTCGCCGCTCGGTGGACGGATCCAGCGAGAACAGCTCGTCTTTTGCCATGTGAGAATGTCCAGTTGGTTCACCTGTGGATCTGTCTGGACCAGGAACTCCTGGAACTGAGCCTGAGGCCTGCTGGCACCAGAGGTCCAAACCTAACCCACTTCTATAGAAATAATTTGGTTGCTTCCAGCTGAGGTTCTCAAATCTGAGGTCCTGAGACAAATCTGAGGTGTTAAAAACGATTTAAAGTTTAAACTTCCATCCGTCTTTCTTTTCTGTTTCCTTAAACGTATTTTATTGTGAAAAACTGAGTCTCATCTGTTCAGGACTGGAAAACTGTAAAGAAACGACCTGAGAAGGAAACATCACTCTGAACGAGTCACTGCTTCAAAACAAACTGTGATGAAGCTGATTTAAAGTCGCATGTCGCTGAATCTGTCAAAAAGACTATTTACCAGCTGTTTTTCCAGAACTTTTGTCAAAGATTTGTACCATGTAACTGTGGAAATGTAAACGCCCTCGTACTGTCTGGATGATGTTCGTTAGCCTGTTGCTAACACTGATGTTAGCCTGTTGCTAACACTGATGTTAGCCTGTTGCTAACACTGATGTTAGCCTGTTGATATAATAATGTAATAAAATAAAGAATATATTTTCCAACTGATCAAATAAAACATTTTAAAATGATAATAATTGAAACGTTGTCGTCCTCTGCTCTTTGTTTCTTTGTTTCTCTTCCTGTAATATTGAGTTTTATATATTTATGAATGTTCCAGTTGAAACTGATGAATATAAAGTGTATCTGTATGTGTTGTACTTTACACAATATATGTTTTAATTAAAGTGTTTTTTCATTAATAATTAGTGGTATTAAGAAACAGACTGTGTTAAAGGAGCAGTTCGTTATTTAAAGCTCTAACCTTAGTTCTTGAATGTCCCACGTCCTTTTTGGTTCCTGAACCTTCCACGACTGTTATTCTGCTCTCATGTGATGTTTTCTTATCTCAGCATTGTCAAAACTTTTATTTTGGTAGGGCTCCTCTGGGAACATGTGAGCTTCCTGATGATGAACCATCAGCTCCAACAGTCGTACTCCAGTAAAAGTAAAGATATGGTGTTAAACACATGAAGAGTACTCGAGTGAAAGTATTAAAGTATCTGATATTAAATGTACCTCAGTATCAAAAGTACAAGTAACTAATCCATATATTAACTTGTGTATACTGTGAACACTTTACTTCACTTCACTATCTTAGTTTTATTATTTTATTTTACTTTATTTTTATCTCAATATTATTTTTTTATCTTGTTTAACTTAATTTGATTTATTTAATTTGATTTTCATTGAACTATTAATTTAAAAGCAGCGACCTAAAGGAGTGACATCACGAGTGGAAGGGTCTAATGTCAGATTAACATTTATATACTTATACTTTTTATCATATTATTCAAAGAGAAGACAGGAAAAGAAGAGGGACGAGACAAGAGTCACTGATACAACCTCCATAACAACATGTGATAGAAAGAAGAGAGACAGATAGAAAATATCACATTATGGCACTTTAGGGCCTCCGTAGAAAACAAATGAGGTCAAATAATCAGAGATAATAATAATAATCTGTATCCTCTTTAGATAATAAACTCACTCCCTCTCTGGTCATAGGATCATTGTTCCCAACACATCCTCTTTATTTGTACACTGTGACTTTTCAGCATCACTATCAGAAGACAGACAATAAGGACAGATGAATTAAAGGCTTCTGATAAAAGTTATTATCTCAGAAAAACCTGCACACATGATAGAAAACATCACATTATGAGACTTTAGGGACACAATAGAAGATGAAAGAAGAAAGAAATGACATGTTATTCTTTCTGTTAATAATTAATTTCCATACACATTACTGTGGGCGTTGGTCTGGAGGCGGAGCTGCAGGTAGTTTACCTTTGGTGTGTTTCTCTTGGTGTGACACAGTTCTTTCACCATCTAAAGGTAACACGTGCTTTATACATTGTTATTGATCTTCATATATAATTCATTTATTTAGTTATATGATTTAATTTGAAAAATGAAAAAAGAAAGTATGTTGACGACTTTGAGCTGCAGGTTTGTGGAGTCGAGCTGACGACAGAAAAGAAAACAGCTGAAGGAAAAATGATTTGGGTACAAAATATAATAAGTCGTCTGTGTTTCTTTTAAGAGTGAATTTATTGAAGTTCAAGAGTACAAGTTTTATATTAAAGACCAGGATATGATTCTCATGTGAAATACTGCTGAAAAACTTTATTTGGAACTTTCACTGAAGTTGACAACATTAATTCATGGAAGAGGAATCTTACAGGAGTGTAAAGTGAGCAGAGAAGCTGCATGAGGCTGTAAACTCTGTTTAGAAGTTAGGACTTGAATAAATGTGACGACTTTCATCCTCAGGAAATGTAACTAAGACTGTTTTTTTTAAACATTATTGTATCATCCATTTATTCAATTATGTAATTCAATTTATAAATCAGGTCAGAATTTAGTTTTTGTTGAAGTCATAGAAGTAAGATGTTTCTGTTTTTACATTTTTAAACACGTAATGTTGACAAGCCTGTTAAACAAAAACACCAAAATAAACTTGTTTTTCTGAATTTAATACTAAAAAATTAACAAAGTCACACATCTGTTCATACAGCAGCAGGAGGACAGCCAGACCAACTCTGAGGTGAGATAAAGATCTCTGGATCAAACTGTACGTGACTGAGAATGGGTGGAGGAAGTAGCAAGTCGACACCGAGTCCTGGAGAAAGTGACCCAGAGTAAGTAAATATCGTGTTACTTTACAGTTGTTGTATATGTGAGCTGATGTGATGCTGGTGTTTCTGTGTCCAGACAGAAAAGAGAAAATATTCTATTTAAGATGCTTTAATGAGTGATTGGTTATCAAGAAGGTTGTTACACCTGTTGCTGTCACAATTCCGATCATGGTGCGTTCAGGTGCACGTCTCAAACTACATGAGACCTTGTGTGGTAGAGGATATGTGTGCCAACAGAGACATCACGGTGTGTTCAAGTGCACCTACCTAAAATGTTATTTTACTTTTGCACACTTTTTTGTTAGAAGCATAGTCTGAAGTACTGGAAACACTTTAGAATCTATAATTGAATCTTTCGTTTGGTGAATCATGACACTCCTCTGAGATGCTCCTCTCATAAAACAAAGTGTTTACATCATTAAAATGTTCCTGCATCTATGAACATTTTGTTCATTCACACATTAAATACACAAGTTATTGTATCTGTGTTATCTATGTGTCTGACGCTTCAGATAGTGATGATGGTTATCTGTGAATTAACCTCATTTAGCATTTTTACACACACTTGTGAGTGTGAGTGTGTTTCTTCCTTCCAGAGTCTCTCCGTCACTGATTTATATTAATTTAAGTTCTACTAATGAGAATCATTGAGACAGAAAATGAACAAAGTCTTCAAATTAAAATAAGACGCTGCAGCTGCAGTGAATTGAGAAACTCCATGACAGAAGATTAGACACTTATTACATTATATACAATAACATTTCAGGTAAAAAAAATAAATAAATAAATAAAAAGCAGAATTTCAACCCACGAAGACACGTGACAGGATCAAACAACAGTAGCGTGGTAGCAGAAGCCAACGTGCTTTTACGGCTATTCTGACCCACAATTCTCAGCGCAATGGAAGAAACGTCACATAAATCACAGTGTGTCCTGAAAATATAAACAAAGAAGAGAGAACACAGACATTTGACATAATGACAGATGTCAGTGAGTTCATGTGTGAGTTTCTTTTCTTCGTAGTCTAAAATCACACACTGAGGCTGCAGCAGGTGAAGGAGCAAGAGGGTCAAAGGTCAAGACACACTGCAGTGACTGAAAGTTAAAAGAAAAAGTCTAAAATTCAAAACTCACCCAGAGATCAGCTTTCAGCTCTCCACCATCTTTAGTCATCACGCTGTGTGTGTTGTGTTACAGCCCAGAACTGCAGAGACCAGAACGTTCAAAAGTCATCGAACCCAGGGAGAGAAACCGGTCAGGTCTGGAATCAGTGAGCATAAGACATCAGTAAGTCATTATTTTATTACTCTATAATTTTATCATCACCAGCCCCATTCACATTCACACTGTCTTTTGAAGGCGGAATATTGCACCTTTATTCTGCCTCACCGTCTGTGTGAACGGCTTCGTTCCTCCTCTGATCCTCCAGCAGACGCAGAATCAGCTCCTGTAGTTTACTGCCGATGATTATGTGACCAGATTTAGAGCAAAACACTTGAACTCACATGTGTTTGTCGTCTCTCACTGTTGTGTTGTTGTAGTTACTGTCTCTGGCACAGTGTTGTGGAATCTCTGTCTGAAAAGAGCTCATGTTTGTTAAGTTCTGACAGGTCACTGGGGTTCAGACCTAATTTCTAAGAAGGATCATCTCCTCCCAGGTGAGCTTTTATCAACATACATTCATTAACATTTGACACACAGAGCTTATGATTTTAGTACATAGTTTATTATATTGCTGACTATTTTGTCTATTTTAACTACAAACTGCTCTAATTAGATGCATGTAAAACCGGCCTGATACTTCCTTTGTTATGTCGACTCATCTCTTTGTGTCGGATGTGATTGTGTGTTGCAGCAATCATTCATAGATAACTGCAATAAAAACATTATTTAATACGTTTCATAAAACTGACAAATTCACAGCATGTTATCTTGTTATAAAATGATAAACATTTGTATCAATATTACTAACCTGCACTTTAAATAACATCCTGTGTTTCTTTTACAAAAAAGTAATGAATGAATCTCCAAACTACCCAGAAGTCTGTTGATGGAGGTGCGATGATGAAAGTCTCTCTGATGTTTCTGTCAGCAGCTACTTCCTGGTTTGTTCTCGACATCTTGTCTGCTGCTGCCAGTCCTGTAACACTGTACTGAGAAATTCTTTAATGCTGAAAATGAAAACCAAGTTTACCCAGAAGTGACTGTTGTTACTGTGACAAGTCACAGCTTATTTGGTTTGAGGACGTTTGTAAAACTACTTTTTACTGTAATCTGATCTTAATAATGGTGTTTCCTGTATTTTAATGACTTGTTTTTCATGTTTTCTATGTGATGAGAAGAATAATCAAAATATTTGTATGTTAACATGTAAACTGTCAGCAGAGTTAGAGTTATCTAATTTCTAACGTTGCAGCTGGTAAAAGTGGAGATAATTATCCTGAATGTACTTTATATACTGCTGTGGAGTTTAACCTATAAAATACATGCTTTATAAGCTGATTTATATTTTGTATTAATCAATGTCATATGCTTTTATATTTTACATTTGTATAACACCCAACATAAAAGTAGGAACATATTCTTACTCAACATTTATAAAATCTGACCCACTTTAATCAGTATTATCTGAATTAAACAGCATGTTTAAAATGAGCCTCCCCTCTGGACTGAGTTGGTCTCAGTTTTTATTTGATTTTCTTTGATTTTGCTGGTAACCAAACTTATGTTATCAATGGGGGATTAATGATAAAGATAATATGGGTAATATGTGGAAACTGACTTGTGAATATCTTCCTTCATGCTGATGATACTAGATTACTGTACAAACACTGTAAAGATGATCTGATGTAAAAGAAGAAGATGAGAGGAGTCTCCCTGCTGCTCAGGAGTTTGTTGTCTGAGGTGATGATGGAGACATCGAGAACACAACGGAGACAATTTTCAATTTTTTATCTCCTGTTACCTTTTTTATTCAGAATATTTTCTTGAATGTACTTTTCACTGTCTCATTTCTCTGTTGCACTTTTATAATTTGTTACCTATAATGAGTTTGTCTTATTAAAACCACATAATCCCACTTCTCTGTGTTTGATTGTTTTCTATGTGAAGGATCGTACAGTCAGCCGATCAATAAGCAGAAGTGAAAAGTATTGTCGTGTTTAATCCAGAAGGTTTGTGTAAACTCAGCAGAGCTCAGAGCAGCGACACGACTGTGGACTCTGAAATAAAGAATGACTCTTTAAACTTTCTATCAGGAGGAGAAGTTGACAGCTCCCAGATCAGCTGCAGGCTGGTTCACAGGATGTTACTGCATGGAAATAAACTCACTGTAAGTAGTTTTCTGAGACAAAATCCTTTATGACTTTGGTGGTAGGCACAAGAAAAGCTGCTGCAGATGTCTTTGTGAGACACAGTTCACTAGTTGGAGGTATTTTTAACACATGCTTTATATATTTTAATTGATCTTAATGTATCATTCATTATTTGGTTATTTAATAGAAGTCTCACCAGTTCAGTTCATTGAGTCTTGTTTAAAGGTGCATTATGTCGTTTTGGGGAAAACCTTTTTAATCAGAAGTTAAAGATCTTTATTAACTGATTTTTGTTTTTGACGGATTAAACTGAATTAACAATCTGATTTTAAAGGTCGACACACTTTCCTCCTGTTTTTATTCGACTTTCCTTTTGGAAACACTTTGCCAGTGAGAATCAGTGTGAACATCAGCAGCTCTCTGCTCATCACTCAGTGTTTGATATCTGATGATCACCTGCAGTCGCTGCTAAACATCGTGACCTGTTGGTCCTGTTTTTCTGGTTTTCATTACCATATAAATACGAGCTGAAGCACATTTAGTTTCACTTCTGCGAGTGACGCAGTTCGTTCACCATTTGAAGGTATTGTAACACATGTTTTATATATTTTATTTGATCTTAATGTATCATTCATTTACTGGGTTATTTAATTGCATTTGATAAATTAAAAAAAGTATGTTCAGTACTTTGAGCTGCAGGTTTGTGGAGTAGAGCTGATGACAGAAAAGAAAACAGCTAAAGGGAAAATAGATTTAGGAACAAAGTATAATATTTTTTTTAAATATATTTCTTCAAAATATATGTTTCTATATTTCTCTCTCTCTCTCTCTCTCTATATATATATATATTTATATACATATGTTGTATATATTATATCTGTATTATATGTTTCTTTAAGAGTTAATTTATTGAAGTTCAAGAGAGTAGAATTTTCATATTAAAGACCAGGATATGATAATATGAGTGCAATGAGTATAAGTAACTGCTAAAACTACTTTTTTTTAGCAGTAGTTTTACAAACTTCTGCCAGGCTGAACTACATGTAGTTTTACAAGCTACGCTTGCAAAGTAGCTTCCCCAACACTGGATATCTGATGATCACCTGCAGTCACTGGTAAACAATGTTTCCTGTTGTTCCTGTTTGTCAGGTTTTCAGTCCAATAAAAACACGAGCTGAAGCACATTTAGTTTCACTTTTGTGTTGGAGTGACGCAGTTATTTCACCATTTGAAGGTATTGTAACACATGCTTTATATAATGTTATTGATCTTAATGTTGAGGACTTTGAGCTGCAGGTTTGTGGAGTAGAGCTGACGGCAGAAAAGAAAACAGCGAAGTGTCAAGGTAGTGAGGGAAATAGGAGGTGGACCCAAATGCAGATCAAACAGGAGGCAGGATAAGGAGGAACAAAGAGCAAGCTTTATTTAATAAAAGCCGAAATCTACAAGAACCCAAGTGAACAAACAAAAATGTGTCACAAGACCAAAAAACAAAGTAGCAACAAAACAGTTGAACAAAGTGCAAACAAAAAGACAAAGTACAAATCAAGAGCAAAGTTTAAATCAAACATAGAAAACACCAGAAATCAAAATCCAAAACATACTAAAAAAACAGAATGGAGACACAAGGAACTCGGGAGGAACCTCACACTCACACAAACACAAACACAAACAGGAATACAAAGCCATGAATTGACAAAGACAATACGGAAGACAGAGACTAAATACAGAGACACTAATGACAAGACGAGGAACAGGTGAGGTGGAACAGCAGGTGAGATAACGAAGGGGAATTCACAGAGGAAACGATGCTGGCAGACAGAGGGAGACAAACATGCACAGAGGGAAGAACACAGGAGAGACTGAAAGGACACAAGAGAGCGAGGAAACAAGACATAAGACACAGATTCATGACATCAAAACATAGAATCATGAATCATGACACAAAGGGAAAAATGGATTTGGGTACAAAACTAAAGTAGTCTGTGTTTCTTTTCATAGTGAATTTATTGAAGTTCAAGAGAGTAGAAGTTTTATAATAAAGACCAGGATATGATTCTCATGTGAAATACTGCTGAAAAACTTTACGTGGACTTTGCTCCTCTGCATTAGTTCTGAGTTGGAGCAACAAGAAGATTTCATAACAAAAGAAGTTTATTTATTGACAACTGGTTTAAAAAATAATATAGTAATAACAAGAGTTTGGAGATTTGATGAAAGCATTTCATTTTAGTTTCATTTTTACCTGTGTTAGAGCACATACTTTTTGCCACTTCCAGTAATATTGGATCATTTTCCACAATAGATAAATTATTGTGAAAAATGTGTTACATTTTCAATGTTGCTGTATCATCAATGTATTCAATTATGTCATTTAATTTCTAAATCAAAGCTTATTAAACAGGAAAGCCAAAAACATATTTTTACATTTTTTTCTGAGCTTAAAACTATAAAATGGACAAAGTAATAACATCTGTTCATACAGCAACAGGAGGACAGCCACACCCAAGCGCTGATGTCACATACAAATCTCTGCATGAGACTGTACGTGATTCAGAATGGGTGTAGAAATAAACGAATGGACAGAGAACCTTGGATTGCTATACAGAATGTAAGTAAATATTAACTTTACAGTTGTAGAGTATGTGAGCTGATGTGATGCTGGTGTTGCTGTGTGTCCAGAAAGAAAAGAGTTAGATCTGTTTAAAACGCTTTAATATATAAATATGTATATATGTATGTTAATATAACATTTTCTGTGTCTGGATGGCTAAAAAAAATACTTTCCCAAACTGGTGGTCTGTTTCTCTTGTCTCACAGAAACAGTGTACTATCCATTACATCCTGTGAGTCCTTCAGGAGTAAGTGGTCCAAATGTGATGGCCCCGCATTTGAAGATGACAGGCTTTCTTGCACGTGAGTTTTTGTTAAATTGAAAATGTGACTGCATTCATTAACATGTTGTACAGTCACACAACATGCATGAGTTCTGTTGTCTTTTTCCTGGACTAGTCCTGATTCTGACCTTGTGGTCTGGCTCAGCACAGCCAGGTGACAGACAGGTGGGACACAATTTGTTATTTTGTGCTTCATATTGAATTTGATAGACAAGTAATAAAAGGTGTGAAAAATGAATTACACACATATTGTCAGAGACAACATTATATGATGTGTGTGTGTGTGTGTGTGTGTGTGTGTCTTCTTCCTCACACTGTTATCATATAAAAATGTGCTGCATTTGCTTTTAATGTTTATTCTGACACTGATGCAGTAACACCTCAACATTGCTGATAACTTGCTGCAGGTCAGACTTCATGTCTTCAGAGGAGGAGGACGCTGCATCTGATGATGGTGAACTCAATCAGTGAGTCAAATCTATTAACCTCATATAAACTAGTATAAATATAAACTCTTACACAGACTTGTTGAAATTGATGAAACTGTGAACATCATTTTCCTGTGATGCCAAAATAATCTAATAATTCATGTTAAAGTAAAAAGTCAGGTCAGAGGCATTCATATTGAAACTGATGGATAAATAACACAAGCTTTAAAAAATAATTTGTTTCTTCCTTCCAGAGTCTCTGTGGAAAATCAGCATTGTGCCTCTACTGAGAGTGACGGACGAGATGGTCACACTGAAGAGTTAAAAGAGGGAAAGTTCTCTTTTAAAAAGACGTAAGTTTGAACTAATCATCACATTATTATAGTGGTTATTAATACATAACTTTCACTGAGTATTAAAAGTTAGGAACATTTCGAACAGTCACATACAGAACCTCTGCTGTCTTCTTCTACACTTTATCATATTATCAAGTAACATAACTTACAGTCACATTATAATAATGTTTATTACTCACTGCAGGGTGGGAGATGGTGTCAGACGCCTTGTCAGGAGGGTTTCAAAGAACACAGGGAGACGTAAAGGTGAGTATTTACAGTCTTCAGACTGTCTGTGAGTCAAACTTCTCACATTGAAACAGATTAATAAAGCTGTGAACATTCAGTAATACTTGTATTTGTGTTTTTCTGTCACTTGTATCTGGAAAAGAAGTCACAACAGTGAAATCAACTTTTTATTCCGAATCAAAACCGGCAAGAATGATTCCAGAAGATGGAGCAAGATTCAAATGGCAAATTGAAAAAAAGAAAAAGAAAAAAAAAATTCTTTAAAATATATAAAATTCTGTATGAACTCTGTATATCCAGCAGTTGTGCTTGAGTGAATCATAATGTAACTTCTCACCCTGATGGTTTTAGTTTGATTTTCTTTGATTTTGCTGATAATCAAACTTATGTTATCAATGAAGTATCAATCATACAAATGATCAACCTGTTAAATCTTCATATAGTGCAGCTGTACCAGCAGAAAGTGGGTAATATGTTGAAACTGACTTGTGAACATCTTCCTTCATGCTGATGATACTAGATTACTTTACAAACAATGTAAAGATGATTTGTTGGAAGCTGTTAGAGGAAGAAGATGAGAGGAGTTTTATTCCCTGAATGTTTCGTGTCATTCTCCAGTTTCATTCTCATTCTGACTTATTATCAGGAAACCAAACATTACACAGTGTCACCTCGAGGTTAAACATTACTGAACATGTTAGGTACAATGTCAACACACAGCTCATCAGAATAAATGACAAAGTTCTAGTTGTTTGTTATGCAGATGTTTTTCGTATAGGTATCATTATATCTTCTGGTCCTGCTTATGTGAATTCAGGTGACATGTAATAGTTTGGTAAAATGTACATCAGCTCCCCCAGCTGGAGGATTGATGTCATTTTACTGTTAGAAGAAATGATCAAACTTCTTCTCTGTAATCTGAAGATCTAATAAAATAAAGTCTTAATGATTGTGCTTCCTTTGTTTTAAGAAGATGTTACTTAATATAAATCGTTCTTATTAACTGCGACCAGTTAATGTGCTGTGAGTTTTACAGTATATACGATCCTTCTTGTCTCTACAATACGTGAGGCAGCGTCCTCTCTCCTGATCAGTGGTTATTGATCACCATTATCAGGAGAAGATTAATCAAAACATGTGATTGTAAATGTGTAAACTGTCAGCAGATCTCAGAGCAGCTAAACAACTGTGGATTCTGATTATAGCACCAGGATAAGTGAGAGGCACCCATCTGCAGTCAAGATGGCCGACAAGGGCGCAGCCATATATCCAATCCATACCGGAAGTCCCAACCGGAAGTTGCTTGATCACCAAAATAAAACCAAAATAAAAGCCGCTATTTAACCGATCCATACCGGAAGTCTCATGCGGAAGTTAGTTAATCACCAAAATAAAACCAAAATAAAAGCCCAAACAATCTCTCTCAGCGTGCCTATTTTTTTTTTTTAAAAATTGCATTTGCTATCAAGCTTGGCAACGTGCTGCAGTGTCGGGCGCCATCCTCGTTGCAAGACTCCAGACCAAGAGCGCGAGAGAGAGAGCTCTCGATAATCATATAGCCTACTATGTAGGCTAACAGGGAAAGAATGAATGTATGTCTTTATTACACTGCAGGGATCGAAATTAGCACCCGTGTCCTTGCGCCTGGTGGGTGAATTGAATCAGTTTACCAGCAACTGTGACGGATTCATTCCAGTCAGATCTGATCCAATTAATCTTAATGATCTATATCTTGGTTAAGGCGTAACAGTGCGCTTTACACGACCCAAGAGTTTGGGTCAAATTATGTTTCTGATTCGACCAAAGTGACAGGTGGACTTGAGAAGGCCGGAAATCCACAACTAATTGAACGGCTGTAGCGTCATTTGGACCGCTAGATTTTAAACTCTATAATCTCTCATGTAAATACCCGATTGAGTGATGAATGCATTCATTATGTCATGATGTATTTTTCTTTAACGAAATTACACCAAAATGTAGCATTTTAACAAGTTCAATTATGCATTTATTAATAACATAGTAAACCGTTATTTTTTTTTTGCATATTTACACAAGAATTTAATAGAGAAAAGTTAGAACAATAAAAGTAACTTATTTGATTATGAATGATTTTTATATTAATATATAAGTTAAAACAATATATAATAACCGAAAAAGATGGAAACGAGCTGATCTCAAACAAACAAAGAGCCGTTTTGATCACTGGTCACAGTCTACAGATGACCTCCGCTCTCCTCACAGTTACACACGGGCTTGTGGCATTTCAAGTGTCCGAGGTTTGGTTCCTTTTGCAGCTCTTTCGGACCGGCACTGCCTCCGCGTCCGTGTCTGCTGCTGCTGCTGTGGTCGCTTCCGCTGCTGCCCACCTTGTGCCGACTGCCGCGGACGCTTTTCCCTCCATGTATTCTGCCCTCAGCTCCTCTGCAGCTGCTGCAGGACTTTCCTCCGGGCTCTCCTGCTGCTGGTGCTCCCTGAATAAGATGCGGGCATTGATCCCAGCCAGGTCGAGGATGTTATAGAAGACCGCCACTGGCCATCTTTCCGCCTTTGATGGAGTACGCCCTCGCACCTGGTCCGGGACGTCCACGCCGTACTTGGTGTTGTTGTAGTAATCAGACTGTGGTGTTGCCTTCGCCCCACTGAAGGTGTCCACACCTGTGTGCAGGTGCTCAGGATGCAGACATTCTTCCTTGGCTGGTACACAGTCAGAGTCGGATCATTTCAGCACCTTCGTGAAGTGAACAGTTCCGCTCGCTGTCTCATGGAGGGAAGAACTCCCGTTTTTGTTTGCCCATGGTGCCAAACAAGCTATTTAATACAACTATATAATTATTATCTCACGAGTAAATTCACAAAGAGGCACAGCTGGAGACCGCTGACACAGTTAGAGACAAGAGAGACAATGAAAGCAGCAAACCACGCGAAAAATGGAACAATGAAACCCCGCAAAGTGCTGTGCGGTCAGTTTGACCGCTTATGGCCGAAACAGGTTAATATATCATATTTTGTGTAATTTATATAAAAAACTATTCCAAGTTAAAATACAGACACTTTTAGGAAAAGTCATGTAACAGCAGTAGCCTATTGCATTTTTTCATTCAATGTTATAAGTGTTGTATTGTCTCTATAGGCTAAGTGTTGATGTTTTCCTCAATTCCTAATATATGCAATTAATGAAAATAAATTAAATGTCAAGTAAACTTTATTTAACATGGTAGATCCCTTTGTATTGTTTTTCATATGCAATTACGGTGCAACATTTTGAATTGGGACATTGAGATTAATGGGTAATGGTGGTCAGGACTTGGTGTTTAATAGCTGAACAGTGGTAGTTGGCCCATATCATTTCCTGTTTTAGGGTTAGGGTTAGGGTTAGGGTGTGTAACCCACACACACACAAACATTGTATTTGTGTTTAATAACCGTAATATTAATATTTACAATCAATATTAATTGTAAATCAATGAAACAGTAGCATAAATTAACATTTACCATGTACTAATTTGATAGTAAGTATGACATTTGTTGTGACCGTTTTACCAATTCTCTATTTAATTTGAGAATTCAGTTTATTTATTCTTAGTTATTCTGCAGTCCTATTGTTTGTGTGTGTGTGTGTGCCCCCTATCACCACCACACAAGCATAATATTCACATTTTTATTCATAACGTTGATATTGAAGCTAAATCCATGAAATGTTAACATTATAAGTTAGTGATTATTATAGGCTTCTAACTACTGAGTAAAGTCGTGGCGAGACAATTAACTAATCAATTATACCGTTACGATCAACATGTAAATGCACAAAATGCATAGAATCATGTTATGTGTTAACCATACAGTCTATGGTGTAACCGTACGTGTTTTTTAAGCTTTTATTTCGGTGATTAACTAACTTCCGCTTGAGACTTCCGGCATGGATTGGATAAATGGCGGCTTTTATTTTGGTGATTGACCAACTTCCGGTTGGGACTTCCGGTATGGATCGGTTAAATGGCGGCTTTTATTTTGGTGAGTAACCACAACTTCCGGTTGGGACTTCCGGTATGGATTGGATATATGGCGGCGCCCTTGTCGGCCATCTTGACTGCAGATGGGTACTCTTGGGATAAGTTGACAGTTCCTCCACAATAAGAAGAGATCTTTAATGTTGAGTATGAAGAGGAAGAATTATTACTACAAAACAAACATTGATGCATGAAATTCTAACGTTGCAGCTGGTAAAGGTGGAGATAATTGTTTTGAAGGTACTTTATACTCTGCTGTGGAGTTTAACCTATAAAATAAATGCTTTAAGTTGATTTATATTTTGTATTGATCAATGTAGAAAAAATGGAAATAAGTTAAAATACGTAAGGGGACGTAAAGTAGCTTAATAATGGAAATACCTAAGTTAAGTACTTCAGTAAATATAGTTTATTATATTCCACTGGTAGTTGGAAAACAACACAATGAAGATGGTCAAGTATTTAATTTTATTTCGTTACATTTTATCTCATTTTATTTTAAAAATGTACATTTTAATATATCTTATTTTAATTTGATCTTTTTTTACCTTATTTTTATTTTATTTTACTTTTTTTATTTTGTATCAATTTATATATATTTTATATATTATATATTTATATTGTTATTTTATTTATTTAACACAATGAAGTATTTTGTTTAATACAAGTTTGTTTCATTTTATCTCAATTTATTTTTATTTAACCATTTAATCTTATTTTTATTTCATCTTTTATTTTCTTGATTTTTACCTTATTATTTATTTTAATTAACTTTTTTATTTTATCATATTTTATATTGTTTTATTTCATTTTATATTAGTTTCATTTTATTTTCATTGAACTGTTCATTTAAAAGCAGCGACCTAAAGAAGTGACATCACGAGTGGGGGGGGGAACTGTTGCCCGATTAACATTTAGATACTTTTCTTTTTCGCGCAGAGTTTATTTTACATTTTTATAACACCCATTATAAAGTAAGAACATATTCTTACTCAACATTTATAGAATCTGACCCACTTTAATCAGTATTCTCTGAATTAAACGACATGTTGACAGCGCGCAACCCCTCCGGACCGAGTTGGTCTCGCCCGTGTGTCCCCAGCACCAGACGCACATGTTGGGTGTGTTGTGTTGAGGATTGCAGCGATATTTCAGCATTTCTCGGCGCTGTGCGTGCTGTCACGTCACTGTTTGCTCTCTACAGACCTCAGTGAACCTGCAGGAGCCTCACAGTCAGTAATAAACTCTGTAAAATCCAGAGTGACTGCAGGAAACAGAGCAGAGGAGGCTGACACGCGTCCCGGCGAGGCTGCAGGCGGCGGAGTGACTCCACCTGACTGAAGGTATGTCCGCCGACACACACACTCACTGTACCTGTGTGTTTCTGTGTGTGTGTGTGAGAGAGAAGTCTGCATCCTCTATTAACTAATCGATACATTATGCACATGTACTCCTTCAGCTGTCAGAGCTCCATGTGAGCTTCAGACTGACCTAAACTCCAAGAGTCAGGTCAGAGGTTGTGGGCACGAGCTCCAACACCTCACCTGACTCTACTCCTAATATTTATCTTTGTCACCTGTTCGATAAAACAATTCTTATGTATTTTAACTCTGACACATTGACATTTTACGCTTTTATTGTTTAAAGAGAGGACAGGAAGTAAGAAGAGGGACGAGACAAGAGTCACTGATACAACCTCCATAACAACATGTGATAGAAAGAAGAGAGACAGATAGAAATTATCACATTATGGCACTTTAGGGCCTCCGTAGGAAACAAATAAGGTCAAATAATCAGAGATAATAATAATAATCTGTGACCTCTTTAGATAATAAACTCCCTCCCTCTCTGGTCATAGTATCATTGTTCCTAACACATCCTCTTTATTTGTACACTGTGACTTTTCAGCATTACTATCAGAAGACAGACAATAAGGACAGATGAATTAAAGGCTTCTGATTAAAGTTATTATCTCATAAAAACCTGCACACATGATAGAAAATATCACATGATGGGATTTTAGGGACACGATAGAAGACAGAAGAAGAAACACACAACACGTGCTCTTCCTGTTGTTGTTTCAGAGACAACCCTCTTTATCATTGTGGGCTGTGGTCACAAGAAAAGCTGCTGCAGATATTTTGTGTGACGCAGTTCTTTCACCATCTAAAGGTATTGTAACACATGCTTTATATATCTTAGTTGAATTTGAACAATGTAAGATAATAGAATAATAATAATAATGAAGTTCAAGAGAGTAGAAGTTTTATAATAAAGACCAGGATATGATTCTCATGTGAAATACTGTTGAAAAAGTTTATTTGGAACTTTTGCTGAAGTGAACATTAATTCATGGAAGAGGAATCTTACAGGAGTGTAAAGTGAGCAGAGAAGCTGCATGAGGCTGTAAACTCTGTTTAACTAGTTAGGATCTGAATAAATGTGACGACTCTTAAAAAAATAAGGAAGTGGCTGCCATGTTGTTTCCTCTGATGAAAGTCTGCCCGTTTGAAGGGGACTTTGCTCCTCTGCGTTAGTTCTTAGTTGGAGCAACAAGAACATTTTATAGCAAAAGAAGTTTATTTGTTGACACCTTGTTTAACAATGCATAAAATAATAACAAGAGTTTGGAGATTTGATGAAAGCAGTTCATTTAAATTTAATTTTGATCTGTGCCAGTTTGTTTTTTTCCATCGAGCTACAGGAAATGTGACTAAGATTATTTTTGAAAGGATTTTGTATCATCCATTTATTCATCCATCCATTATTGTGTCATTTCATTTATAAATCAAACACAGAACAGGCCAAAGAAGAAAGATGGCGTTTCTGTTTTTACATCTTGAAATATGTAATGATGACAAGCCTGTTAAACAACAACAACGCCACAATAAACGTATTACTTTTTCTGAATTTAAAACTATAATATGGACACAATATAACATGATAACATCTGTTCATACAGCAGCAGGAGGACAGCAGACCAACTCTGATGTGACATAAAGATCTCTGGATCAGACTGAACGTGACTGAGGATGGGTTTGGGAAGTCATGTGTGTAGACTCATCTTCAAGAATAAAGCATGGTAAGTAAATATCAGTTGTAGTAAATGTGAGCTGATGTGTTGCTGGTGTTTCTGTGTGTCCAGACAGAAAAGAGATAAATATTTTGTTTACGACGCTAAAATGAATAATTGATTATCAAGAAGGTTGTTACACCTGTTCACCTGCACAGAACAGACAGATCAGTGAAGAGAACCAGAGTTAGATAATGGAGTCACAATTCTGATCATGGTGCGTTCAAGTGCCCTTCTTAAACTACGTGGTTTTGTATGGTAAAGGACATGTTCGCCAACAGAGACATTATGATGTGTTCAAGTGCTCCTCCGACAAAATGTAAATTAGACTTGTTAGGGCATGAAAGTCTAAGTCAAGTCTAACAGCAGCACAGTCTGAAGTACTGGAAACAATTTTAAATCTAAAGTCAAACTGAATCGTGTGTTTGGAGAATCATGACACTCTGAGTCACTAGATAATCCTCCAAGATGCTCCTCTCATAAATCAAAATCTGTCTGAGCGACTCTTCATCACATTTCTTCTAAAAACAGCGTCTGTCTCCAGCAGTGAGAGCCGGGCAGCTCCTGTAGTTACTGCTGATGATTATGTGACCAGATTTAGAGCAAAACACTTGAACTCACATGTGTTTGTCGTCTTTCACTGTTGTGTTGTTGTAGTTACTGTCTCTGGCTCAGTGTTGTGGAATCTCTGTCTGAAAAGAGCTCATGTTTGTTTTGTTCTGATAGGTCAAAAGCGGCCATAGTTAGTTTGAAGGAAGGACGTTCTGCTCCCAGGTAAGATTTTATCAACATATATTCATCAACATTTGACACACACATACAGAGTTTATGATATTAGTATATAGTTTATTATATTTCTGACTATTTCCTGTATTTAACTACAAACTGCTGTAATCAGATGTGTGATGAGATGATAGTAGGTGGATAGCAGCAGCTTGTGGTGAAGAAGGAAGCTTTTACTAACTGAATGTTTGTATAGTTGCACTACATGTACAACCTCTCAGCTTATTCTTCACACTCCTCACTATCATATTTAAATCCTGTTGATTTTTGCTTTTTGTAGCAACTATCTGAGACTTGCGGCAGATTATTCATAGATAACTGCAACATTAGTACATTTTTCAGACTGGCAGCTCCTGTAGTTTACTGCTGATGATTAGTTGTATGTAGTACACAAGCCAACATGCTTTTCTGGCTATTCTGACCCACAATCCTCTGCACAGCAGAAAAAACATCAAATAAGTCACAGTGTGTCATGTATATTATCATGGTTAACTGAATTAAATTCCCAGATAAAAACTAAACTAAAGCTACTTAAAGTGAAACTCTTGCCAAAATGCAACAAAGGCTTTTTTTTTTTTGAATGTATACGAGTTAAACTCATTTTCAATGGGAGTGCTATGGGCACTTTTACGATAGCATCCAAATCTCTGTTTTTGAAACAGTAAGAAGGCTCGACACAACATGAAACTTTGCTCGTAGTATCACCAGGGTCTCTACACATGAACACGAGCATTGAGAACATTGTTTGTGTACACAGAGTTACTAAAAAGAAGGTTTTTGAACAACTCACTTTAGCAGTAGCTTGTTCCTCGAGCCGTCATCATAGCAGCCCAGACGTACTCAGGGATCGACACGTCTGGGCTGCCATGATGACGGCTAGAGGAACAAGCTACTGCTAAGGTGAGCAAAATTTCAAGTTGTGTTGAGCCTTCTTACTGTTTTAAATAGGGCAATAAATGTCGTTATTTTTTAAAGTAATTCGGGGACTTTATTTTTCCTTACTTTTTCGTACTTCGTGTCGGTCTTAAATTTTGTTCAAAGTGGTCTTAAAAAGTCTTAAAAAGTCTTAAATTTGACTTGTTCAAACCTGCAGATACCCTGAAGGAGCACTGCAGTGACTAAAAGTTAAAAGAAAAAATCTGCAGTTCTAAACTCACCCAGAGATCAGCTTTCAGCTCTCCTCCATCTTTAGTCATCACGCTGTGTGTGTTGTGTTACAGAGCAGAACAGCTGAGAACAGAACATGCAGAACTCTACAGATCATGTCCCATACGTCTTAGAGGGTAAGTCGTTATTTTGTTACTTTATCATTTAAGTATCTACAGCCCCATTCACATTCACACTGCCTTTTCATTTGCACCTTCATTGTGCCTCACTGTCTGTGTAAACGACTTCGTTCCTCCTCTGATCCTCCAGCAGACGTAGAATCAGAGCAGCAACAGAGGAGAGACAATGTGTGTGTGAATGATAAACTGGCAGCAGTGCAGGTCAGGAGTGTGTCGGTCTGATGGCGTTCAGTCTGACAGCTCAACAGATCCTTCACTCATCAAATAAAAGAGAAATGTTCCACACTTCAACCCACAAAGACACGTGACAGGACCAAACAACAGTAATGTGGTAGCAGCTCGTGTCTTCAGCATCTTATATGAGGACAAAAATACAGAATTTACTAAACACAAAATCTGTCTGAGCGACTCTTCATCACATTTCTTCTAAAAACAGCGTCTGTCTCCAGCAGTGAGAGCCGGGCAGCTCCTGTAGTTACTGCTGATGATTATGTGACCAGATTTAGAGCAAAACACTTGAACTCACATGTGTTTGTCGTCTTTCACTGTTGTGTTGTTGTAGTTACTGTCTCTGGCTCAGTGTTGTGGAATCTCTGTCTGAAAAGAGCTTCTTTTTGTTATGTTCTGACAGGTCAAAAGAGGACAGACTTAATTTCAAAGACGAGCCATCTCCTCCCCGGTAAGCTTTTATCAACATACATTCATTAACATTTGACACACACATACAGAGCTTATAATATTAGTATATAGTTTATTATATTTCTAACTATTTCCTCTACTTTAACTACAAACTGCTCTAATTAGATGCACTAACCTGCACTTTAAATAACATCCTGTGTTTCTTTTACAAAAAGGTTATGAATGAATCTCCCAACTACCCAGAAGTCTGTTGATGGAGGTGCAATGATGAAAGTCTCTCTGATGTTTCTGTCAGCAGCTACTTCCTGGTTCATTGTCGACATCTTCTCTGCTGCTGTCCTGTAACACTGTACTAAGAAATTCCTTAATGCTGAAAATGTTGTGAAAAGTCACAACTTATTTGGTTTGAGGACGTTTGTAAAACTACTTTTTACTGTAATCTGATGCACTAATGAACCAAATCTTAATAATGGTGTTCCCTGTATTTTGATAACTTGTTACTCAATAATAATCCGTCTTATCAAATATATATTTTTTCCAAATATGAGTATGTAAACATGTAAACTGTCAGCAGAGCTTATAGCAGCGTTACTACTGTCAATTATCTAATTTCTAACGTTGCAGCTGGTAAAGATGTAAATAATTATCTTGAAGCTTCTTCATATACTGCTGTGGAGTTAAACCTATAAAATACATGCTTTATAAGCTGATTTATATTTTGAATTAATCACTGTAAAATGCTTTTATATTTTACATTTTTACATATTTTAACATATTTTAACATATTCTTTCTCAACATTTATAAAATCTGACCCACTTTAATCTAAATTAAACAACATGTTTAAAATGAGCACCCCCTCTGGACCAAGTTGGTCTCAGTTTTTATTTGATTTTCTTTTGCTGATAACCAAACTTATGTTATCAATTAAGTATCAGTCAGACAAATGATGAACCTGTTAAATCTTCATATAGTGCAGCTGTAGCAGCACCTGGGAAAGTGGGTAATATGTTAAAAGTGGCTTGTGAATATCATCCTTCATGCTGATGATACTAGATTACTGTACAAACAATGTAAAGATGATTTGATGTAAAAGAAGAAGATGAGAGGAGTCTCCCTGCTGCTCAGGAGTTTGTTGTCTGAGGTGATGATGGAGACATCGTGAACACAACGGAGACAATTTTCAACTTTTTATCTTCTGTTAACTTTTTTTATTAATCATATTTTCTTAAATGCACTTTTGTCTGACTGGTTTCTCTGTCGCAGTTTTATAATTTGTCACTTAGAATCAGTTTGTCTCATTAAAAACCACATAATTCTACATTTCTGTGTTTGATTGTTTTCTATGTGAAGGATCGTACAGTCAGCTGATCAATAACCAGATGGAAGGAAGAGATCTTTAATGACACAGGAGGAATTATTACTGTCAGAAAGACCTGCTGTAATGTTGTATTTGCACCTGATTGCCTGTTTGAACACTGATGCATTAAAGCACAGGTGGAGTCTGGTGTGCAGGCTGCGCCACCTTGTGGTGGATGTTACTAGCTGCGCTTTAAAGAAAATCTGACACTGTGTTTTAACAGTCTGGTTGAAGTTTTTCTCCAGGCAGTGATGTGAAGTAAAACCATTTAAACCAATTTTACTCTGTTGTATTTTTTGTGTTGTATTCAGTTGTGGAGGAAGTACTCAGATCTTTTACTTTATTGAAATAGTGAAACCACAGTGTAAAAATACAAGTACAAGTAAAAGTCCTGCATTCAAAATATTACTTAAGTGAAAACACTAGCATCAAAATAGTTTTTTATACTTATATTCATTATAATTATTGATGTATTGAAAGTTTACCGAAAATGTTTTTTTTTTTTTTTTTTTTCGCGCTGGTATCAACACAGATTGTTTTATTCTGAAAAGTAACCGGATGTTATGATGTTGTGTCGGTGTGTCACTTCCGGTCTGAGCCGCTTCAGCATCCAGCAGATAGAATCCTGATACCAACTGCCGGAAACCTCAGAGGGAGTCCGAGTCCTCGCGAGCGGCGGGAAGAAGAGTATCAGTGCATCGTTTTCATCACAACATGTAACAACAAGTCGCTACGTCACGTCTCATTCACCTGTAAGTAAACACCTCATATTATCTGACTGAACGGAAACAACCAACAGAGCCGCTGCTAGCACTGCTAGCTGTCAGGCTAGCTCTGTTACCATCCAGACGTTGTTTTAAAGTGTGTTGTGATGTTGTAGCTTACTGCTGGTTAGCTAGCAGCAGCTGGCTAATGTAACATTAGATAAAGTTAAAACATCTAAATCAGTTTGTCTTATTAAAAACACATAATTCTACATATCTGTGTTTGATTCAATCAATCAATAAGCAGAAGTGAAAAGTATTGTCGTGTTTAATCCAGAAGGTTTGTGTAAACTCAGCAGAGCTCAGAGCAGCGACACGACTGTGGACTCTGAAATAAAGAATGACTCTTCAAACGTTCCTCCTGTTTTTTCATCGACTTTCCTTTTGGAAACAGTTTACCAGTGAGAGTCAGTGTGAACATCAGCAGCTCTCTGCTCATCACTCAGTGTTTGATATCTGATGATCACCTGCAGTCGCTGCTAAACATCGTGACCTGCTGTTCCTGTTTTTCAGGATTTCATTATATAAACACGAGCTGAAGCATATTTAGTTTCATTTGTCTTTGGTGTGACGCAGTTCGTTCTACATCTAAAGGTATTGTAACACATGTTTTATATATTGGTCTTGATCTTAATGTATCATTCATTTATTTAGTTGTTTAATTGAATTTGAACAGTGAACAAAAAAAGCATGTTGAGGACTTTGAGCTGCAGGTTTGTGGAGTCGAGCTGACGACAGAAAAGAAAACAGCTAAAGGGAAAATAGATTTGATACAAAATATAATAAGTAGTCTGTGTTTCTTTTAAGAGTGAATGTATTGAAGTTCAAGAGAGTAGAAGTTTTATAATAAAGACCAGGATATGATTCTCATGTGAAATACTGCTGAAAAACTTCATTTGGACTTAGTTCACTTTAGTTTCATTTTGATCTTTGAAACAGTTTTTGTTTGTCTGTTCACACACTTCAGAAGTTTGTTTGTGTTGAAGTCAAAGAAGTAAGATGATGTATCTCTTTCTACATTTTGAAAAACATAACGATGGCAGTTTTTCTGAATCTAAAACTATAAAATCGAGACATTAATAACATCTGTTCATACAGCAGCAGGAGGACAGACAGACCAACTCTGAGGTGACATAAAGATCTCTGGATCAGACTGAACGTGACTGAGGATGGGTGGGAAAAATAGCAAGTCGACATCAAGGCCTGGAGAAAGAGACCGACAGTAAGTAAATATTAACTTACTTTACAGTTGTAGTATATGTGAGCTGATGTGATGCTGGTGTTTCTGTGTGTCCAGACAGAAAAGAGGCAAATATTCTGTTTAAGATGCTTTAATGAATAATTGATTATCAAGAAGGTTGTTGCACCTGTTCACCTGCACAGAACAGACAGATCAGTGAAGAGAACCAGAGTTACATAATGGAGTCACAATTCTGATCATGGTGCGTTCAGGTGCACGTCTTAAACTACATGGTTTTGATTGGTAAAGGACATGTGTGCTGACAAATATCATGGTGTGTTCAAGTGCACCTCCTACAAAATGTAAATGACACTTGTTAGGGCATGAAAGTCTAAGTCAAGTCTAACAGCAGCATAGTCTGAAGTACTGGAAACAATTTTAAATCAAAAGTCAAGTTTAATCTTTCGTTTGGAGAATCATGACACTCTGAGTCACCAGATAATCCTCCAAGATGCTCCTCTCATAAAACAAAGTGTTTAAATATAAAAACGGTTTGTCAAGATCAATAAAATGTAAACTTTAATGCTTTTTTATTCATAAAACCCAAAGTTTTCACGTCTACTTGTATTTGTTTATAAGACAGACCTGCCACATCCAATATGGCGGCAACGTGGACATACAGTCCAGAGAGTCAATTCTTACCCACAATCCTTTGCACAGCAGAAGAAACTTCACATGAATCACAGTGTGTTGTGAAATATACACAAAAGGGGAGCTAATACAGACATTTGACATACTGACAGATGTCAGTGAGTTCATGTGTGAGTTTCTTTTCTTCGTAGTCTAAAATCACACACTGAGGCTGCAGCAGGTGAAGGAGCAAGAGGGCGAAGGTCAAGACACACTGCAATGAGTGAAAGTTAAAAGAAAAAGCCTAAAATTCAAAACTCACCCAGAGATCAGCTTTCAGCTCTCCACCATCTTTAGTCATCACGCTGTGTGTGTTGTGTTACAGACCAGAACTGCAGAGACCAGACGGTTCAAAAGTCATGGTACCTGGGGAGATCAACGGGTCAGGTCTGGAATCAGTGAGCATAAGACATCAGTAAGTCATTATTTTATTACTCTATAATTTTATCATCACCAGCCCCATTCACATTCACTCTGCCTTTTCAAGGCGGGAATATTGCACCTTTATTCTGCCTCACCGTCTGTGTGAACGGCTTCGTTCCTCCTCTGATCCTGTTGTCTAATCTCTGTCTGAGAAGAGCTCATGTTTGTTATGTTCTCATAGGTCAGATGAAAAAAGAATGAATTTCTAAGAAAGACAACCTGCTCCCTGGTAAGCTTTTATGAACATACATTCATTAACATTTGACACACGCACACACAGAGCTTATGGTAATAATATATAGTGTGTTATGTCTCTGACTATTTCTTCTATTTTAACTACGAACTGCTCTAATTAAATGCATGTAAAACCGTCCTGATACTTCCTTTGTTATGTCGACTCATCTCTTTGTGTTGGATGTGATTGTGTGTTGCAGAAATCATTTATAGATAATTGCAATCAAAAATGATCAAAAATGTGGTAATTAAATAAGTGTCATTAAACTGACAAATTCACAGCATGTTATCTTGATATAAAATGACATATACCATGATCAACATTTGTATCCATATTGTTAACCTGCACTTTAAATAACGTTCTGTGTTTCCTTTATAAAAAGGTTATGAATGAATCTCCCATCTACCCTGCAGTCTGTTGGTGGAGGTTGGATGTATCTCTTGCTGATGTACCTGCCTGCAGCTTCTTGCAGTCTTAATGATTGTGCTTCCTGCATTTTAAGAATTTGTTACTCAACAATAATCAGTCTTATTAAATATATTTTTTTCTACAAATATGTTTTTTACTGTTTTCTATGTGATGAGAAGAATAGTCTAAATATGTGTATATTAACGTGTAAACTGTCAGCAGAGCTTATAGCAGCGTTACTACTGTTAATTATCTAATTTCTAATGTTGCAGCTGGTAAAGATGGAGATAATTATCTTGAAGCTACTTTATATACTGCTGTGGAGTTAAACCTTTAAATTACATGCTTTATAAGCAGATTTATATTTTGTATGAATCAATGTAAAATGTTTTTATATTTTACATTTTAATTACACCCAACCTAAAAGTAGGAACATATTCTTTCTCAAAATTGATCAAATCTGACCCACTTTAATCAGTAATATCTGAATTAAACAACATGTTGACAGTGAGCCCCCCCTCTGGACCGAGATGGTCTCAGTTTTTATTTGATTTTCTTTGATTTTGCCGATAACCAAACTTAAGTTATCAATGAAGTATCAATCATAGCAATGATCAACCTGTTAAATCTTCATATGGTGCAGCTGTAGCAGCACCTGAGAAAAGTGGGTAATATGTTGAAACTGACTTGTGAATATCTTCCTTCATGCTGATTATACTAGATTGCTGTACAAACAATGTAAAGATGATCTGATGTAAAGAAGAAGATGAGAGGAGTCTCCCTGCTGCTCAGGAGTTTGTTGTCTGAGGTGATGATGGAGACATCATGAACACAAGGGAGACAATTTTAATTTTTTATCTCCTGTTACCTTTTTTTATTCAGCATATTTTCTTAAATGCACTTTTGTCTGACTGGTTTCTCTGTCGCAGTTTCATAATCTGTAATTTAGAATCAGTTTGTCTTATTAAAAACACATAATTCTACATTTCTGTGTTTCATTGTTTTTCTATGTGAAGGATCGTACAGTCAGCGGATCAATAACCAGATGGAAGGAAGAGATCTTTAATGACACAGGAGGAATTATTACTGTCAGAAAGACCTGCTGTAATGTTGTATTTGCACCTGATTGCCTGTTTGAACACTGATGCATTAAAGCACAGGTGGAGTCTGGTGTGCAGGCTGCGCCACCTTGTGGTGGATGTTACCAGCTGCTCTTTAAAGAAAATCTGACACTGTATGTTTTAACAGTCTGGTTGAAGTTTTTCCTCCAGGCAGTGATGTGAAGTAAAACCATTCAAACCATTTTATTTTTTTAAATTGTGGAGGAAGTACTCAGATCTTTGACTTCAGTAAAATAATGAAACCACAGTGTAAAAATACGAGTACAAGTTTAAAGTCCTGCATTCAAAATATTACTCAGTGAAAGTACTAACATGAAAATACTTATTTATACTTATATTTATTATAATTATTGATGTATTAAAGGATAAGTTCACCCAAAAATGAATTTGTTAGTTCTGGCGTGATCACACATTGTTTTATTCTGAAAAGTAACCGGATGTTATGATGTTGTCTCGGTGTGTCACTTCCGGTCTGAGCCGCTTCAGCATCCAGCAGATAGAATCCTGATACCAACTGCCGGAAACCGCCGAGGGAGTCCGAGTCCTCGCGAGCGGCGGGAAGAAGAGTATCAGTGCATCGTTTTCATCACAACATGTAACAACAAGTCGCTACGTCACGTCTCATTCACCTGTTAGTAAACACCTCATATTATCTGACTGAACGGAAACAACCAACAGAGCCGCTGCTAGCACTGCTAGCTGTCAGGCTAGCTCTGTTAGCATCCAGACGTTGTTTTAAAGTGTGTTGTGATGTTGTAACTTACTGCTGGTTAGCTAGCAGCAGCTGGCTAATGTAACATTAGATAAAGTTAAAACATCTAAATCAGTTTGTCTTATTAAAAACACATAATTCTACATATCTGTGTTTGATTCAATCAATCAATAAGCAGAAGTGAAAAGTATTGTAGTGTTTAATCCAGAAGGTTTGTGTAAACTCAGCAGAGCTCAGAGCAGCGACACGACTGTGGACTCTGAAATAAAGAATGACTCTTTAAACTTTCTATCAGGAGGAGAAGTTGACAGCTCCCAGATCAGCTGCAGGCTGGTTCACAGGATGTTACTGCATGGAAATAAACTCCCTCCCTCTCTGGTCATAGTATCATTGTTCCTAACACATCCTCTTTATTTGTACACTGTGACTTTTCAGCATTACTATCAGAAGACAGACAATAAGGACAGATGAATTAAAGGCTTCTGATAAAAGTTATTATCTCATAAAAACCTGCAAACAAGATAGAAAATATCACATGATGGGACTTTTGGGACACTTGCTCCATCAACCTGTGTGTTTTTCTATATACAATTATTATTACAAAATGTGCAATCACATTTAAGAAAAATAAAGAATAAATAAAGTTCAGTCCCTGCAAAGACCAAACAACAACATTTGGTAACAAAGCCAGCAGTTTGACCTAAAAATCTGAGCATTGGCAATGTACATCTTCTAAAAAATAGCAACAATGAAGTACATATTGTGCAAAAGAACAGAAATACGTGCAGGCATTTGGATTGTTTGTCTTTAAACTTGACTGCAACTTTCCTCCATGCGCTCCTCTTCCAGATATATGCAAATTTCTTCTCGTAGACACTCGCAAAAACACTTTAACCCTGCGAGAGCTACCGGGCTTCTGTGTAACAACACAGCTGAGTGTTGTGCTGCATCTCTCTGCACAGTGCAGAGAACAGTTGTCAAACTTGTCTTTTTTCTTCTGCTTTTTTGTGTTGTAATAATGTACTTAAAGGGGATAAACATGTGTATACAAAAACATTTGTAATTGCAACAGTTTTATGGGAGAAATGGTGCATTTTCTGGAAAGGTTCCATGACTGTATATATATGATATATATTGTGCACTGCAGCTCACTGATGCTGCTGTTTTAAAGCAATATTCCTGCTTGCAGTATTCATCCTGTTTCCTCTTGAAGAAATCTGGTGGCTTGCTGACATGGGAGGGCTGTGATGTCTCCAAATGTCTTTTCAGTTTATTGCAGTCTCATGCTGTCGGCTGCCAGAGTTTTCAGGCACTAAACACAAACAGGTCTCTCCTCCTCTCAGACCACATTCACTGAATCCAAGGGAAAGACATGTGTCGTCATACTTTCTGGATTTGGGCTTTGGTGGTTGGTCATCGTCACCGTTACCGATTTTCTTTTCCCTGTTGAAAAGGAGGGCGGGCCACAGTTTGAGAATCAGAGACGACCGCTCCTACCATCTTGGATATGGTCACAAGAAAAGCTGCTGCAGATAGTTTCACTTGTTTGTGACGCAGTTCTTTCACCATCTAAAGGTATTGTAATATATTTTAATTAAATTTGAACAATGCAAAAGAAAGTAGGCTATGTGTCTTACAAGAGCAGATTTATTGAAGTTCAAAAGAGTAGAAGTTTTATAATAAAGACCAGGATCTGATTTTCATGTGAAATACTGCTGAAAAACTTTATTTTGAACTTTTGCTGAAGTTGACAACATTAATTCATGGAAGAAGAATCTTACAGGAGTGTAAAGTGAGCAGAGAAGCTGCACGAGGCTGTAAACTCTGTTTTACAAGTTAGGACTTGCATAAATACCTCGCTGGGTGACGACTCTGGAACTAGATCAGGAGCGGGCTGCCATGTTGTGTTCACCGTCGAAAGTCTGACTGTTTGAAGGAGAATTTGCTCCTCTGCATTAGTTCTGAGTCGGAGCAACTAAAGCATTTTATAGCATAACTAGTTTATTTTTTGACAACTTGTTTAAAAATGAATAAAATTATAAGAGTTTGGAGATTTGATGAAAGCAGTTCACTTTAGTTTCATTTTGATCAGTGACGCAGTTTGTTTGTTTTTACATCACTCAGCTACAGGACATGTAACTAATATTATCCATTTAGTCAGTTATGTCAGTTAAATTATAAATCAATCAAAGGAACAGGACAGAATTAAGTTTTTGTTGAAGTCAAAGAGGTAACATGACGTTTTTTGTTTTTACATCTTTAAACACATAATGTGACAAGCCTGTCGTACAGGAAATCCAAAAAACGTATTACATTTGTTTTACTAAAAAAAAACAACTATAAAATGAACAAAGTAATAACATCTGTTAATACAGCAGCAGGAGGACAGACTCAAGCTCAGAGTTGAGATAAAGATCTCTGGATCAGACTGTACATGACTGAGAATGGATGTGGAAACAAGCGAGCCGACACCAAGTCCAGAAGAAAGTGATCTAGAGTAAGTAAATATCATGTTACTTTACAGTTGTAGTATATGTGAGCTGATGTGATGCTGGTGTTTCTGTGTGTCCAGACAGAAAAGAGGCAAATCCTCTGTTTAAGACACTTTAATGAATAGAAAGCGTTATCAAAAAGGTTGGTGTCAGAATTCTGACCATGGTGCATTCAGGTGCAAGTCTTAAACTACATAGCTTTGTATGGTAAAGGACATGTGTGCAAACAGAGACCTCATGGAGTGTTCAAGTGCTCCTCCTATAAAATGTAAATGACACCTGTTAGGGCATAAAAATCGAACAGTAGCACAGTCTGAAGTACTGGAAACATTTATAAATCAAAAGTCAAATTGAATCGTGCATTTGGAGAATCATGACACTCTGAGTCACTAGATAATCCTCCAAGATGCTCCTCTCATAAAACAAAGTGTTCACATCATTAAAATGTTCCTGCATCAATGAACATTTTGTTCATTCACACATTACAGCAGGGGCGTCACTAGGTTTTAAGGACAGGGGAGGCTTAGCCCCCGAGAGATGCACAGGATGTGAGCGAATGTAGCGTGTGAGCACAAAATTTCATGAACAACTAACAAAGACTGAGAAATGATTCATTATTATTATTTCAGTCTGTTTTTTTTATGCAGTACAAGAACAAACACAGGTTTGCACAGTAACAGTATGTTTACAGCTTTATTGTGTTGTGAGACTCACAACACAATAATTGTTTATTTTTGAAGTCGCACAGATTACATTTTGGGCACATATGTGATTAGAATGGTTGTATTTTCAAGCCCTGAAAAATATTACTTCATTACTTGAGTTGAAGTAATATTAAGATACTCTTGAAAATATTTGGGTCAGGCTAATTTGGCTTTTATATCTTGGCTTTCTCCACTTTCTAATATTTACTCTCCTCAATGAAAACTCAAGTTAAATAAGTCTTATGTGGTGCACCTTGACTGAAATGTTTCATATTTCATATTCATATTGAGTTCCATAAAAATCCAAGACTGTCTGCATCACAAACGCCTCTATCCTGTGAAATCCTTTAGACTCACCTTTCCAGTAGAGGCCTCTCCCTCTCACTCCCTGTGCTCCTCTGCCCTGACTCCCACAGGTCAACAGGGTTGGTGGAGTGATTATTATTGGTGTGTTGTTATTTTTATTATTATTATTATTACCCACTGATGATAATCATACACGAATGAGCTCAGCTCCTGCTTCACGTTGTGCATCCATGTGTAAAGTGAGAAACACAGCTGATGCTCTGGAAGGAAGTCACCCAAAGATATTATATGGTAAATAGAATGCACACTGAACTCTTTAAACAACCAGGGCCTTCACAATGCAGGTCAGACTAACTAGCTAGCTAAGTAGCAGCGTTCTTTTAGAGCTGGAATGTAACTTTTGACCACGAAACAACAAAGGTGAGACGTGCGCAGAGATTGTCTATAGTGTGCAAGCTCGGTTTTTATTAGTCACACAGGGAGCACTTGGTTTATTAATTCCACGGGACTTTCTGCTGTTAGCGAGGGGCGGAGCTAACTAACTGTTAATACCAGCAGTGATGAATACTGACCTACTTGAAAAACCTTCTTTTATCCATTCTTCTTCATCACCTTCTTCTCCTCATGTTGTCCTCGTCGCTCTGTGTGCTTCACAGACGCACACGTTGCAGGTACCGAGGGCAAGAAAGGTCGCAAGGAAAACTTGTTGGACTGGATTTTCAGTGATGTGGGCGTTCTTTATATAAACAAGTGGAATGGATTGGATAACGACACACTGAAGGGGCTCTCGAGCTTACACTATGAAGTGAAGGGAAACTGACAGATTTATGATCATATTTAAGTGAATAATGACAGTTTATATGATTATTTATTTAAACTCACATTCTGTCCACTTCATTTTGAATTTGTCTGCACTTTTTTGTGAAAAATGAATAAATAAATAAATAAATAAATAAATAAATATTATTTATTTATTTTTAAATAAAAACACCAGATTATTATTATACTTAAGAATATTTAAGGGGGCTTCAGCCCCTCTAAAATAGGCCTAATGACGCCACTGCATTACAAACACAAACTATTTATTTTTTTCCTCAGACTGTTATCACAATGTGTCTGATGCATCAGATAGTGATGATAGTTATCTGTGAATTAACCTCATTTTGAATTCTTACTCACACTTTTTGAAACACATATTGATGAGGCTGTGAACATCATTATTCTGTGATGATAGAATAATGTAATAATTCATGTTAAAGTGAGAAGTCAGGTCAGAGACGACAGCGTAATGTTGCTGAACTTTTCTGGTGTCTACTTGGTAGTTTCTGTGAATCCAGTGATTGTTGTGGCTGGATGGCTAAAAACTGACTTTCCCTCCTGGTGGTCTGATTCTTTTGTCTCGTAGAAAAAGTGGAGAATCATCAACATCCAGTACGTCCTTCAGGAGTGATCAGTCAAAAGATTACAACCCTAATTTCAGAGAACAGTCTTCTCTCAGGTCAGCTTTAATAACATTTAAATGTTGCTGCATCTATAAACATGTTGTACAGTCACAGCACAAACTCTTCTATCTTCTTCCTCACACTGTTATCATATAAAAATCTGCTGCTTTTAATATTTATTTTGATATTGATGAAGTAACATTGCTGATAACCTACTGCCGCTCAATCCTGTCAACCTCATTTTACATTCTGACACACTTGTTAAAACACATATTGATGAAGCTGTGAATGTTATTTTCCTGTTATTCTAGAATAATCTAATAATTCATGTTAAAGTAAAAAGTCAGGTCAGAGGCATTCATATTGAAACTGATGGATAAATAATACAAGCTTTAAAAAATAATGTGTTTCCTCCTTCCAGAGTCTCTGTGGAAAATCAGCATTGTGCCTCTACTGAGAGTGACGGATGAGATGGTCACACTGAAGAGTTAAAAGAGGGAAAGTTCTCTTTTAAAAAGATGTAAGTTTGAACTAATCATCACATTATTATAGTGGTTATTAATACATCACTTTCACTGAGTGTGAAAAGTTAGGAACATTTTGAACAGTCACATACAAGAACCTCTGCTGTCTTCTTTTGCAATTTATCATATTATCAACTAACATAACTTACAGTCACATCATAATAATGATTATTACTCACTGCAGGGTGGGAGATGGTTTCAAACTCCTTCTCAAGTGGGTTTCAAAGATCATGTGGAGTCATAAAGGTGAGTATTTACAGTCTTCAGACTGTCTGTGAGTCAAACTTCTCACATTTCAACAGATTAATAAAGCTGTGAACATTCAGTAATACTTGCATTTATGTTTTTTCTGTCACTTGTATCTGGAATAGAAGTCACAAAAGAAATCAACTTTTTAGTCTGAATCAAAACCTGAGAGAAGGAACCCAGAAGATGGAACAAGATTCAAACTGAAAAGTGTCAAGAAGTTATTTTAAAAATGATGTATGTACTCTGTAGGAACTCTGTGTATCTGCTGTCTGAGCATCTGTTATGCTTAAATGAATCATAATGTTTCTTCTCACCCTGATGGTTTTTATTTGATTTTGTTTGATTTTGCTGATAACCAAACTTATGTTATCAATAAGGGATCAATCATACAAATAAAAACCTGTCAAATCTTCATATAGTGCAGCTGTAGCAGCACCTGGGAAAGTGGGTAATATGTGGAAACTGACTTGTGAATATCTTCCTTCATGCTGATGATACTAGATTACTGTACAAACAATGTAAAGATGATCTGATGTAAAAGAAGAAGATGAGAGGAGTCTCCCTGCTGCTCAGGAGTTTGTTGTCTGAGGTGGTGATGGAGACATCATGAACACAACGGAGACAATTTTCAACATTTTATCTTCTGTTACCTTTTTTTATTTCATAGATTTTCTTGAATGCACTTTTGTCTGACTGGTTTCTCTGTTGCACTTTTATAATTTGTTACCTATAATGAGTCAGTCTTATTAAAACAACGTAATTGTACTTGTCTGTGTTTCATTTTTTTCTACCTGAAGGATCGTACAGTCAGCTGATCAATAACCAGATGGAAGGAAGAGATCTTTAATGACACAGGAGGAATTATTACTGTCAGAAAGACCTGCTGTAATGTTGTATTTGCACCTGATTGCCTGTTTGAACACTGATGCATTAAAGCACAGGTGGAGTCTGGTGTGCAGGCTGCGCCACCTTGTGGTGGATGTTACCAGCTGCTCTTTAAAGAAAATCTGACACTGTGTGTTTTAACAGTCTGGTTGAAGTTTTTCCACCAGGCAGTGATGTGAAGTAAAACCATTTAAACCATTTTATTTTTTTAAATTGTGGAGGAAGTACTCAGATCTTTGACTTCAGTAAAATAATGAAACCACAGTGTAAAAATACGAGTACAAGTTTAAAGTCCTGCATTCAAAATATTACTCAGTGAAAGTACTAACATGAAAATACTTATTTATACTTATATTTATTATAATTATTGATGTATTAAAGCATAAGTTCACCCAAAAATGAATTTGTTAGTTCTGGCGTGATCACAGATTGTTTTATTCTGAAAAGTAACCGGATGTTATGATGTTGTCTCGGTGTGTCACTTCCGGTCTGAGCGCTTCAGCATCCAGCAGATAGAATCCTGATACCAACTGCCGGAAACCGCCGAGGGAGTCCGAGTCCTCGCGAGCGGCGGGAAGAAGAGTATCAGTGCATCGTTTTCATCACAACATCTAACAACAAGTCGCTACGTCACGTCTCATTCACCTGTAAGTAAACACCTCATATTATCTGACTGAACGGAAACAACCAACAGAGCCGCTGCTAGCACTGCTAGCTGTCAGGCTAGCTCTGTTAGCATCCAGACGTTGTTTTAAAGTGTGTTGTGATGTTGTAGCTTACTGCTGGTTAGCTAGCAGCAGCTGGCTAATGTAACATTAGATAAAGTTAAAACATCTAAATCAGTTTGTCTTATTAAAAAACACATAATTCTACATATCTGTGTTTGATTCAATCAATCAATAAGCAGAAGTGAAAAGTATTGTAGTGTTTAATCCAGAAGGTTTGTGTAAACTCAGCAGAGCTCAGAGCAGCGACACGACTGTGGAGTCTGAAATAAAGAATGACTCTTTAAACTTTCTATCAGGAGGAGAAGTTGACAGCTCCCAGATCAGCTGCAGGCTGGTTCACAGGATGTTACTGCATGGAAATAAACTCCCTCCCTCTCTGGTCATAGTATCATTGTTCCTAACACATCCTCTTTATTTGTACACTGTGACTTTTCAGCATTACTATCAGAAGACAGACAATAAGGACAGATGAATTAAAGGCTTCTGATAAAAGTTATTATCTCATAAAAACCTGCACACACAATAGAAAATATAACATTATGGGATTTCAGTGACACAATAGAAGACGACTTCCTGTAAGTAGTTTTCAGAGACAACCCCTTTATCATTGTGGGTGCTGGTTGCATGAGAGCTGCAGACAGTTTCACTCGTGTCTTTGACGCATTTCACCACTTCAAGGTATCGTAACACATGCTTTACATATTTTAATTGATCCTAATGTATTATTCATTTATTTAGTTATTTAATTTAATTTGATAAATGAAAAAAGCATGTTGAGGACTTTGAGCTGCAGGTTTGTGGAGTTCAGCTGACGACAGAAAAGAAAACAGCTAAAGGAAAAATGGATCTGGGTACAAAATATAATAAGTAGTCTGTGTTTTTATTTAAGTTAAGAGAGTAGACGTTTTATATTTACCAGGATATGATTCTCGTGAAATACTGTTGAAAAACATTATTTTGACTTTGCTCCTCTGCATTAGTTCTTAGTTGGAGCGACAAGAACATTTTATTGCAAAAGAAGTTCATTCTTTGACAACTGATTTAAAGATTAATAAAATAATAACAAGAGTTTAGAGATTTGATGAAAGCGGTTCATTTCAGTTAATCAGTTAACTTTTTAACTGTGACGGTTTTTCTATTTTATTATTTTTTTGGCCTCCAGCTACAGGAAATGTTACTAAGATTAATTGTGTATGTTATTGTATCATCCATTTAAACAAGAACGCCAAAAAACACATTATTTTTCCAGAATCTAAAACTATAAAATGAACAAAGGAAAAACAGTTACAGGAGGACAGCCAGAACCAGTCTGAGATGTGATAACGATCTTTGGATCAGTCTGTACATGACTGATGTGTTGGAGAAGGAACAAGTTGAAACAAGCCCTGGATTGAGAAGCAGACAGTAATTATCATGTTACTTTACAGTTGTAGTTTATGTGAGCTGATGTGATGCTGGTGTTGCTGTGTGTCCAGACAGAAAAGTGGGAAATATTCTGTTTAATGAATAGAAAGTGTTATCAAAAAGGTTGTTACACCTGTTGGTGTCACAATTCTGATCATGGTGCGATCAGGTGCGCGTCTCAAACTACTTGGTTTTGTATGGTAAAAGATCATGGTGCGTTCAAGTGCACCTACCTAAAATGTAAATGACTCATTTACACTTCTTTGATAGTAGCATAATCAGAAGAACTGGAGACAAGGTCAAACTGAATGGTGTGTTTGGAGAATCATGACACTCTGAGTCACTAGATAATCCTCCAAGATGCTCATCTCATAAAACAAAGTGTTTATATCATTAAAATGTTCCTGAATCTATGAACATTTTGTTCATTCTCACATTATGTACACAAACTAGAGATGTGCCGATCCGATCTGTAGGATCGGGATTGGGGCCGATCTGGGCATTTTTCTGCTGATCGGAATCGGCAATTTTGAACGTGGACCCAGTTTTTATTTATTTATTCATTTATTTATTTATTTATTTTTATGTCAGATCACAATTTGTGGCAGAACGCAGATGCACGTAGCGTTACTCTGGTAAATCTGTGGATAAAATGTCTGCAGTGTGGAAATAACTTAAATTAGAAAGCGAAAGCAGTCCAACTGCGACAGGTAACATCTGCAATAAAACTGTTTCGCGGAGCTGCATTTAATACTCATTTGATATGGTATATAAAAAACAAACAATCAAAATATACAACGAGTTCACTCAAACAATACAGGCAAAGACACCGAAGCAGCAAACACTTGTGGATACTTTCAAAAGAAAAGAGAAATATCCTCGAGACAGCAACATGGCCACAAATATTACAGAGAAGGTAATTAAATTAATCACTCTGGATATCCAGCTCATCTCCGTGGGAGAGGATCAGCGTTTTCTTCGTCGCCTGGAGTTTTTGAATCCCTGGTGTGCCCGGCCATCTCTGCATTACATTACATTGACTCCACTTTAGAGTTCATGAGACCCACAAGTTTTGTGGGTCACATTCAGCAGAGCATGTAAAACAGGCAATCGAGGAGATGCTGAACGCTGTGAAATAGACAAGCAACACGTCATTTTACATGACGTAAAAACGTCATTTTACATGACAGCGTAAGGAATAAAAAGCAGTGGATGATATGGAGGTACCAAGTGTGTGCTGCGTCTCACACACTTCAGCTGCTGAACACGAGGGTCTGCTGTCATAGTGCAGCGTCACACACTCACCTGCTAACACAAGGAAGGTGGAGGCCAATGTTGTAATAGCATGCAGGATAAGAAAGAGCCATATGAAAGTACAGACTTTGTTTCAACAAAATAAAAAAAAACAATAAAGGAACAGCTTGGATGTAGGGACCTTTTTTCTTAATGCAGCTGTATTATCCAGGACAATGTTAGTTAAGGCTAAGTATCGGATCGGGACTCAGTATCGGCAGATACTAAATATTAAAGGACTCGGATCGGGATCGGGGTAAAAAAAACCTGATCAGGACATCTCTAACACAAACTATTTATCTTTTTTCTCACACTGCTATCATAATGTGTCTGATGCATCTGATAGTGGTGATAGTTATCTGTGAATTAACCTCATTTTACATTCTTACACACACTTGTGAGTGTGTGTGTGTGTGTGTGTGTGTGTGTTTCTTCCTTCCAGACTCTCTCCTTCACTCATTTATATTAATTTAAGTTCTAATAATGAGAATCATTGAGGCAAAAAATGAACAAAGTCTTCAAATTAAAGTAAGAAGTAATAAACTCCATGACAGAAGATTGGACCCTTATTATATTTGTATTTTCATGTTTCATGGTAAAAGAAAAAGTATATATATATGCAACACATATATTATGCAAGTCAGTTGTCAATATTTGAAGTTAAATTAAATGAAACAAGCTGACAGGCGACAGAAACATGTAGTAACACTGGTTTGGTCCTCAAAGCATGTGTATGTATTTTTTATAAATCCCCCTCTTCGTGACAAATAAGTAATCTTGATTTTTAGCACTTTGTCCTCGTATGATATTAATCAAACTAAATGTAGACGACTGACTTACATAATTTATGTTGCATATCTATAATAGTAGCCTCCTGCAAATATACTTTATTTATTTTGTTACCATGAAATGTTATTGTATACAATATAATAAGTGTATAATTTTCTTTCATGGAGTTTATCACTGCAAAATGTGCTTTATTTTAATTTTTGTGTTGTGTCGTGCAAATATACACAACGGAGAGAGAAAACAGACATTTGACATAATGACAGATGTCAGTGAGTTCAAATGTGAGTTTCTTTTCTTCGTAGTCTAAAATCACACACTGAGGCTGCAGCAGGTGAAGGAGCAAGAGGGTCAAAGGTCAAGACACACTGCAGTGACTGAAAGTTAGAAGAAAAATCTCAAATTCTAAACTCACCCAGAGATCAGCTTTCAGCTCTCCACCATCTTTAGTCATCACGCTGTGTGTGTTGTGTTACAGACCAGAAATGCAGAGACCAGACCGTTCAAGTGTCATGGCACCCAGGGAGAGAAACGGGTCAGGTCTGGAATTAGATTACATACACCTTGTAAGGTAAGTCATTATTTTGTTTCTTTATAATTTTAGTATCTACAGCCCCATTCACATTCACACTGCCTTTTCAAGGCAGGAATATTGCACCTTTATTCTGCGTCACTGTCTGTGTGAACGGCTTCGTTCCTCCTCTGATCCTCCAGCAGACGTAGAATCAGAGCAGCAACAGAGGAGAGACAATGTGTGTGTGAATGATAAACTGGCAGCAGTGCAGGTCAGGAGTGTGTCGGTCTGATGGCGTTCAGTCTGACAGTTCAACAGATCCTTCACTCATCAAATAAAAGAGAAATGTTCCACACTTCAACCCACAAAGACACGTGACAGGACCAAACAACAGTAATGTGGTAGCAGCTCGTGTCTTCAGCATCTTATATGAGGACAAAAATACAGAATTTACTAAACACAAAATCTGTCTGAGCGACTCTTCATCACATTTCTTCTAAAAACAGCGTCTGTCTCCAGCAGTGAGAGCCGGGCAGCTCCTGTAGTTACTGCTGATGATTATGTGACCAGATTTAGAGCAAAACACTTGAACTCACATGTGTTTGTCGTCTTTCACTGTTGTGTTGTTGTAGTTACTGTCTCTGGCTCAGTGTTGTGGAATCTCTGTCTGAAAAGAGCTCATGTTTGTTCTGTTCTGACAGGTCAATGGAGGACAGAATGTTGCAGCAGCTTGTGGAGATGATGTAAGCTTTTACTAAGTGAATGTTTGTATAGTTGCACTACATGTACAACCTCTCACCTTATTCTTCACACTCCTCACTATCATATTTAAATCCTGTTGATTTTTGTTTTCAACATTTCTTTTCATTCTGATGATGTAGCCTGATAACAGTGCTGATTATTTGCTGCAGGTCAGTCAGAGTCTGATCTGTTTTCCTCATATTTATTCTTTCACACACTTCTTAAATATATTGATGAAGCTGTTAACATCATTAAACCTTTTTCTGTTTGTAGTTAACACCTTCATTAAATTGTTACAGACCTGAGATCTGTGTTGACCACAGTGTTGTTGCACTCAGAAACTCTGGGGGGCGCCAACGTGCACAAAGAGCCAGTTTCTACATAATGCTGCTTTAAAACCAGCCTGATACTTCCTGTGTTATGTAGACTCATCTCTTTGTGTTGGATGTGATTGTGTGTTGTAACAACTATCTGAGACGTGGGACCAATCATTCATAGATAACTGCAACATTAGTACATTTTTCAGACGTCAACTTATTTTATCGAAAAGTTATTTCTTGAATATGTTACATAAAACTGACAATTCACAGCATGTTATCTTGATGTAAAGTTAGATATACCATGATTGACATCTTTATCCATATTACCAAACTGTTTGAAATAACATTCTTTGTTTCTTTTACCAAAAGTGATGGGATGATTCTCTCAACTTCCCAGAAGTGTGATGACGGAGGTTGGATGGAACCCTCACAAAGGTACCTGCCAGCAGCTACTTCCACTTTGCTCCTGACATCTTGTCTGCTGCTGCTGTAGAATCAGAGCAGCAACAGAGGAGAGACAATGGCCCTCATTTATCAATCTTACGTGAAAACGGGTGCAGATCTGAGCGTAGAATTGGTCTTACGACAGGACATACGTGTGATTTATGAAACATTCTTATCTGACAAATTCCAGCTTATGAATGATCGGGTCTTGATAAATGCGGTGGCTGAATTCGATCATCATTAACATGTTACGCCCTTAAATATTCCTGGTTCAGAGGCCTCGCCCACTGAGGTCGAACACGGAGAGAAGAAACTCTGGCAAGAAGAGAAACTTCCCGGCAGCGCCGGCACATCAAAGGTTCCGTTCACTAATGCAATGTTGTGCAAAACTGAACAGGTCACAATAATATGGCCCACTTTCTCTGTGGTATACAGCAGAGTTCCCCCTGCTGCTCCAAGACGGAGCCACCTGCCCTTCAGCACCCCGAAGTAGCTCCACTGTGACCCGTGTGCGTGTGTGCGCACTATTGAATCTTTGTTCCTGCTCTGTAGCAGGTTTGCCAGCAGGGTTATTAGGTATCCTGTTAATTAGTTGTCATGTTATCATATTTTTATTTTACAAAAAAGTGGTATCAGTAAAAACGTGGGCTTTTTTTTAAATTAAAATGTTTGTATTTTGTTTTATTTGTTTCAAGAATCCCTTTTGATCTGTTCTAAATATGTGACTGCTGCTTAATGACAGCTGAAGTTTGTTTAATAATTATTTTCAGACTCAGCCAGATTTCGCTGTGCTGCACCGCAAATCCACAGACTCAGATTTGCGTACACAAGCTCAGACCTGACGTGAGATCTGATCGTAGCTTCCTCTCACGTCCAAATTGATAAATGCCGAAGTTTGCATGGAAATGGTCGTACGCACAGTTTTCTGCCATACGTTCGTTTGATAAATGAGGGCCAATGTGTGTGTGAATGATAAACTGGCAGCAGTGCAGGTCAGGAGTGTGTCGGTCTGATGGCGTTCAGTCTGACAGTTCAACAGATCCTTCACTCATCAAATAAAAGAGAAATGTTCCACACTTCAACCCACAAAGACACGTGACAGGACCAAACAACAGTAATGTGGTAGCAGCTCGTGTCTTCAGCATCTTATATGAGGACAAAAATACAGAATTTACTAAACACAAAATCTGTCTGAGCGACTCTTCATCACATTTCTTCTAAAAACAGCGTCTGTCTCCAGCAGTGAGAGCCGGGCAGCTCCTGTAGTTACTGCTGATGATTATGTGACCAGATTTAGAGCAAAACACTTGAACTCACATGTGTTTGTCGTCTTTCACTGTTGTGTTGTTGTAGTTACTGTCTCTGGCTCAGTGTTGTGGAATCTCTGTCTGAAAAGAGCTCATGTTTGTTCTGTTCTGACAGCTCAATGGAGGACAGAATGTTGCAGCAGCTTGTGGAGATGATGTAAGCTTTTACTAAGTGAATGTTTGTATAGTTGCACTACATGTACAACCTCTCACCTTATTCTTCACACTCCTCACTATCATATTTAAATCCTGTTGATTTTTGCTTTTAACATTTCTTTTCATTCTGATGATGTCGCCTGATAACAGTGCTGATTATTTGCTGCAGGTCAGTCAGAGTCTGATCTGTTTACCTCATATTTATTCTTTCACACACTTCTTAAATATATCAGTCTACAGGATGATGAGATTTAGAGCAAAACACTTGAACTCACATGTGTTTGTCGTCTTTCACTGTTGTGTTGTTGTAGTTTCTGTCTCTGGCACAGTGTTGTGGAATCTCTGTCTGAAAAGAGCTCATGTTTGTTGTGTTCTGATAGCTCAGGAGGGGGCAGACCTAATTTTAAAGAAGGAGGATCTCTTGACAGGTAAGCTTTTATCAACATACATTCATTAACATTTGAATACACACACACACACACACACAATGAGGACGATGCAGTGGATGAAAGTGATCAGTGAGTCTGATCTGTTTACCTCATATTTATTCTTTCACACACTTCTTAACTATATTGATGAAGCTGTTAACATCATTAAACCTTTTTCTGTTTGTAGTTAACACCTTCATTAAATTGTTACAGACCTGTGATCTGTGTTGACCACAGTGTTGTTGCACTCAGAAACTCTGGGGGGCGCCAACGTACACAAAGGTCCAGTTTCTACATAATGTTGCTTTAAAACCGGTCTGATGCTTCCTTTGTTATGTAGACTCATGTCTTCGTGCTGAATGTGATTGTGTTTTACAGCATTCATCTGAGACTTGGGATCAATCATTGATAGATAACTGCAACATTAGTACATTTTTCAGACGTCACCTTCTCGTTATTTTATTGAAAATGTGTTTTCTTAAATAAGTTTCATTAAACTGACAAATTCACAGCATGTTATCTTGATATAACGTTACATATAGCATGATAAACATTTGTATCCATATTACCAACCTGCACTTTAAATAACATCCTGTGTTTCTTTTACAAACAGGGACTGGATGAATCTCCGAACTTCCCAGAGGTCTGATGACGGAGTTGGGATGAGACCCTTTCACAGGTACCTGCCAGCAGCTCCTTCCACTGGTTTGTTCCTGACATCTTGTCTGCTGCTGCTGTAGAATCAGAGCAGCAACAGAGGAGAGACAATGTGTGTGTGAATGATAAACTGGCAGCAGTGCAGGTCAGGAGTGTGTCGGTCTGATGGCGTTCAGTCTGACAGCTCAACAGATCCTTCACTCATCAAATAAAAGAGAAATGTTCCACACTTCAACCCACAAAGACACAGCACTTGACACACACATACCGAGTTTATGATATTAGTATATAGTTTATTATATTTCTGACTATTTCCTGTATTTAACTACCAACTGCTGTAATCAGATGTGTGATGAGATGATAGTAGGTGGATAGCAGCAGCTTGTGGTGAAGAAGGAAGCTTTTACTAACTGAATGTTTTGTATAGTTGCTCTACATGTACAACCTCTCACCTTATTCTTCACACTCCTCACTATCATATTTAAATCCTGCTGATTTTTGCTTCCAACATTTCTTTTCATTCTGATGATGTAGCCTGATAACAGTGCTGATTATTTGCTGCAGGTCAGTCAGAGTCTGATCTGTTTGCCTCATATTTATTCTTCACACACTTGTTGAAATACTTTGATGAAAGTGTGAACATCATTTTCTTGTTATGCTAGAATAATGTAATAATTCATGTTAAAGTGAGACATCAGGTCAGAGACAACAGCGTAATGTTGCTGAACTGTTCTGGTGTCTACTTGGTGTTTCTGTGAATCCAGTGATTGTTGTGGCTGGATGGATAAAAACTGACTTTCCCTCCTGGTGCTCTGTTTCTCTTTTCTCGTAGGAACAGTTTACAATCCTCTACATCTGGTGCGTCCTTCAGGAGTGATTGGTCAAAATGTGAGGGCCCCACTTTTGAAGATGGCTCTCTTTCTTCCACGTGAGATTTTGTTGAATTTAAAATGTGACTTCATTCATTGACATGTTGTACAGTCACAGCACAAGATCTGTTGTCTTTTTCCTGCATTAGTCCTGATCCTGATCTTGTGGCTCAGCACAGCCTGTTTTTACTTTAGTTTCAGACCAGGATGCAGACAGGTGGCACAGAATGTGTTATTTTGTGCTTCATATTGAAACTGATAGATAAGTAATGCAAGCTGTAAATTGAATTGTGTGTGTGTGTGTGTGTGTGTGTGTGTGTTAGTGTGTTTCTTCCTTCCAGAGTCTCTGTGGAAAATCAGCATTGTGTCTCTACTGAGAGTGACGGACGAGATGGTCACACTGAAGAGTTAAAAGAGGGAAAGTTCTCTTTTAAAAAGACGTAAGTTTGAACTATCATCACATTATTATCGTGGTTATTAATACATAACTTTCCATGTAATTTAGGAAATTTAGGAACATTACGAACAGTCACATACAGAACCTCTGCTGTCTTCCTCTTCACTTTATCATATTATCATTAGGGCTGTCAGGCGATTAAAAAATTTTATCTAATTAATTACAGAATTTGTAATTAATTAATTTAAATAATCGCATTTTAATCTCATATCTGCTAAAGGTACCCACATACAGAATTCGAATTCTAGGACATTACAAAATTGTATTGCATGACTAAATTAATTGAATACACTAAGAAGAGAAGAACTTGCTGTTCAAAGGCCCGAGCAACGATGTGCTCGCCTCGCTCCCCTGAGTTGTGTCCATGTCACCCTGCTTTGACTAGAGACGCAGGTGGGAAGTGACGAATAGTGTTGTGTCGGTCACGAACGTGTCGTTCAAACGAACAAATCTTTTGAGTGAACGAAGTGAACGGAATCACTTCATGAACTGATTAGTTCTTTTCTCAGTTCAGTTGAGCTCAGCAGTGAGCATGTCGGCCGGGAGTGGAACTACCACGACTCACTCAGAGTCTGTGAGAACTGTGAGGATGTGATTCACGTTTGAGCTGTGATTCGTTCATGATTCGCGAACCTACTACACACAGAGAACTGTCGCTGAGGACATGATTCTCGTTCACGTACTGTGCTAACATCCGTGTAGCATCATGTTAAGTGATTTTACAGCACAGTAAAAGTCACTCATGTTCGCAAACGTGATTCACGTTCACGCTGATTCAGTGACAGCGCTGCACGAACGTGATTCACGTCCTCAGCAGGTCGTTCGCGAACGACTGATTCACTCATGATTCGCGTCGCTGAGGACGTGATTCTCGTTCACGTACTGTGCTGATAGTGGCGCTGTGTCACTCACTTCAGTAACTGTACTGCTAAAATTAGCGCTGTGTTGCTAACATCCGTGTAGCATCATGTTAAGTGATTTTACTGTGCACAGAGGACACTTTCACTATGTAATAATGTTAGTGCATGTATACCACTCAAAGCAGCGCTGCGTCTCCCGCGAATGATTGTGTACTATAGTCCGTGAACGCACCGTCCCTCAGTAAGTAAACGTGAACCTCAGGGCTGAATCATGAACTGAATGACGGATCGTTTGGCTGTTTATCAGTTCAGGGAGTTGGAGAGCACTGAACGATTCGGTGAACAAATCTTTTGAACGAATCATTTTAATGAACGGATTCTAGAGATTCAGTACAGTAAAAAGAACTGCCGTTCCCATCACTAGCGACGAACACGTCCGGACAAGTTCCTCGGTGCCAGTGCTACCGTGACGTGCCACTGCCAAGTAGCCTACGGGTCATTCAATGGGCCAAATTTAAAATGCTCGCGCATTGAATTGCCACTCAGAATCTCAGAGTTAATTGCGTTCATTTGCAGTGTAATCAGTTAATCTAATTAACGCGTTAAACTGACAGCCCTAATTATCAAGTAACATAACTTACAGTCACATCATAATAATGATTATTACTCACTGCAGGGTGAGAGATGGTTTCAGACGCCTTGTCAGGTGGGTTTGAAAGAACAACATGGAGTCATAAAGGTGAGTATTTACAGTCTTCACACTGTGAGTCAAACTTCTCACATTTCAACAGTTTAATAAAGTTGTGAACCTTTCAGCGAAATTCGCCGTTTTGGATCCCAAATGGGTCATTTGTGTGATTCATGTAAATCCGCAATAAAAAAAATTTGAGGGGGGTGTGGCGAGGCGAGGCGAGGCAATGCACCTGTCTCTTTAAGGATGAAAACAAGTAGATGAAACAACAGCTTTGAGGCGCTCGTTTTTCCTCACCTACATCTCCTGGAAGAGACTCCACGTTAAGCCATGTTTCTTGGCTCGTTATCGCCAGTGGGAAGACGACGGAGTCGGCCCCGGGCTATCGGTTCAGTAGACCGGCTACTGCCTCTGAAACATGCCGGTAGCATGGATGTAGCCTACTAGCCCCTGGTCACTGCTCCCTCTGTATTTCTCCTAAAACAAACGTTGGAGCGAATTTCCTAACAGGCGATATCTGGATAAACTGACCACAGTGTTGTTGCACTCAGAAACTCTGGGGGGCGCCAACGTGCACAAAGAGCCAGTTTCTACATAATGTTGCTTTAAACCTGACTTGATACCAACTTTGTTATGTAGACTCATCTCTTTGTGTTGGATGTGATTGTGTGTTGTAACAATTATCTGAGACTTGGGACCAACATTCATAGATAACTGCAACATTAGTACATTTTTCAGACGTCACCTTCTTGTTATTTTATCCAAAATGTGTTTCTTAAATAAGTTTGTAGTAAACTGACAAATTCACAGCATGTTATCTTGATATAAAATTACATATACCATGAGAAAAACATTTGAATCCATATTGCCAACCTGCACTTTAAATGACATCCTGTGTTTGTTTTACAAAAACGGACAGGATGAATCTCCCAACTACCCAGAAGTCTGTTGTTGGAGGTTGGATGTAACTCTTTCTGATGTACCTGCCTGCAGCTGCTTCAGCTGCTCTTCTCCCGACATCAGTCCTGTAACACTTCAGAGAAATTCTTTAAATGCTGAAAATGACAACCAAAGTTTGCCCAGTTGATTCTGAAAGACTTTTTTTTACTGTAATCTGATGCACTAATGAACTGAATCTTAATGAGTGTACTTCCTGCATTTTAAAAACTTGTTACTCAATAATAATCAGTCTTATCAAATATATTTTTTTCTACAAATCTGTTTTTGAGTTTTTTCTATGTGATGAGAAGAATAGTCAAAGTATGTGCCTGTAAACGTGTAAACTGTCAACAGAGCTTATAGCAGCGTTACTACTGTCAGTAGGGGTGGGAATTAACAAGTTTTTTATCAATATCAATGCCGTTGTCGTTTCTGCCTATCAATCCAATTCCTTATCAATTCTTATATCGATTCCTGAGTAGTTCATTGAGTGGCAAAAGAGCAGTTCTACAAAGTCTTCAGCACCAAAAGCAGCCATTTGATTTTTTCCCAAACATTTGTCTGCACAAGACTGTGAACATGAATATATTAAACTCAAACATATTGAACAACACCTTGACAAGATAAAGTGTGCAAAGAAAATATAGTCTAAATAAATTAGTTCGACCGCCTGCATACGAGTGCTGACATTCGTACACATGACATTCTTGGTAGTTAATTCCATGCTGGGTAGACAAATGTTTTAGCATGTTGCTGGTATTTGCACTCTTACACGATATTACAGCATTGCACTTATTACACACGGCAGAATTCTCATCTTGTTTGGTGAAATGCAGCCAGATCCCCGCCTCCTCTACGTGATGCTGCCTCGCGGTTGAAGGTCTGAGTCGTCACAGAGAGTTTGACACAAATGAGAACCGCAAAACTTCGTGCAGGCAGCAAAATGAGAGAATCGTTAAGAATCGATAACATTGGAGACGTACAATTACGATGGAATTGGTCAGTTGGAACCGGTTCTCGATTCCCACCCCTAACTGTTAATTATCTAATTTCTAACATTGCAGCTGGTAAAGGTGGAGATAATTATCTTAAAGGTACTTTATATACTGCTCTGGAGTTAAACCTATAAAATACATGCTTCATAGGTTGATTTATATTTTGTGTTAATCAATATCAAATGTAACTGCTATTAAAGGGAAATAAAAAGATCAATAAATGCCTATAAAATGCAGTGTGGTGTTTTATTATGTGAGACTGTTTGCGGTGCTTGCTGAGACATGTGTCCACTGTCAGAGGAGATCAAGATCAGATTATTGTGATTTACACATTCAGAGGATGATTCAGTGAGAGTGACGAGGGAAGGTGACAGTCTCACTGTTAGAAACTAAGTTATCAGTTTGGTGTTCTGCACTTTATCCCTGACTGACCATGTTAACTAGACTCCACCATCACTAACTGGATCACCTGTCACCTGCCGAGTGCTGCAGCTCTACTGTCACACCTGCTGCAGGGGACCAACAACTGGACCAACAACTGGACCAACAACTGGACTAACTGCTATATCCTCCTGACTACCAGTAGTTCAAATTTTTCCCCCCTGGAGGACATTTCTAAGCCTGAATATCTCCCACCCACTGCATACTACGGAATTAACTTGTTATCTACAGAGGACATTTAGGGCTTTTCAGTGATACCAAATGTGAAGGGGTTGGGCTCTGGTACCTTTCTCTTCCTCGTTCAGAAAAATGGCATCCGTCAGTGCAAGCAAATTTTAGGGGAAGAGGAAAAGTAACTGCATAATACTTTTTATTGAGTAAATTTTGGCTTGAAATGTTGTTGGCATATTTGATATAAGTCTCTTAACAACACACTAAAACATTGTCTGATTTTTTTAAACTGTATTTTAGCATAGTATTTAAAAAATGTCCTCTGTAGTGGACATTTGTAGTTATTTGTCTTGTTTGCTCTTGGAGATTATTAAATGAACTGATTTTCCATTAAAAGCTCAGTGCTGGTAGTAGAAAAAAATTAACAGCACATTAACTTCAATTTTGTTCAGCATAAAAATAATGAACATAAATGACATTAACTGTAAGTCTGGCAGTTCATAAAATAAGATAAGACTTAATTCGTCCCACAAAGGGGAAATTTGCAACTTGCATGTCATGCTGATAAAGTTCAAACCCGGATTATTAGCCTGCAAACTACATTAGTGCACTAAAGTACAACACAAATGACCTGGTGGAGGTCTGTGCTCTAATCAGAGCATTTTATAATAATATGAATTACAATATATATTATACATTATTGACAAAAATGTCCATGCTATGATGATGTTGCCAGTACTGATTGACTTAAAATAGATCATTTATAAGTGTTGTTGATCAGCATACTTGTGAACACCGGCGCATGTTCTGGTAAAGTTCATGTTACCAGTGTGAACGTTGTGTTTGCATACAGAGATGTGTGGAACCACATCAGACTGTTAAACAGCTTTACCCCTGACTGCCTCCTGCAACTCTGATGGTGAAGAAAGTTTGCCTGTCACCACAAAAACAGTTGCTTGACTTCCATCCGGGGATATTAATGTTATCTATCGCTAACCTGCAGCTCTCTGAACTCTGAACTCTTTGAACAATCCGCATGTCAGTCAGGGGTGGGGGGGCATAACTCTGAGTCTGGACCCCCCTGTGGCCCCCCGACAGGGAGTCTGCATCAACAATACAATGACAGATTTCTTGCAATGATTTTGTCCTGAAGGGAAAGGCAGAAATAAAGTGTCTCAGTAGTTTAATGCCAAATCAAAATTGCTGAAATTGTAAACACTGTTTTGTCTGAATGAGGGATTTATCATTTTTTCCGGGTTGTATGTGCCCCCTAACAAAAAAGCCGGCCCCAACCTGGCCCCCCTATTAAAACTGGTCTAGAACCACCACTGGTTTACAGACAGGCTTTGTGGTGTCCGTGTTCTTGCCCTTACTGTCGGCAACGTGTGTCTGCTTTTTCAACAAGCCTCGGACGTTCTGCAGGAGCACTCATGACACTTTCAGCCGTGTCTGTCTCTCTCTGCTCTGTGACTGTCTGTCACCGTGAAACCACGCCCACTCTGTAACCCTAACCAGTGAGAAAGCAGAGAGAAGCTGCACACAGACACGCTGCCCCGCTGTCGCACAAAGTTCAGAAAGTACTGATACTAATAAAACCTTGCAACACTACTTTCCTCCATTTTGTTCTGTTTTTTCAAATGAAAAGAAAGGGGGTCATTCTCAGAAGCACCTTGGTTGCCATCAAGATTCAGTTTCGTATGTATGGCGTTCCGATGTCCACTGTAGTGGCCTGTTACTAGAGGGTCGTAACATGGACATAAGCAGGGTGATTGCAAAAAGAAAACCTGAGCCTGAATTTTTTCCCATGCCGACCGGGAGGGCGAAGACGTTCAGACATGAGATAAACAAACCCAATGTGAGCCAATATTACAGTAGCACCAGCTCCCAAAGGGCTTTCCATCGCTACACACCTCTTCTGTTAGGGCTGGATACTGTTAAGAACCACTCGATTCGATTTTGATTCTTTCGGTCGCAATTCGATTCAATATCGATTCGATTCAATATTGATTTTAATGCTCAGGTGAGCGTCACCAGAAGTAACGTCACAGCTCCTAAAAACTAAGATACATTTTAAACCATAATAACCCGTTTAAAGTGTTTTGTTTTCTATTGTGCTTTTGTGTGCTCATGTCTCGAGACTCACTGATAGAACTTTTGCTCCAAAGATAGAAAATTTCACATTATGGCACTTTAGGCCCTCCGTAGCAACAAATAAGGTCAAATAATCAGAGATAATAATAATAATCTGTGTCCTCTTTAGATAATAAACTCACTCACTCTCTGGTCATAGTATCATTGTTCCTAACACATCCTCTTTATTTGTACACTGTGACTTTTCAGCATTACTATCAGAAGACAGACAATAAGGACAGATGAATTAAAGGCTTCTGATAAAAGTTATTATCTCATAAAAACCTGCAAACACGATAGAAAATATCACATTCTGGGATTTTCGGGATATGATACAAAATGGAAGAAGAAAGAAAGAAGGACCAGTTGTTCTTCCTGTAAATAATTAATTTAGTATTCAGAGATAACTCCTTTTATTACTGTGGCCTTTGGTCTCAAGGAGGAGCTGCAGGAGATTAACTTTTGCCTGTTTGTCTTCAGTGTGACGCAGTTTGTTCGCCAACTAAAGGTATTTTAACACATGCTTTATATATTGTTATTGATCTTAATGTATCATTCACTTATTAAGTTATTTGATTTAATTTGAAAAATGAAAAAAGAGAGTATGTTGAGGACTTTGAACTGCAGTTTTGTGGAGCAGAGCTGACGACAGAAAAGAAAACAGCTAAAGGGAAAAATGGATTTTTAGTCTGTGTTTCTTTTAATAGTGAATTTATTGAAGTTCAAGAGAGTAGAAGTTTTATAATAAAGACCAGGATTTGATTCTCATGTGAAATACTGCTGAAAAACTTTATTTGGACTTTGCTCTTCCGCATCAGTTCTGAGTTGGAGCAACAAGAACATTTTATAGCAAAATAAGTTTATTCTTTGACTTGTTTAAAAATTAATAAAATAATAAGAGTTTGGAGATTTGATGAAAGCAGTTCACTTTAGTTTCACTTTGATCTTTGACACAGTTTTCGTTTGTCCTTCTTTTACCATCCAGCTATAAGAAATGTAATTAAGATAATTTATTCAATGTTATTGTGTTATTGTGTCATCCATTGATTAAGTTGTGTCATTTAACTTATAAATCAAACAAAGGAACAGGTCAGATTTTAGTTTTTGTGGAAGTCAAAGGAGACAGCGTTTGGAAACACGTAATGTTAAATTTTAGCACTTTGTCCTCGTATGATATTAATCAAACAAAATGTAGATTGACTGACTTTCATAATATATGTTGCATATCTATAAAAGTAAACTCCTGCAACTCTATTTATTTTACCGAGAAATGTTATTGTATACAATTTAATAAGTGTCTTATCTTCTGTCATGGAGTTTCTCACTTCACTGCAGCTGCAGTGTCTTATTTTAATTTGAAGTATTTGTGAGTTTTTTTGTCTCAATGATTCTCATTATTAGAACTTAAATTAATATAAATCACTGAATATAAAAACAATTTGTCAAAATCAGTTAAATGTAAACATTAATGCTTTTTTAAAATGAAAACCCAAAGTTTTCACTCAAAGCAGCGTCTACATATATGTGTTTATGGTTTGTCCCAATACGAAGTATGTTAAATGCAGAATGCCAAAAATACATTAGTATGCAGTACACAAGCCAACACGCTTTTCTGGCTATTGTTACCCACAATCCTCTGCGCAGCAGAAGAAACGTCACATAAGTCACAGTGTGTCGTGCAAATATAAAGAAAGGAGAGAGAACACAGACATTTGACATACTGACAGATGTCAGTGAGTTCATGTGTGAGTTTCTTTTCTTCGTAGTCTAAAATCACACACTGAGGCTGCAGCAGGTGAAGGAGCAAGAGGGTCAAAGGTCAAGATGCACTGCAGTGACTGAAAGTTAGAAGGAAAAGTCTAAAATTCAGTCAGCTTTCAGCTCTCACCATCTTCAGTCATCATGCTGTGTGTGTTGTTTCCCAGGACAGCAGAGACCAGACCGTTCAAACATCATGGCACCCAAGGACACGAACTGGCCAGCTGTTCGATCAGCTTGGGAAGGCCGTTTGAAGTAAGTCATTATTTATACTTTATAGTTTAATTTTAGTATCGACAGCCCCATTCACATTCACACAGACGTAGAATCAGAGCAGCAACAGAGGAGAGACAATGTGTGTGTGAATGATAAACTGGCAGCAGTGCAGGTCAGGAGTGTGTCGGTCTGATGGCGTTCAGTCTGACAGCTCAACAGATCCTTCACTCATCAAATAAAAGAGAAATGTTCCACACTTCAACCCACAAAGACACGTGACAGGACCAAACAACAGTAATGTGGTAGCAGCTCGTGTCTTCAGCATCTTATATGAGGACAAAAATACAGAATTTACTAAACACAAAATCTGTCTGAGCGACTCTTCATCACATTTCTTCTAAAAACAGCGTCTGTCTCCAGCAGTGAGAGCCGGGCAGCTCCTGTAGTTACTGCTGATGATTATGTGACCAGATTTAGAGCAAAACACTTGAACTCACATGTGTTTGTCGTCTTTCACTGTTGTGTTGTTGTAGTTACTGTCTCTGGCTCAGTGTTGTGGAATCTCTGTCTGAAAAGAGCTCATGTTTGTTTTGTTCTGACAGGTCAAAAGAGGGCATGATTGATATAAAAGAACGACGATCTCCTCCCGGGTAAGCTGTTATTAACATACATTTATCAACATTTGACACACACATACAGAGTTTATGATGTTAGTATATAGTTTATTATATTTCTGACTATTTCCTGTATTTAACTACAAACTGCTGTAATCAGATGTGTGATGAGATGATAGTAGGTGGATAGCAGCAGCTTGTGGTGAAGAAGGAAGCTTTTACTAACTGAATGTTTGTATAGTTGCACTACATGTACAACCTCTCACCTTATTCTTCACACTCCTCACTATCATATTTAAATCCTGTTGATTTTTGCTCTCAACATTTCTTTTCATTCTGATGATGTAGCCTGATAACAGTGCTGATTATTTGCTGCAGGTCAGAGTCTGATCTGTTTACCTCATATTTATTCTTTCAAACACTTCTTAAATATATTGATGAAGCTGTGAACATCATTTTCTTGTTATGCTAGAATAATGTAATAATTCATGTTAAAGTGAGACATCAGGTCAGAGACAACAGCGTAATGTTGCTGAACTTTTCTGGTGTCTACTTGGTGTTTCTGTGAATCCAGTGATTGTTGTGGCTGGATGGTTAAAAACTGACTTTCCCTCCTGCTGGTCTGATTCTCTTTTCTACCATTAACAGTAGTACCGAGAGCGATCAGTCAGAAGCGGCCAGCCTCACTTTTGAAGAAGGCCGGCCCTCCCACCAGTAAACTTTTTACATTGAAATGTGACTTTATTCATTAATATTTGGTGCGGCTGGATGGCTAATGCATGTTATTGCATTCATTAACATGTTGTACAGTCACAGCACAAGTTCTGTTGTTCCTGCATTAGTCCTGATCCTGATCTTGTTTTCTGGTTCAGCACAGCCTGTTTTTACTTTAGTTTCAGACCAGGATGCAGACAGGTGGCACAGAATGTGTTATTTTGTGCTTCATAATGAATTTGATAGATTAGTAATACAAGCTGTAAAAATAAATAACATACACATTGTGAGAGACAAAATGAGATGATTGCAAGTGTGTGTGTGTGTGTGTGTGTGTGTGTGTGTTTCTTCCTTCAGAGTCTCTCAGGAAAATCAGCATTGTGCCTCTGCTGAGAGTGACGGACGAGATGGTCACACTGAAGAGTTAAAAGAGAGAAAGTCCTCCTTTAAAAAGTAAGTTTGAACTAATCATCACATTATTATCGTGGTTATTAATATTAGAGATGTTCCGATACCGATCCCGATATTTTTGCTGTGGGTATCGGCCGGAAAAAAAAAAATGTCATACTACGCCTGCATGACTGTGATATGATTATCATGGTGGTGAGGCCTGGCTCAGGTTAAACCCTTTGTCACACTGAATGAATGCAGCAAATGGAAGCCATTTATTTTTAAATTCATTTTTAAATAGAACAGTGTAAAACAGTAGTGCAACAGCAACTTAACTAAATAAATCTAGGAAGATTTTTTTTTTTTAAATTAAAGTGCAGCCACAATATTATAAAATAAAAAAGGCATTTAAATTGCTTAAAATCACCCAGTGTGACATTAAATTTAGCAAAGAAATGGGGCTCCAAATGTCGGTGGAATTAATCTGTGTTCGTTTGGTAACGACTCGCTGCATGTTCAGTATGCAGCTGTTTGTCTGAAATTGTTAAGTTTCATTTGATCGTAAGTAAACAGAGTTGCATAAAATTCTTGTCCAGCGTCCCGTTTATACAGAACACTTAGCTCGCTTGTGTTTTGAATAACTAGCGCGTGTGCGCATGCATGATGACCTCCGACCCGTGACGCGTGACGCGTACAAAAAAGAGATCTAAGACTGGCCGTCCTGTACGTCAGTCAGGTGGTATAGACTCGACCTGTTGCAGAGCACCCTCTGGTGGATGCCAACACTCATAACCGGTAAATAGATTCCTATTTCTAATAAATTATGTGGTATCGGATCGGTGCCTGGACTCCAGTACTCGCCGATACTGATATCGGAATCAGAACAACTCTAATCAATACACAACTTTTACTGAGTATTAAAAGTTAGGAACATTTCAAACAGTCACATACAGAACCTCTGCTGTCTTCTACATTTTATCATTTTATCAAATAACCGAACTAAAAGTCTCATCATAATAATGATTATTACTCACAGCAGGGTGGGAGATGCTGTCAGGCGCCTTGTCAGGAAGGTTTCAAATAACAACATGGAGTCGTAAAGGTGAGTATTTACAGTCTTCAGACTGTCTGTGAGTCAAACTTCTCACATTTCAACAGTTTAATAAAGCTGTGAACATTCAGTAATACTTGTATTTGTGTTTTTCTGTCACTTGTATCTGGACTAGAAGTCACAACAGTGAAATCAACTTCTTTTTCTTTTAGATCAAAACCTGCAAGAATGATTCCAGAAGATGGAGCAAGATTCAAGTTGAAAAGTGAAAAAAAATACAAATAAATCACTTTAAAGATATAATATTCTGTAGGAACTCAAGTTCTGCTCGAGTGATTAAAAATGTTTCCATTTGTTTCAGCATATTTTCTTGAATGCACTTTTGTCTGACTGCTTCTCTGTTGCACTTTTATAATTTTTTTTACCGATAATGAGTTTGTCTTATTAAAACCACATAATCCCACTTCTCTGTGTTCGATGGTTTTCTATGTGAATGATCGTACAATCAGCCGATCAATAAGCAGAAGTGAAAAGTATTGTAGTGTTTAATCCAGAAGGTTTGTGTAAACTCAGCAGAGCTCAGAGCAGCGACACGACTGTGGACTCTGAAATAAAGAATGACTCTTTAAACTTTATATCATGAGGAGAAGTTGGCAGCTCCCAGATCAGCTGCAGGCTGGTTCACAGGATGTTACTGCATGGATATAAACTCCCTCACTCTCTGGTCATAGCATCATTGTTCCTAACACATCCTCTTTATTTGTACACTGTGACTTACGTATTCACGTCAAAATGAATATACATGACTTGGATCGATCAGCAGGGTGATCGGAATGTTTTTCCTGGTTAGCGAACATCCCCTCTGCAGGAATTCTCAAACCACACCTCCAGCACACCTTGGAGCACCGCAAGTTGAAATGAACGTCCGTCCGGTTAGGCCGGAAGTTAAACTTACCGGAGTCCTCGCTGGCTGTGGTGCAGTTAAAGAAAGTGGGAAAGGAGTTAAGGAATGGCGGCTGAAACATCTGCAAAACGAGGAGGGAAAAGTCATCTAAATTATCTCGACCTGGCGGCTGGAAACGATTACTCAGTGAATGGAGCAGAGGTAGGAAATCGGGAAGAAATGAGGTGCTAGGAAGAGAGAATAGTGACGAGTACAGTTGCACCGATACTAATGCGGTGCATTCATAAATAGAATAGTGAAAGTTAATTGAATAGCTTTTTCAGAATTGTGCAATGTCATCGCCTGTCCCCCCCCCCCCCCCCCCCACACACACACACAAACACACATTTTTACAAAGTATGCACTTGTATATTTGTATCGCTATCACTCCAATCATAGCACTTATGCACTTAAAGTATCTTTGACAAATAGCAGTTACGATCCTCAGATGAGGGCTTGACAATAGTTTCTATATTTCTTTTTATTATATCCACGTTGATGTCGTGGTTTCAGTAGTAGTTCATGTGATGAGATGCGTAGCTGGTAGGGATTGGGGAGCAAGTTGCTCTGTGCTGAAACGGCTCTATGTAAAAAGCGACTGTCTGTGTGTAGAGCAATGTTTTCCTGTTACTGTGTGTGTGTGGATTGTGCTCAACCGATAGAAACCGACTCATTAGCACCAACATTATGTGAACTCATGAAGCTTCTGTTTGCCTGCAGCTTCAGATCAGCCACCAGGCAGAGACAGAGGAGGGGATCGATCCATCTTCAACCCCTGTACATGAGCAAGATGGCAGCCAGACTGCAGTTCAGAGGTGAGCTGAGGAAGTGATGTCTGTGCTGTAGAAATCTCACGCTGGCTAGTTTGTTTGATCATCTGCTGAAGATCACAGTGCAGAGAGATCTTGGAACACTGCTGCTTCAATTTGACTTCCACTGTAAAAATCTCTTGTTTATTCTTCTTTGGTTTAATCACACTGAACTGGCTCTGGTTTTCAAAAATGCCAGTTACAAGGTTTTAGTTGTTCCTTGGACACGATGAAGTGTCTTTTGAACTGGATTTCCTGGCTGTCAGAACCGGAGTGAGAACAGGTACTGTCACTGAAACGGTTTTAGTGTGCCAGAAAAAGCTTCAGTATGTTAAATGCAGTATGCCAAAAACACCAGGAATTCCTACTACACCCAGCTGCATTGTAGGCCAAAGTGCACTGCATGACTAAAGTTTAAAGAATAATCTGCAGATCTAAACTCCCTCAGAGATCAGGTTTCAGCTCTCCACCATCTTTAGTCATCACACTGTGTGTGTTGTGTTACAGACCAGAACTGCTGAGACCAGAATGTTCAAAACTCATGGTACCCAGGGAGAGAAACGGGTCATGTCTGGAATGGGGTTACAGAGGCCGTGTAAGGTATGTCATTATTTTGTTACTTTATAATTTTATTATCGACAGTTCCATTCACACTCACACTGCCTTATCAAGGCGGGATTATTGCACCTTTATTCTGCCTCACCGTCTGTGTGAGCGGCTTCGTTCCTCCTCTGATCCACCAGCAGACGTAGTGTAGCGGACCCTTGGCATCAACGAATTAGGTGGAGACAATCAAACGGGTGCTTAAATTTTATTGTCTGCTGTAGCACCGCGAAAACTATGGAAAGGAAATACAGAAAGGAAAAGAGAGATTAGATTAAATACATGAACATTTCATTTACAATTTTCAAACCCTCATTCAATAGAAAAATAAAAGATACATTTATTGGAAAACGTTTACAATTATTATAAACTCCATCAACCACAACAAAGTAGTGCTGGCGGCATCCCTCAAGATAAATAAATCCAGACAGAAGGATAAAAGTAATGGCCCCAATTCGAGTTCCACATACCTCGTTCCACTAAACCAAGGGAGCTAATTCGATTATTATGTTGAAGGTGCTGTGTGAAGAGCCATCTACCTCCTAATAACAATAAAACAAACTTAAAACAGACCGCAGCAACCTAATCAACATAAAGATTGTATATGATTACATGACATGGTTCAAAAGCAAACTTACTGGGAGAACCACAAATAACCCAGCAGAGACAAAGTAGAAGGTGATGGAGATGTGCACAGGTGGAGCTGACAGGGCTCATAGTCTCCTCCGTTTTATATCTTGATACCCTCACCAAGACTGGCCACTAGATGGCAGTCCACGGTCATTTACAGGCTCAACAGACATAACGGAGAGAATAGAACAATTTAGAGTTATTCACACGTAGAATCAGAGCAGCAACAGAGGAGAGACAATGTGTGTGTGAATGATAAACTGGCAGCAGTGCAGGTCAGGAGTGTGTCGGTCTGATGGCGTTCAGTCTGACAGCTCAACAGATCCTTCAATCATCAATTTTTAAAATCTGAAACTTTTCTGATTTTAGTTTCTGTGTATCCAGTTGCTGTGGCTGCATAGTTAACTGTCTGATTTCTCTCTCGTCTACCAGACAGAACAGCAACAGCTCCACTTCATCCTGTGAGTCCAGCAGCAGTGATCGGTCAAAAGAAGTCCTAGACAATTTCAAAGGAAGACAATCTCCTGACAGGTAAGCTTTATGACATACAATCATCAACAATTCACAAGCGTTCACACACAGTTTATGATACCGGTTAGGGGTGGAGCCGAACCCGAATACGGTATTCGGAAAGGCACAAATAATGTGTTTTTTACGAATACTTATTTCGAACAAATACTTTAAAAAATATTTGTATTCGGAACAAGAAAAACATATCAAAAAGCTGCGTTTCCTCATGAGACCGCAGTGCATGCCAAGATGAGTGAGTGAGTGAGTGACGTTCAGGAGCTCAGCGCCACTATACTCATTTTCAATGTTAGCTGCTTTATAGCGAATGTTTGTGGGCTGCCGCGGCGACAAGTGGAGTGAGGAGCCCCCCCCCCCCCATGGTGATGGTGATTATGTTATTATGTAATTTAGTGCGAGAAATGTAACTTTGACACTTTCCAGGATGTTTGGTGGGTCAGGATCTCAATCAGTACACATTATAACAGCATCCATATGATCATAAATTGTCCCCGGGTTTAGATTGACAGGAGTAAACTGGGGAAACACCTTGAAAACACACCAACGTCATCATCATGCCGCAATCCGTCATACTCAGGAGCCGCAGCGCCGGCTTCCTGTGTGAATTCACGGCAGTTCGTCTTTAAGGCGGAGATGCTTCGCTCTGTGTGAATCACCATTGGCGGAGAATTGGCGAACCACTGCTCCGGCGTTTATGCATCTTCTCCTGTGTGAATGGGGCTAGTGTTATCCATATTATTAACCTGCACTTTAACTAACATTCTGTGTTTCTTTTACAAAAAAGGAGACTGGATGAATCTCCCAGAAGTCTGTTGATGGAGGTCTGATTGAAGCCTTTGCTAAGGTACCTGCCAGCAGCTACTTCCACTGGTTTGTGCCTGACATCTTATCTGCTGTTGCTGCCAGTCCTGTTTCATTTCACTTTCGCGTAGATAGACCTGCAGACTTTTTCTGTTTTATGGCAGACACAATTAATTTATTTTGAGGTTTCATATTGCCACCAACAACTTTATCCAACAGTGTCCACATTATACAGATGACTGTGTGTGTGTGTGTGTGTGTGTGTGTGTGTGTGTGTGTGTGTGTGTATAAGCTAGCAGTGTGGGTCAGGAGTGTGTTGGTCTGACAACTACACAGATCAAATAAAAGCGAAAATGTCCCACACTTACTGTAGTAAAAAACAAAGTGTTTAACAAACCAGAATATGTATTTTATTTTATATTTGCTGACAGCTTTGCGTCACTTTTGGCATTCTCTCAATCACCTTCATGAGGTGACCTGGAAAGTTTTGAAGGAGTTCCCAGAGAGCTGAGCACCTGCTGGCTGCTCTGCCTTCACTCTGCGATCACACTCATCCCAAACCATCTCAGTGGAGTTTAGGTCTGGTGATTGTGGAGGCCCCAAAGCAAAGAAATCTTCATGTTGTTCTTCTTTGCAGCAATTTGACCATGAAGGCCTGATTCACACAGTCTCCTCTGAAGTTGAAGTTGAGATGTGTCTGCTACTTGAACTCTGTAAAGCATTCGCTCTAATCTGAGGTGCTGTTAATTTGCGGTATGATAACTGAAATTAATTTATCATCTGCGGCAGAGGTGACTCTTGGTCTTCCTCTCCGGGGGCGGTACTCATGAGAGCCAGATCTCATCATGCGTTTGATGGTTTTCGCGACTGCACTTGAGAATATATAAAGTTCTTGATTTGTTCTGTATTGACAGACCTTCATGTCTGTCGTTTCTCTTTACTTAGCGGAGTGGTTTTTGCCATAATATTGATTAGAACAGTAGCTGAATAGTGCTATTCACTGTATTGAACTGTGTACCAACCCTCGCTCTGCACAAGACACTAATGGTCTCAAACACAATAAGAAGGCAAGAAATTCCACAAATTTACTTTTAACAATGCGCAGAAAACCAGTACAAATACAATACAGAACCAGTTCAGGTGGCTGATTGATAGAATGGCAGAATTGTGCAAAGCTGTCATCAAAGCAAAAGAGAGCTACTTTCAAACATTTTTTTTCTTAGTCCTCAATGGTAATCTATAATGAAGAAAAGATGTTGTTTACGTATGTTTATGCTTTTTTGCTGTTCAGTCCCTTAATCAAAATAACGAGAACAAAAGATGCCGTTTGTGAAATGAAATGTGTCAAAATGTTTTATACTTATTATTGTTCTGTTACAGAAGTTGTTGCAACAGGTCATCAAATGTTCAACACTGTTGGCTTCAGTCAATTAAAATCTGTAATGTGGCGTCATAATAAAATGAAGTTTTAATGATTGTGCTTCCTGTGTTTTAAGAACGTGTCCTGTGTTTTAAGAAGCACAACCATGTGTAAGATCTCACATTAAGACATTAGTGTGCTGTGAGTTTTACAGTATATATGATCCTCCTTGTCTCTACAGCACAGGGAGCGTCCTCTCTCCTGGTCAGTGGTTATTGATCACCATTATCAGGAGAAAAATAATCAAAACATGTGATTGTAAATGTGTAAACTGTCAGCAGATCTCAGAGCAGCTAAACAACTGTGGATTCTGATTATAGCACCAGGATAAGTTGACAGTTCCTCCACAATAAGAAGAGATCTTTAATGTTGAGTATGAAGAGGAAGAATTATTACTACAAAACAAACACTGATGCATGAAATTCTAACGTTGCAGCTGGTAAAGGTGGAGATAATTGTTTTGAAGGTACTTTATATACTGCTGTGGAGTTTAACCTATAAAATAAATGCTTTAAGTTGATTTATATTTTGTATTGATCAATGTAGAAAAAATGGAAATAAGTTAAAATACGTAAGGGGACGTAAAGTAGCTTAATAATGGAAATACCTAAGTTAAGTACTTCAGTAAATATAGTTTATTATATTCCACTGGTAGTTGGAAAACAACACAATGAAGATGGTCAAGTATTTAATTTTATTTCGTTACATTTTATCTCATTTTATTTTAAAAATGTACATTTTAATATATCTTATTTTAATTTGATCTTTTTTTTTACCTTATTTTTGTTTTATGTTACTTTTTTATTTTATATCAATTTATGTATATTATATATATTATATATTTATATAGTTATTTTATTTATTTAACACAATGAAGTATTTTGTTTAATATAAGTTTGTTTCATTTTATCTCAATTTATTTTATTTATCCATTTAATCTTATTTTTATTTCATTTTTTATTTTCTTGATTTTTACCTTATTATTTATTTTAATTAACTTTTTTATTTTATCATATTTTATATTGTTTTATTTTATTTTATCTTAGTTTTATTTTATGTCCATTGAACTGTTCATTTAAAAGCAGTGACCTAAAGAAGTGACATCACGAGTAGGGGGGGAGAAATTGTTGCCCGATTAACATTTATATACTTTTCTTTTTTGCGCAGAGTTTATTTTACATTTTTATAACACCCATTATAAAGTAAGAACATATTGTTACTCAACATTTATAGAATCTGACCCACTTTAATCAGTATTCTCTGAATTAAACGACATGTTGACAGCGCGCCACCCCTCCGGACCGAGTTGGTCTCGCCCGTGTGTCCCCAGCACCAGACGCACATGTTGGGTGTGTTGTGTTGAGGATTGCAGCGATATTTCAGCATTTCTCGGCGCTGTGCGTGCTGTCACGTCACTGTTTGCTCTCTACAGACCTCAGTGAACCTGCAGGAGCCTCACAGTCAGTAATAAACTCTGTAAAATCCAGAGTGACTGCAGGAAACAGAGCAGAGGAGGCTGACACGCGTCCCGGCGAGGCTGCAGGCGGCGGAGTGACTCCACCTGACTGAAGGTATGTCCGCCGACACACGCTGACTGTACCTGTGTGTGTTTCTGTGTTTTGTGTGTGTGAGAGAAGTCTGCATCATCCATTATCTAATCGATACATGGTGCACATGTCCGCTCCCGGGCTGCTGTGCTCGGTGTCGCCGGCTAGCTGCTCCGTTAGCTTCCAGTCAGCTGTCAGAGCTCCATGTGAGCTTCAGCCTGCTGCCGCTCCGATAAATGAAACATTAATGAAACCTGACTCAAAAACATGAACCGAGACAGTTCGTGGATGTGATTCAGTGTCTTTGTTTGTAAAAAGAGTCGCTTTTTTGTTCAGTGAATGAGAAAAAACGCTGAGTTAGCCGCCAGGTGCTGAGCAGTGCCACGTAGCTAACCGGCTAATGAGCGCAGAGCAGCCGGGAGGATGTGCACAATCACTGCGGAGCACCGGAGGGCTGCGGAGGGCAGAGTACTCGGATACTTTACTGAGGGCAGAGTACTCGGATACTTTACTGAGGGCAGAGTACCCGGATACTTTACTGTAGGAAGAGTACCCGGATACTTTACTGAGGGCAGAGTACCCGGATACTTTACTGTAGGAAGAGTACCCGGATACTCTACTGAGGGCAGAGTACCCGGATACTTTACTGAGGGCAGAGTACCCGGATACTTTACTGAGGGCAGAGTACCCGGATACTTTACTGTAGGAAGAGTACCCGGATACTTTACTGAGGGAAGAGTACCCGGATACTTTACTGAGGGAAGAGTACCCGGATACTTTACTGAGGGAAGAGTACCCAGATACTTTACTGAGGGAAGAGTACCCAGATACTTTAGTGAGGGAAGAGTACTGATAACACACTGTGGAGGGCAGAGTACTCGGATACTTTACTGAGGGAAGAGTACTGATACTATACTGTGGAGGGCAGAGTACTCGGATACTTTACTGAGGGCAGAGTACCCGGATACTTTACTGAGGGAAGAGTACTGATAACACACTGTGGAGGGCAGAGTACTCGGATACTTTACTGAGGGCAGAGTACCCGGATACTCTACTGAGGGCAGAGTACTGATAACACACTGTGGAGGGCAGAGTACTCGGATACTTTACTGAGGGCAGAGTACTGATAACACACTGTGGAGGGCAGAGTACCCGGATACTTTACTGAGGGAAGAGTACCCAGATACTTTAGTGAGGGAAGAGTACCCAGATACTTTAGTGAGGGAAGAGTACCCGGATACTTTAGTGAGAGGGCAGAGTACCCGGCTACTTTACTGAGAGACCAGAGTACCCGGATACTTTACTGAGAGGGCAGAGTACCCGGATACTTTACTGAGAGGGCAGAGTACCCGGATACTTTACTGAGAGGGCAGAGTACCCGGATACTTTAGTGAAGGAAGAGTACTGATGTAGAAATACTCCATCACCAGAAAAAGTCCTGCCCTCTAAAGTACTTTTAAAGTAAAGTATTGATTCCACACAGGACTTGAATTTGCAGCTGAGGTTTTAATTTCCTTGTGTTTTTTCCCATCAGGCTTTGAGGCTCGCCGTGCGTCACCATGAGCTCCAAGGTGTGTAAGAACTGCGGCAGCTCGGACATCGATGTGGACCAGGCGCGAGGCGACGCCGTCTGCATGGGCTGCGGCTCCGTGCTGGAGGACAACATCATCGTGTCCGAGGTGGAGTTCGTGGAGTCGGGCGGAGGAGGATCGCTGGCTGTGGGACAGTTCGTCGCCGCAGGAGGTGAGAAGGAGGAAACGACCCACCTGTAGACATCAAACTACAGATCAGAGGTCTTCAGTTTATCTCCAATTAAAACGGTTTAAATAACAAGTTTTTAACAGTTTAAAAAAAAGAAACTCTGCTTTTCTTCATCTGAAGTCGCAGGAGACAAAATCATTGGTTGGTGGATGTTTGAAGTCGATCGATTGGATTTGATCGACAAAAGTCTTGATTTTTCAATCAATATTGATTAAAACAATCTCAACTCAAAGTCCACTTACTGGTTGATCGTTGAGCTTTCAGACACATCACACGGTCTCGATCTTTAAGGAACTTTAAGGACGTCTTCTCCTCGATTTAAGCCACCGTGAGAAATAAGAGCTCATAAACACACAATTTACTTATGGAGACGGTGTGACAGGGTTAAAATTTAGTAAGTGGATCTTGAGTTGAGATGGATCTGATTTACTTAAAGTGATTTTAGCATCACATAATCTCCCAACATGATTTATAGATGACTTATTTTAATTAACAGTCTAAAGTTAAAGAGAATAAACAACATTCTGACCTGCAGAAGTGAAATAACTGATCTGATGCTGATTTTAAAGACACTGAAGGAAACAAAATGAAGCCACAGGAGGTTTTCATGTCAGACGAGTGTTTGGAAACACTGATCTGTCAGTTTCACTGTGTGTGTGTGTCAACGTTTACCTTCAGATTGTGTCTCACCTGTAGCACGTTAGATTTATCTCCCGTGTTGTTGTTCCACCGATTGTCCACTAGAGTGCGCTGTTGGATCACTTCTCAACTTCTCAGAGGGGAAAAGTTTGTTTTAAAGCTTCAATCAGGAGCAAAAAATGAATTATATTGAAGCCAGGAGAGCAAAGACATGACAGAGAAGTCTACATTTGATTTATTTAATGAAATAAAACTTATATATTAATTATTTTTATCAATCCACAACAAAAAGCTTTCAATATTTGAAATTAAAGATCCCATCATCGTGTTTCAAAATTCGAAACATTCAGTCAAAGTTGATGTGAACAGCTGATGGTGACATTGTGATGTATAGTATCAACTCTGATGTGATGATTAAGTCTTTAAACTTTTGGTTTAAGTCCCTTGACGGTGTTTGATTTGACCTTTTAAAGCTGACGTGTGTGTGTGTGTGTCTGCTGTCTGTCCTCAGCCGGAGCGACCTCCATGACTTTTGGAGACGGCCACTACACCGGCATGGGGAGAGAGTCCAGAGCTCAGACGCTGTCCAGAGGTGAGTGACCAGCAGGGGGCGCCACGAGTCTGCAGTAAACCCCAAGCTGCTGTTTGGAGGAGAAGGTTTGAGGGTCGTTCAGGGTCAGATCATCATTCATGCACATGTTGTGTACAAGAGAAGGAGAGCCTTCCGTCACAAAAGAAACTCCTCTGGAACTTTAAACGCACCTTCTTTAAGTCACAGCAGCCTTTATGTTCTCGTATATCCTCGATAAAGCTGTGACATCAGACGACAGCTGTAAAACATCTGTTTTATGAGCTGAACTCTGACGTTAAAGCCAAACTTGTCACCTGTTGAGTGACGGACCCACACAGTGTTACGATGGAATGGCTTGATGTCACCTGTGAGACGAGCACGTTATCTTCTCACGGAAGATGCTGTGAGCAAGTAACGTGTTTCAGAATTTGAGGCGGTTTGTCCCCTCAGTGTTGCCGTAGAGAATGAGTTGCTCATTCACGGTGATGTCTCAATGCTCAGGGCTCAGTAGCCGATGACTGTCGACCTTTGGATGACATCACCCTGTTGAACAATTGTCTGCTGGTAGTTAAAGCGTGTGGAGGAGGTGGCAGTGTGTGTTTATCATGTCGGAGCTCCTCTTGTTCGGTTTTTGGCAGCTGGACAGAAAAACTTTCAAGAGATTTCACTGAATGAGTCAAACTGTAGGTGAGGGGAGGACGTGTCCTCCCTCTTCCTACGATGGATTACTTTCAGAGTTTCTGTGTCTGTGTCAGCTCGTAACAGGAGGCTGTCAGAGTATCTGTCAGGATCTCAGTGAACCTGTTCCTCGTTGTTCCGGGGGCCCTGCAGGGACCCTCAGGGCCCATGTTGTTACCCTGAAACCTGTCGCTGACGCAGGAGTTTCATCTCAGCGACACCGGTGTCGAAACACGTCAACTTACAGCAGTAAGAGACCAAATAAAACCCGTGTCTCTGCTGAGAAGTGGCAGACTGCCGGGCGCAGAGCCAGAGCTCGGATACGACGGCGAGCAGCTGGTTGCTGCGGCGACGACCGTCTGCTCCGCTGATGATGTTTCAGCGACGAGCTGCAGAGTCACAGAGCTGTCAGACTGCAGCAGACGCTGAGTAATGGGACTGTGTGTGTGTGTGTGTGTGTGTGTGTGTGTGTGTGTGTGTTAGAGCGTGTGCGTAGGGGATTAGTTTAGTCGGTTTGTGTTTGTGTGTGTTTGTGTGTGTGGAGAATTGGGGAATACTTGATATATTGTGACAGTGTGCATGAGGATGAAAGTTTTCTAATCGTGTGTGTGTGTGTAGGTAGAGATTTGTTTTATCGCGGCCACACGCTGATTAAAAGAGTCGTTTTTTGGGGAAGAGCACGAGAGCAAGAGGACATCACACAGTTAGCTTAGCTTAGCATAAACACTGGAAACAAGGAGTCTGTCCAGAGCTGACAGAAAACTCACTGATGGACCGTTTTCACAGCCGACATTTTGACTTTGATATGTAAAAACTGATGCTTTGTTCAAGTGAGCTGTTTGGTGTCTCCTGCGCCCTCGATGTTACCTCACACAGTTCCACCAGGCTCTGGTAAAACATGTGTAGCGGTCTCAGTGTAAGCCTGTGCTGCTGTATGCTACGGTACATACGTTTGGTCAGAGCAAAGCTAGCGGTGTCCTCTTGCTTCCAGTCTGTATGCTAAGCTAAGCTAAGTGGCTGTAGCTCTTTGTTTTTAAGGAACAGACATGAAAACTTTGAGATGAACTATTCCTTTAAGTGTGTGTGTAGGAGATGTGTGTTTTGTGTGTGTGTGTGTGTGTGTGTGTAGGAGGTGTGTGTTTTGTGTGTGTGTGTGTGTGTGGGGAAGCTTAAGTTTTATTGTTGGTGGTTTTGGGAATACCCTGATGATGCTGTGTGTGTCTGTGGGGAGATTTATGGCCGTCTGAGTGTCTGCAGCTCCTCTTCTTCTTCTTCTTCTTCTTCTTCGTCTCTTTGTGTGATCCAGAAACTTTCCCCAGCGGCCGTCTGCGCCTCCTCTGCCTCACCTCCGCCTGATTCATATCTGGGAGCTGAGCCCCAGCCTCCTGCTGTATTAGTGTTGGACAGTAACGTCTCACCGGTCTCTCATGTGTCGGTCCACAGCGCGCCGCGGTGTCGGCGTCATGACTGGAATTTAAATGTAGCTTTTATAAAAGCAGCTCCAGGCGAGATTTATGTATGAAAAGCGACTTTGTGTGAACAGACTGAGTCACAAAGTGCAGCTGCAGTGAAAGAGTGATTCCCTGCAGTGTGGATGGAGAGCTGGGAGGTGTGTGAACGTATTGATACAGTGACGTGACGCCAGATATCGTCTGTGATGCTCGTTAATATCAACAGTGAGCCAAATGACTTCAGAAAAGTCTCTCGAAGTCATCAGCACACAGCAAACAAGCTCAAAGTCTTCTTCTTCATCTGTTGTCTTCTTCTTCCTCTGTTGTCGTCTTCTTCTGTTGTCTTCTTCTTCCTCTGTTGTCGTCTTCTTCTGTTGTCTTCTTCTTCCTCTGTCGTCTTCTTCCTCTGTTGTCTTCTTCTTCTTCTGTTGTCGTCTTCTTCTTCTTCTGTTGTCTTCTTCTTCCTCTGTTGTCTTCTTCCTCTGTTGTCTTCTTCTTCTTCTGTTGTCTTCTTCTTCCTCTGTTGTCTTCTTCCTCTGTTGTTGTCTTCTTCCTCTGTTGTCGTCTTCTTCCTCTGTTGTCGTCTTCTTCTTCTTCTGTTGTCTTCTTCCTCTGTTGTCTTCTTCTTCTGTTGTCTTCTTCCTCTGTTGTCGTCTTCTTCCTCTGTTGTCGTCTTCTTCTTCTTCTGTTGTCTTCTTCCTCTGTTGTCTTCTTCTTCCTCTGTTGTCATCTTCTTCTGTTGTCTTCTTCTTCCTCTGTTGTCGTCTTCTTCTTCTTCTTCTTCTGTTGTCTTCCTCTATTGTCTTCTTCTTCTTCCTCTCTTGTCTTCTTCCTCTGTTGTCTTCTTCTTCCTCTGTTGTCTTCTGTTGTCTTCTTCTTCTGTTGTCGTCTTCTTCTTCTGTTGTCTTCGTCTTCTTCTGTTGTCGTCTTCTTCTTCTGTTGTCTTCTTCTTCTGTTGTCGTCTTCTTCCTCTGTTGTCTTCTTCTTCTGTTGTCGTCTTCTTCTTCTGTTGTCTTCGTCTTCTTCTGTTGTCGTCTTCTTCTTCTGTTGTCTTCTTCTTCTGTTGTCGTCTTCTTCTTCTGTTGTCTTCGTCTTCTTCTGTTGTCGTCTTCTTCTTCTGTTGTCTTCGTCTTCTTCTGTTGTCTTCTTCTTCTGTTGTCTTCTTCTTCTGTTGTCTTCGTCTTCTTCTGTTGTCGTCTTCTTCTGTTGTCGTCTTCTTCTGTTGTCTTCTTCTGTTGTCTTCTTCTGTTGTCTTCTTCTTCTGTTGTCTTCGTCTTCTTCTGTTGTCTTCGTCTTCTTCTGTTGTCTTCGTCTTCTTCTGTTGTCTTCGTCTTCTTCTGTTGTCTTCTTCTTCCTCTGTTGTCTTCTTCTTCCTCTGTTGTCTTCTTCTTCTGTTGTCTTCTTCTTTCTCTGTTGTCTTTTTCTTCTTCTGTTGTCTTCTTCTGTTGTCTTCTTCTTCTGTTGTCTTCTTCCTCTTCTGTTGTCTTCTTCTCTTTCTTCCACTGTGTTCTTCTTCTTCTTCTTCTTGTATGTGTGACTGTACCTGCTGTCTCTCTCAGGTGTGGTTAGTCACTGGTGTTGAACCTCCCTGGGCGGTTTCTCTCGGTTCTGTTGGGACGTATAAATGCCACGCTGCTCGGGGTTGTCCCAGTTTTCCTTCATGTAAATGTTATGAAGTGTTATTTATTTCTCCTCCTGTTGGAGTCAGTCGCTGTTTTTTTGAGGTTTGAGCTGAAGAGTCACGCAAAGGGCAGGAAAGTAAGTGAGAAGAGCGCTAATTACAGCTGCAGCGCCGAGTGTCTGCCCTACTTATCATCTGAGAAACGAGCTCGCTAGAAAATTAGGGTAGCAATTAACTTTTATCTTGGCAGAAGCTGCTGCGAACCCGAAGCTGCACGTACAAAACTGCTGTTGTACCTCCCTGATGTTACATCTCTGAAATTTGGATGGTTTTATTTGGTCTCCCGCCTCGAGGTCTTTGGTTACTTTTAGTTTTTGATCGTGACTCTTTTTTTGGGGGTTGTATTTGCACATATTCATGTATTTCTGTGCCTCGTGTCGTCTGTTGGGTTTAGTTTTCCTTTTCCAGTGAAGTGATCTGGAGCTGGAGGAGGCAGCGTCGAGTATCAGAGCAGAAGATAATCACGCAATTATATTATCTTAATTTAATTATCGTTTAAAAGCTGATCAGGCAGAAAAACCAAGCGGTTAGATGACTGCTGAAGAAGATCTGTGTGATTTAATGGAAAGCTCCAGAAACATTAGTAATAAATAGATAATAAACAGAAAAACTTGTCATCTTCATCTGAGTCTCTGCAGCAGCTGGATGGACTCATCCTGCTGGAATAACAAGAGACAGTCTGTGTGTGAGTCTGTGTGTCTGTGTGTGTGTGTGTGTGTGTGTGAGTCTGTGTCTGTGTGTGTCTGTGTGTGAGTCTATGTGTGTGTCTGGGTGTGTATGTGTGTAAGTCTCACGCTGATGTTGAAATCTTCTGGTTTCACTTCTGAAAGTGTGTTAAACCAAACATGACGAAACGCGATGAGCTCAGAGACTCTCACATTCCCAGACGAACACACACACACACACACACACACACACACACACACACACACACACACACACACACACACACACACACACACACACACACACACTTCTTTGTGTGATGAAACTCAACATGATGAGCTCATCAGAGACCATGAACTCCACAAACACACAAACCTGTAGCTCAGTAATTGTAACTCTTCTGCGTGTGATGACAGTTATTCCAAGTGTGTGAGCTCACATGTATATTTGCACACGTGTGTGTATAATCACGCCGTCTCCAGGTGTGTGCGTCCTGATGGTGGTGTTTACCTGCTCCTGTCCTGACATGTGTGAGTTCACCATGTTTGTGTCTTTCTCGTTGGTGTAACACATCAGGTGATGGTGATGATGTCACCTTAACCTGGCAGAGGGACGTGTGGGACTACACGTGAACTTCGACCAATCACAGCTCGTTATTATTCACTAACAGCGGGACATGTGAATGTGATCAGGCAGCAGAGACGTT